>JAMKFB010000831.1:1471767-1824267 GCA_036247105.1 Cirrhinus mrigala
CATTTACCCCGACCTTCTGATTCATTAACATGGGCAGCGACAAAACGTGCTTCTCACGCTCGCGATGTGAAACAGTCCTAATAAACATAGCTAAATCGTTGTCATTCAGGAATAAGATTGTGTGGGTGTTTGAATCAAGATCTCAATATTTTAAGGATAAAATTTTACGGACTGGTCTCGCGAGACACTTCGGATTTCGTGTCATGAGATCTCATCACCTCATCATACCTTATATATATATATATATATATATATAAAAAACACATTACAAGTAACGCAAGTTACGTAATATTATTACTTTTTTTTTAATTTTATTTACTTTTTTCAAGTAACTAGTAAAGTAACACATTACTTTTCAATTGACAAGAAAATATCTGAGTTACTTTTTCAAATAAGTAATGCCAGTTACTTTTCCACCCTTTTATTGATTAAAAGCTCTTCTGTCCCCATGTTCAGAGAAATCCGGAGTAAGATGTTAGTTTTAGTATAAATGTGAACATGCATTAATTTATCTCACTCACAAAAAAAACAGATTCAGTATTCCTCAAAATGAATAAAAACAGTGAAATTCAACTCAGAATATGACGCAAACCTGCAATAATTAAATATGTTAAATAATACAAATATCCTTTATGCATTTAATCCCATTTTATTAACCAATGTCTTTGCTGCCAATTTTCGATGATCCAATTCAACCATACTAATAAGCAAAACTTACTCGAGATAATCTAACATTTGTTTTCCTTTTTTTTATTGCTGAAGAGTTGACATTTTTTTCTTCTGCAGTCTACTGTACAGACGTGAATTTACATTTCTCAAAGTCTGAGGCTTTTGGTGTGAAAAGGCTTTTACATTTGCCAAAAATAGAACTTTCAATATTAAAAACAAATAAGCAAGCCCTGCCCAGATTTAAAAAGTAATGCAAAAGTAAAGTAACCCATTACTTTCCATAAAAAGTAACTAAGTAACGTAATTAGTTACTTTTTTAGGGAGTAACTCAGTATTGTAATGCATTATTTTTAAAAGTAACTTTCCCCAACACTGTGTATATATATACAGGGTGGGCCATTTATATGGATACATCTTAATAAAATGGGAATGGTTGGTGATATTAACGTCCTGTTTGTGGCACATTAGTATATGTGAGGGGGCAAACTTTTCAAGATGGGTGGTGACCATGGTGGCCATTTTGAAGTCGGCCATCTTGGATCCAACTTTTGTTTTTTCAATAGGAAGAGGGTCATGTGACACATCAAACTTATTGGGAATTTCACAAGAAAAACAATGGTGTGCTTGGTTTTAACATAACTTTATTCTTTCATGAGTTATTTACAAGTTTCTCTTTGTTCACAGCCATTGACATGTCGAAGAGGTTAACACGTGAGGAGCGGATCGAAATTGTGTTGATATCTGGTGAACGCAGTAACCGGGTCATTGCAGCAGATTTTAATGCAAGACACCCTACGAGACCACCCATCTCCCATGCTACAGTTAGCAAACTGCTTGCTAAGTTTCGTGAAACTGGTTCAGTGTTGGTTTTGCCAAAATGTGGACGCATGAAAACCGTCACTAATGAAGAAACATCAGTGGCTGTCCTAGCTTCATTCAGCAAGAGCCCACAGCGTAGCACTCGCCGCATGTCACTGGAGAGTGGCATTAGTCGAACATCCCTTCGGCGGATATTAGCTACTCACAAATGGCACCCTTACAAACTCCAGCTACTGCAGCATCTCAACGAGGATGACCCAGATCGGCGCACAGAATTTGCAGAATGGGCAAAACAAAAATTGGAACAGGACCCTCAGTTAACGCAGAAGATTTTGTTCAGTGATGAGGCAAACTTTTATGTGAATGGTGAAGTTAACAAACAAAACCACCGCTATTGGTCTGACACTAACCCACATTGGATCGATCCCTCCAAGACTGTTGGAACAAAAAAAGTGATGGTATGGTGTGGTATATGGGGTACAAAGATAGTGGGGCCATTCTTCATCAATGGAAACCTCAAGGCCACTGGATATTTGAAATTGCTACATGATGATGTGTTTCCCTCTTTATGCACTGAAGCTGGCACGTTCCCTGAGTTTTTCCAGCAAGATGGTGCACCACCACATTATGGGTGTCAGGTCCGAGCATTCCTAGATGAACAGTTTCCTGAAAAGTGGATTGGTCGTCGTGGGCCAGTTGAATGGCCCCCAAGGTCTCCCGATCTGACCCCCTTAGACTTTTATCTTTGGGGTCATCTGAAGGCAATTGTCTATGGTGTGAAGATACGAGATGTGCAGCACCTGAAACTACGGATACTGGAAGCCTGTGCTGGCATTTCTCCTGCGGTGTTGCTATCAGTGTGTGAAGAGTGGGAGAAGAGGGTTGCATTGACAATCCAGCACAATGGGCAGCACATTGAACACATTTTATAAGTGGTCAGAAACTTGTAAATAACTCATGAAAGAATAAAGTTACGTTAAAACCAAGCACACCATTGTTTTTCTTGTGAAATTCCCAATAAGTTTGATGTGTCACATGACCCTCTTCCTATTGAAAAAACAAAAGTTGGATCCAAGATGGCCGACTTCAAAATGGCCACCATGGTCACCACCCATCTTGAAAAGTTTGCCCCCTCACATATACTAATGTGCCACAAACAGGACGTTAATATCACCAACCATTCCCATTTTATTAAGATGTATCCATATAAATGGCCCACCCTGTATATATATATTATATATATATATATATATATACACACACACACGTGTATGTGTGTGACCATTACCCTATTTTTTTTTTTAATTGGATGAATGTTTTATTTTTACAGTTTAGCACACAAATAAAAGAACATTCATGCAGTTGCTGTTTTATTTTAATTCAATTCCAAATATTAATTTAAAAACACAACAAACCATGATTTTTTTCTGATTCTGACTGGAGTCTGTCTTGTCAGCTGCATCCTAACAGGGGAAGAAACAAATAGACAAAGACATTTTAAAGTCAGTTAGGGTGTATTCACACTTCTCATGTTTGATTTGATCAAAATGAACTCTGGTGCGGTTGATCTGTTGCGAGTGTGGTTCGTTGCGAACGCTGCCATCCGAACCCTTGTGCACACCAAAGAAGTGAACCGAGACCGCTACAAAGATGGGTCTCAGTCCGCTTCCAAATGAACTCTGGTGCGGTTCAAATGAAGTATAAACACAACACGGACCAAATACTTCTAAACGAACCAAAAACAAGAAGTAATGACAAGATGTGATGCTATGCAACATGCTTTTACAAAGGAAACAAGTGGTGTATCCAAAACAAAATGAGCAGAGCGAAAACGTGGAGCAACAAGGTAAAGTGCCTTTTATGAGCTCTTTGTGAGTTCACAGGTGGAGAAAATAAAATCATTTTCACGCAACAATGAGCACGTTTAATCCTGCAGATGGCATTAGGTGTAATCAACTTAAAGTGTTTGATATAACACACCCGCTGTGCCACTTTAAGTCGAACATACCTTTTCCTTTCGTTTGAAGTGTTTGGTGAGTTCCCCTTCAGTTGTACTCTACGACGTTACTTCATAACTGATGTATTTGGGGTCCCAAGTAGGACCCCAAATACATTAGTTATGACGTAACGTCTCCGTTCCCTCCTTCAGGGAACGAGGGTTACAGATGTAACTGAGACATTCCATTTTCACGAAATACACGTCATTCAGACCAGTGTGTTTTATTTTTCATGAAATACACGTCATTCAGACGACCAATCAAGTTGTGAACGTATCACTATGCCTTTAGGTTCGGTATCTTTAGGTTCACTGTCAAAAATATCAATGTGAATGCTAATCGGACCAGGACCAAATGTATCATTTGCCTTATTGGTCTGGACCAAATGAACCAAACGAACCGAACTACAAGTGTGAACACACCCTTAGATAATGCTATTGTCAAATACTCTTATGCTGTGTTCACACACCATGTTCTACTTGGAGCTGTTCATGTCCTTGGACCGGGAAGTATGCGTTTCTAGGGCAACACTATCAACGCCTAAATTAATCTGCAGCAGTCAAGTACAGTGGTCATGTGGTACAAGTAGAAGCTCTCAGAAAATTCCAGATGGCAGTTTACAGATGGTAATTAAGAGTTCTACAAGGAGTTGGAATCTTGTAATTATGGCCTTTACAACATAGGATTAATGCACTTATACATACCTGGTTTACTGTAAAAAAAGACCTGGCCTTTGAATTATCATCTGGGTGATGTCAGACTGGTCGTTGACAACTTTTCTGTGAGGAGCAAAAGTTAGTAAAAGAGCAAGTTAATCTTTATAGGTGAATTAAGGGTTTACATTTCATTGTGCAAATTGTTCCATCCTTGTATAACTTCCATGTTTGAACATAGAGAGAGGGTTTCACAGACAGGGCTAACCTTAAGCCAGGACTAGGCATTAGTTAAATTAAAATATTTAAATAACTTTTATAAAAAAGCCTTAAGAACTTTACTAGTGTGCATCTTGAGACATATTATAAGACGTGTCAGTAAAAGATATTTTCAGTTAAAACTCTTTGAACATGCATTTTAGTCTGAGACTAGCCTTAAGCCTTGTCTGTAAATAGCTGTGCTCTCTTATCACAGTTATGAGGGCCATAAAGTTACTTACATTACCAAAGCATCTCTTCCATTTCTTCTTCCTTCCAAAACAAGGTAGTTGTCAAGAGGGCTCTGAACCTAAAAAGAACACATGTATATTCATCCGTTTTTGTATTTATACCATTAATTAACTTAAACGTACTCTTTTAAATAATAGCCAAGTCTACATTAAGCGTGGTAAATTACTGCACTCACCGTATTAGCTCCAACATCATCTTCTTCGACTGAAATCGCAGCTGCTGTAGAGTAAAACTAATTCACACTCCTCACAAACAACTTTGAGTGAAAAAAAATAGATGTAGGCAAAAAAAAATGTCAGTCTACTCGCTGGTCCTGGGTTTCGGTTCTGTTCGCTGCAGGTGAGTGAGAAAACGAACTGCTAACTGATGAGAAATGTCCCATTATTTAAACAAACAAATTTTTGCCGATCACAAACAGTTTTTCAAGGGAAAGAAAGAGCGATGCAAGAATGCATCTATCGAACTATCTAAAACAAAACTTCCACCTTTTCCTCCACATCTCCTTGAATTCACACACATTCACAGTTACAAAATGGTGTCCTTAACTCCTTAACTGACTGGGGGAGGTGTGGTCAGGAGATGAAATTAATAATATTAATTTAAGCTAATTTGACTTAACCTTGATATTTTACATTGGCCAAAACAATGTGTTAGTTGAGCTCTTAATGAAAAATATTTATATTTCACAATGTTTTGAACTAAAAAAAAATATTACTTGAAAAATAAAACAAAAAATGGTAAACTGAATTAAAAGACAAATTATTAATTGGATGAGGTATTCCTTGAAAAACTTTTTGCAGTGTAGCGATCTATCTTGCCATATCAAAGAGCACCAAAACTGCATTTATTGTTTGAATTTCCTGGAAAATTTGAATTATTTGTTTGGTACACATGCGTAACAAAATGAATACGCATACAAATATGTGGTCTTCTCTGTAAGAAGTGCACTTTTCAGAAAACAGACTCTACTTCAGGACATAAGTCGGCCTGGTAGAGGGGGCTCTGGCCTAAGTGATAATGGATATCACTGCCTTTGAAAGATCACTTAAGTTCTCCATGTCCCATTCAGGAGCCACATTTGGAGGTTCTAAATATCTGGATTCAGGTGAGAAATTGTGCCCTGCCCCTAAGAAAGAATGTCCTTCCTCTGGGGTATTTGCAAGGGAGGGGATGTTGTGAGGAGCATCAGGTCGGAGAACCAGGTCCAGGTGGGCCAGTAAGGCGCAACCATCAATACCTGCTCCTTATCCTCCCTGATCTTGCACAGGATCTGTGCTAGGAGGCTCACTAGGGGAAACACATACTTGCATAGGCTCTGGGGCCAGCTGTGTGCCAGGGCATCTATGCTGAGGGCTCCAAGGAATGAAGTACAAGAGCGGGCAGTGGGAGGACTCACAGGAGGCAAAACCTTGGAGTTTGCATTCTGATAGAGCTCCCCAGGATAAGAATGGCACACAGCGACTTGAGTTGCATCTGACTCCAGAGAAGAAAATGGCAGGCAAGTTATGACATGACAAGAATGTAAATGTATGCAACAGTTGCAGTGTTGTCCATCTTGGTGAACACTAGGGCTGGGTATCGAGTTTGATACTTTTTAGGCACCGACTGAAATGCCTCGATACCATTGAGTATCAAAAAACCTCTTGTCGTTCAGTACCAAACTTCGATACCTAAGGGTTTAATGTCGTCAATGTCAATGTGCCAATAAACCTGCAGCACTAGGTGTGGTGGTGTAGTGCATGGTACACGCAGGTTTACGGCGTATACCCATTTCTTTATTAGTCGGCTTTGCGTACTAGACAATGTCATAAATCTGTCCACGATACCTTGGCACCAGCCAGCTTGAAGTAAGCCTAACCAACCAACTTTCACAGCTTTGAACACAATTATTGATAATCCCAACTCAGAAAGGAGATTATCAATTTTGGGGCAAGGAACCCAAGACCACCAGTCAAAGATACAGCACATCAGGACCATCACATGAGGAAACTTTTGTTGGGTGGCGCTCCCCCACCCAAGACAAGAACCAGACTGAAATTCCTTCAGAATTCTTTTGTTCCTCAGAACATGCCCCTAGTTCACAGAATGACAGAGAGACTGTCCTTTTTACCTAAATATGCACCAAAATGATGCTTAAAAGGACTTACAAATGAACATCTGACCACTGCATAACTCCCTACTATGTATGTTACCCACACATTTGTCTATTATGTTCTAATCACTCGTTGTGTATGTCCTTTTAATAACTATTGAATAGCTTAAGGGTTTATATTTGTGTTTGGTATGTATGAGTTTGAAAATTCATGCTTTGAACGTTTCCACCGATCAATTCTTTGTCAAATGTATTATATTCTAAGTTAAGTTTTGCCTCTAAGCCGTGTCTCAGACTTCGTGCCCACCTCAAAACTTCAACCAGCGTACAGGACTCCATCCTCCACCCAACGCCCAAGACATCACTTCGCACGACTATGAACTTCCAGCCAGTCAGCAACCTTGGGAAACCCCCCCTTTCTTTCCTCATCTACTCTCTTTCTGCAACTGAATGTGTGAATGCGTGCTATGTGTTAGATTAGTTATGTCTTAGGTTTTTCCAATAAATTCCTATTCATATTGAAAAGAGAAGTATCTTGTGTTTTGTGCTTATAAATTAATGTCTTAAACTGCCGAACTTGTTACTGTGCTAACAGTGTTTTCACTATATTTTGGATATTAGTATCCATTGCAGAGTTGGTGTTATACAGCTCGCTCAATGAATCGCTGGCCGATTCATTGATCCGTCGTAAAACGGAGATTCTGTTTAATTGTAAATGATTCCCTTTGAGCTAAATTGACCTCTGTGTAATCCCTTACAACCTACCTCTAAATCCCCTCTGATGCGCATCATTCGGTAGTGTCCTGCATTAACTAAAATCATGACAGTCCACCACATGAATAGCTATTTCAATCACATGTGAATAAATGCAAAAATCCCTAAAATCACCCAGTAAAGACTGTGGCGGCAGCTTCCTTTGAAATTTGTTTGATGATTGCGCCCACTCCCTCCACTCTTCTAACTCAGATCCAGCAAACAGGGGACATCCCCTCCATGTGGCAAATGTCCGTTTCGGTCCACAGTACGTCCGCTTTGTAACGTTAGCTGGCGGACGTCTGTATTTGGTTCGCTTTGTAATGTTCACTGTCGAAAGTTTTGAGGACGTCCAGATTTGGTCCACTTTGTAACGTTCGCTGACGGACGTTCATTTACGTCTGCATTTGGTCCTCTTTTTGACGTTCGCTGGCGAACATTCGGAGGACATTCTTCCAAACCAGTTTGCGAACATCCCGGTTTCATCCCTCATCTGCCATGCTAGGACTTTATTATCAGACCTGACACCTTGCAACTCAGACAACTCAAGAGTTAATTAAATTAAAGACAAATAAAAAAAAAAAATAAAAAAAAAAAACCCATACTGGATTTAGAAGGATATTATTCCTTAAAACAAAATTCCTTTTTTAACTGTGATAATGGAAAGCAAAATGCAAAGATTGACATTATTATTATTATTATTATTATTATTATTATTATTATTATACTACAGTCTAAACAATAGATTTGAATTTATTGTAAAATGAATTCGAAAATTTCTGCATAAGAAAAAGTAACTTCTGGCCTTAGGGAGTCGGGCTGTAACCGAAAGGTTGTGGGTTCGAGTCCCAGGTCCGGCAGGGATTGAAGGTGGCGAGAGTGAATAACCAGCACCCTCTCCACCCTCACGACTGAAGTGAGTCCCTTGAGCAAGGCACCGATCCCCCAACTGCTCCCTGGGCGCCGCAGCGATAGCAATATGGCTGCCCACTGCTCCGGGTGCGTGTTCACTACTCACTACTGTGTGTGTGCACTTGGATGGGTTAAATGCAGCGCACAAATTCCGAGTATGGGTCACCATACTTGGCCACACATCTGGTGATCCTCATAGTGTGAGTAATACATGAGCTCATTGTGAATTCAAAATTTTGAGCAGGTTGAGAGGAGACAGTTTAAATATTGGTCACCATGGATAAGATCATCTACATCTTGGATAAGATTCCTAAAAGCTTCGCACCTACAGCACACATTACATACATTAATGCAGAAATTCAAATATGTTCTACATGTCTACAGTATATAGAGAGATAAACCTTATAAACTTCTTGATTTTAGAACAACTTAAAAAAATTACAAAATCCTTTCTGTAGAGAGATTAATTATACTATATTGTGTATGAACATTATATTTTATTTAAAAACTTCATAAGCGTATTTGGGTCATTCCAGCTGGAATCATCAAATGGTCCCCACCTGACCCCCTCAGATTTGTCTGAAAAAAATCTATGTGATGGGTAATATGCCCAATAGATCATATACAAAATTTCAGATCTCTACTGTGCATAATTTTTTTTTACAAAAAACCTGTAAAAAAAGTTTGTTTTTCACCCCGTTTTGGCATCACTGTCTGAGTGACCATGTTCAGACTAAAGTATCTCCAGAACTATTTGTGCCAGGTCCATGAAATTTTCTGGGCTAATAGTCTTAGTCCAGAACTGCATGAATTACAACTCATGTTGTGGTTTCCCCTCTTCCCCGTCAAAGAATTACTCGAGTCTTGGGTTTTGATGCCAAAAGATAGACTTTATTGCCGAGACAATCAAGCCGAGTTGTCTATAGAGAACTGATCTTTACTTGGTACAGGACAGCGTTATATAGTGGTCTTTGCACGAAAACATGTCACCTTAAATCATTGGGGGGGTCCCTAAGGTAAACACTATCATGGGAAACAGATGGTTTTCCTTAACGGCCTCTTAGTAGGCCCCTAAAATAATATGAGATATGGCTCTGCTGGTGAGGCCTACAGGATAATCATATGGGTTGTCTATTTTCCATACCTATGGCCTCTACAACAACATAGGACGTGCTTGCCCAGCGACATATAGGGTAGAACTGCATAACTCTAATAGTAAATTAATTTGGACACAATTCCTTTATATTTTAGTTAATAAAATCTTCCTCATATTCCCCCTTTGAGACGTTTACGTCTCACCCTCTCCGGAGTGCTGTGTCAAGATCCAGCCTCTCAGTAATTACTACTCAGTGACAAAAATAAAGTCACTATGTTTCATTATCAATTAACTAAATCATGCCACGGCATTCCGGAAGATGTCAGGGCCAAACATCTCCCCTCTTAACTTTTGGCTAGAAGGGAGTAAAAGACCCTGACACCTTAACATACCTTTCCATTTCACATAGATTGTTGAAGCATGTGCGTGCAGTTGGTTCGGCCTTGCCTGTGGTTATCACAGTTATGTAGAATACATGTAGAACAATGAAAATAAGAGTACATAGAAATAATACTAAACAAGAGAAATCAACCTAGGATACGTATCATCTGATATTGAAATAAAACACATATAATATAAAAATGTAGATCACAGATGGATTTGTCTTATTCGTCGTCAGAAGAAGTTGAAATCTCGTCTGCCAGATGTAATTGCAAGGCAGTTTTGTAAAGCAAGTCCTGATAACATTCATGTTGAGTCAGGTTCTTTTTTTCATCATCTTGATGCCTTGACATGTCCATTTGTTTAACTGTGGCTTTGATAACTAGAGATTTTAACAATGGTAGTATACAGCAAAATAGTAATCCTCCTATGCCGATTGTCACTCCCAAGAGTATTCCTAATTTTGCTAGCCATGCTCCCCATGATCCTAATTTTAAATCTAACCAATCCCATGTTTTTTCGTCTTTTCCAGCGTTAGTTGCCATTTCTACTTGTAATTCCTTAAGTTTGGCCATGGCTTTTGTAAATGTTCCTTCTGGTGCGGTATTATTGGGGATATAGGTACAACATTGGTCTCCGAATAAGACACATACCCCTCCTTTGTCAGCTAGCATCCAATTAAGGGCTAATCTATTTTGCCATGTCATTTTACTGGTTGCATCTAATTGTTCTCCTAAAGAAATTAATGCTTCGTTGGTATAATTAATGAACCTTTGTTGATTGTAATATATGTAATTTATCCATTCTGTATTTTTATTCTGCGAAATCCAAATGAATATTGATTCAAGACCTGATTTGACTTCATCTCGTGCCTTGAATTGATTCGGTATACCTCTGGGTTGACCTATTGAATCTATATATACTTTAGGATCTGGTATATAATTTCTCTTTACTCTGTGATTAATTGTTTTATTTCTCCCAAATGAGGATTTCGAATCCCATTCTATTATATGGATTTCTTGTATTAATCGTACCCTAGTGCATTTGCCTCTCCATCCTTGGGGCAAGACAGATAAAAGTTTTCTTTTCCCACAAATCCAAAAGAAATCGGCTAATGCTATAGTTTGGTCTTTATATATGTCGGCATTAGGTAATGATATAGTTTGGTTTTTACAGGTTTTAGCTGGCCATATTTGTTCTCCTTTCCTTATTCCTGATGCCCGAAGGGGTGGAAAGTCTTTAGAATCATCAACATGTCGAAATTTTGTTGCATCTAAATTCCAAACGACACTGCATTTCCCTTTGAATTGTCCCACATTTACAACCCCTGTGGGGTTAACAAAGCACTCATATTCCTTGCTATAGTCTATGGTGTACCATAGTGGAATCTCTACTTGATCAACTTGTATTTTCAAATCTTCGGTTAGATTTACGCTTCTACATTTAGCTCTTAATCGAGGTATATGCTTGTAGAAGGGTTTTTGTTTAGCATTGCTTAGGGAGCCTAGGCAGTCAGCTGGACAATGAGGTCTGAAGTCTCTTCCTAAATGACAAAAGTTTCTGTTAAATACAGCACAAAGTTCATAAGTGAATGGATTAGGGACTACTATTACTTGGCTCATCGGTGTTTTAGAACAGAATAGGCAATCTTTTTTCTTTAGTTCCATTGCTGTAAATGTTGCCCACTCGTACCACTGATTGCTTTGTGCAGTCTCCCATAAAACATCCAGTTTATCATCACTCTCATACATGCTGTAAGTTTCTTCACTGTTTCTACGTTGTTTTCCATACAGTCCTGGTTCTTCTGTATTTGAAATTGAGTTGTTACTGGGTTTCGTGGAGGGTTGAAAAGTTGATGGAAGGGAAGTGTGGTTGAGAGTCTGAGTTATGGGGTTTGGAGTCGTGGCATTGATCGTGGTTTGAAGTTGTGACGAGCATAGAATGATCAGGCATGTTGTCAGAGTCATTATTCTTATTAGTTTGTTCAACTTCTTTTGCCCCATTCTGCCCTTCTTTGTCCTTAACCGTCGGATTCTCTTGCTCGGTTGTTTCGGGTTCGCTTTTTCTGACCTTAGGTTTAGGAACTCTTGTGCAGTGGTTCAAATGGTACCAGGTGCTGCTTCCTTCTACCTGGACTGCTGTTGGAGTTGCAGCTGTCACTTTATAGGGTCCCTCCCTTCTTGGTTGATTCCATTTTCTTCGGAATACCCTTAGATAGACGAGATCTCCCGGGGTAATTGGACAGGTGGTCTCAGTCTCCTCACACGGCTCTTTCCTTTTTTCCTGCACACAAATAGCTTTATGGATAGCAGTTAGTTTTTTCATATATAATCTTAATTCCATTTGCAATTGTTCTAACGGGGGTCCTTTGTACGGGCCTCTGCTGTGTGGTACAGGCATTGGTCGACCAGTAAGCATTTCATGCGGTGTCAGATGCGTAATTCTGTTAGTTTGCATGCGGTAGCTCATTAGTGCGAGTGGCAAAGCATCGACCCAATTAAGTTTAGTACTTACACATATTTTGTTGATTTTGGACTTGAGAATCCCGTTAATTTTTTCCACCTGACCTTGCGATTGTGAATGATAAATGCAACCTAGTCTTTGTTTTATTCTTAAGTGTTGTAACACTTGTTTCAAAGTCTTTTGGATAAACGCTGATCCATTGTCTGAACTTATTTCTGATGGGATTCCAAATCTGGGAAACACCTCTCTTGTCAAAAATTTTATTACCGTTCTTGCCCCTTCATCTGCTGATGGTACTGCTTCTACCCAACGGCTAAATCTGTCAACAACAACAAGCATGTATCTTTTGCCTTGCACTCGTTTTATCATATCCACATAATCCATTACCAAGTGTTTGAAAGGTCCTTCAGGCACGGGTATATGCCCTATTGGCGTTGTTATCCCTTTCCGGACATTATACTTGGCACAAATTTCACAGGAAGACAAAAATTCTGATACCATTGCATACAAATATGGTGACCAATAACCTTGTTGTTTAATTTTCCTTATTACCTCCCCCTTTGCACAATGGTCAAACCCATGAGCATCTAGGATAAGGATGTTCAAAAGTGAGGTGGGCGCTACAATATGGCCTTCATGTGAGCGCCAAATGTTTTGAGAATCTTTTGTTGCTCCTCTTTGATGCCACATAGATTGCTCGTATGGGCCTGCCTGCTGTTGGATTCGAATAATGTCATCTAGGCTTGGGTGTGGTTCTATAATTACTTCCGGAGCTATTATAGCTATCTGACACCCAGAGGCCTTTTTGGCTTCAGAGTCTGCTATGTTGTTACCTTTAATGACAAAGTCATTTCCTTTTTTGTGTGCTTGACATTTGATGATTGCTACTCGTTTTGGTAACATCATAGCAGAAATTAGTTGACTTATCTGCTCAGCATGCTGTATGGGGGTTCCATCACTCTTTTTAAAACCTCTTTGTTTCCATACTGCTCCAAAAAGATGACACACGCCATGAGCATATGCAGAATCTGTAAAAATGTTTGCTGTTTGTCCTTCTGCTAATTGACATGCAGTTGTAAGGGCTTTTAATTCTGCTAATTGAGCAGAGCATGGCTGTGTGCAGTGCTGAGATATTACAGGCACAAAATTATCTCCATCTTTTCTTACTATTGCATATCCCGTATGAATTCCCAAATGATCTCTAAAACTGGATCCATCTACAAAGTAAGAAATTTCTGCTTCTGGAATTGGGAAAGACTCAAGGTCAGGACGTAACCTGGTGAACGCTAAGGAATTGGTTACACAATCATGTGGTTTACCTTCATGCTCCAATGGAATTAATTCGGCTGGATTAACAGTATTGCATCTCCTAATAGTAATATCAGGATATGTAAGTAGCAAATTATACGCTAGAACACGGGCTGGAGTCAAAACAAATTTTCCTTGCTCAACTAACTCTGCCGTTTTATGATGCGTGTAAATGATAACTGGGTATCCCATAGTTATTCTTGCTGCTTTTTCATATACCTGATGTACAGCTGCAAGACCTTGTTGATAACAGGGTGGGTATCCTTGCGCTACATTGTCTAGTTTAGTACTATAGTAGGCTATTGGCTGTTTTTTCCTACCACTGCAGGTTTCCTGCATTAATACAGCTGATGCATACCCGTCGGCCCTATTAGCCACGTACAGGTGGAAGGGTCTGGTATAGTCAGGTGTAGTTAATGCAGGTGCCTTTTGTAACTCTTTCTTAATTGACTCAAATGCCATTAAGGCATCTGTATGCCATGCTAATGGGGCTTTCGTGTTTTGCAGCCCTGCTTGCTTCATGATGTCTCTCAATGGAGCTGTTTTTATAGCATAGTCTTCTATCCAATCACTACTGAAGCCTGTCATTCCTAAAAAGGTCATCATCTGGCCTACTGTCTGTGGCAATGGTGCTTTACTTATGCCTTCTAAATGAGCTGGGGCTATAGCCTTGGTGCCATATGAAATTAATCGTCCTAAGTATTCGACCTGCGGCAGACAATATTGCAGTTTGGTTTTAGATACTTTATGACCTCCTTGTGCTAATTTTGTAAGCACTTTGATGGAGTCCCTATGACATTGTTCTCGTGATGTTGAACACAAAATAAGGTCGTCCATATATTGTAACAAAGTGCTATCTAGCAATAGGTCTTCTAAATCAGCTTTGAGAACCTGATTAAATATATGAGGCGAATGTTTGTACCCTTGGGGCAAGCGGGCATATGAATATTGTTTGCCCGCATATGTAAATGCAAACAGGTATCTACTTTCTTCTGCCACTGGAATGCTGAAAAATGCAGAACAAAGATCAATTACCGTAAAATATTTAGCGTCAGGAGGAACATTTGTCAGCAGCGTGTGCGGGTTAGGAACATCAGCTGGCCTATCCTCTACTATGTCATTGATTGCTCTTAAATCATGTACAAGTCGCCATTTAGTCTTGTTTGCTTTAAGTATAGGATAGATGGGAGTGTTGCAATAACTGTTGGTTTCTATTAATACTCCGGCTGCGACAAGTCCTTCAATTGTATCCTTTATACCTGATTCGGCCTCTTGGCTCAAGGGATATTGTCCTTTCCTAGGAAGGCGTGCATTTGGCTTAAGTTGTACTTGTACTGGGCAGGCTGATTTCACTAACCCTACATCTGTCTCATGTTGCGACCATAGTTCAGCTGGTACTTGATGTTCGACTTCCTGTAAAAGTTTAGCAGTGGTACTTTCTAGCCCTGGGGCTGACATCATTTGTACTTGTTGTTTCTGATTAATGACTATCTCCTGAGGCGTACCTAGTAAGGATGTACCACACAAGATTTTTATGTAATTTTTGTCAGCAGAATGGAAAATCAATGGATTTATTGTAGTCTCCCACTCACATTGTGCAGCTTTTTTCATCATTGGTCCTAAATCCTTTGCTTCCCAATTCTTCCCTACATATAAAGATATATGTGGCACAGAATCATCTACATCGAACCATTTGTTTATGAACTCATTTTCAGCAATTTTCATGGCTGCTCCTTGTTTACCTATTATGATGTATTGGGAGATCATTTCAATTTTCTGTTCTTTAGTCCCTTCTAGCCATTTCTTTTCTAAGTCTGCCTTTCTCATGGGGTCATATTTCATTGTACAGTGAAATTCTGACTTGGGCATCTGTGATTCAGGAATTTGTGCTTCAATGAATCTACCCCACTTGTCAATTGTCTTCCTCACGTCATTCTCTATCTGTCCTATCCAGTACACATTTGCTTTTGGCTCAGAGATCATCAGTTGAGTTCCTATCATGTCCACATACACCCCATCTGTAGAACACCAAATTTTTAAACCCAACTTGCATAATGCATCTCTTCTTAGCAAATTAATAGGAGTCTGATTTGATATCAGGATAGGCATGGTCACACTTTTGGTTTTTGTTTTTAGGCAGATTGGAGCTGACATGGGAATTAGCTGTGTTTGTCCCGAGAATCCTACTGTTTTTACAAATTTCCCAGACATGGGGAGGTGTGAGGCATAATTTGATTTTAAACAAGTATACATGGCTCCCGTGTCAAGCATTACTGGTATTGTTTTCCCTTCTATTTCAATATCTAATACAGGTTCTTGGGTTGCATTGGTTGTTAAAATTGGAAGCTGCCTCTCCCCCTTAGGATTCTCTGGGCATCCCTAGCATTCTTGATTTGGGCTCCCCCAGTGGTTCACAGGGCTATGGACAGATGCCTGCCAACCCGCTCCCCTTCCAGCTCCAGGTGCTTGTGGCCATGGATTAGTTGGACAATTCCTTCGGTAGTGGCCGGGCTGCCCACACCCACAGCAGACCCCTGGAGGAAAATTAATCATTCTGCCTCCTCCTCTCTGTCTCCGTGGCTGTGGCCTCCATCTCAACTCGGGGGGCCCCTGCTGCTGAGCATAAACATTGACAATGGGGGAAGGGGCCTGGTTTGCATTTGGAGGAGTTGCTGCAGGCAGAGTTGGCTGGACAGCTGGATGAGAAGCATTTACAGAAGGCATTACAGTCATTTGGTTAGATTCTTCTTTCATTACCGCGGCTTGAACCTTTTTCTTGTGCTTGGCTGTCAGTTCTTCAAGCTGCAGTTGAGTAAGCTTTCTTTGTAGTTCTTTCTCTTGGTTTAAGAGTTTTTGTTCATTTTTCCTATACAGCTCCACTGCATGAGACACATGATCACAAAACTCCTTGTGCGTTTTGGAGTTCAAACCAACTACATCCTCTAGCTTACTTTTAACAGTTTGTGGCATGGCTTCTACTATAGCATTTCTGAACAGTGTAGCCATTAGAGGGTCTCCTTCTGGATTCCCCTCAGTCTCTTGCTTCCATCTTTTCAATTGTCTCTGAACATATGTGACAGGATTTTCAGTTTCCCCCAACTGTTCACCCTTCAATGCTTTAGGGTCGACTCTAGTCGGGTATTCAGCACGTAGTGCTTGCCACACGGCTGGGCGGAATACATCATATACAGTCCCGTCTATGTAATGGGAGTTCACAGCTCTCTCTAAGCCAGATGCTTGAAGAATTTCTTCCATCTTTGCTCCCCCTATAATCTTTGCCAAGAGTGCTTTGATGTCTCCTACAGCCAGGAGTTTGCCCATAGTTTCTTCTTCAAATACCCTAATCCATTTCCCAGCCCCCTCGTGCATGTCCGGGAGGCGAGTGACTAGCCCCTCCAAGTCCTGTGAAGCCCAAGGTATGTACTGTCCTTGCGCTCCTTTTATTAAAATAGGAAGTTGTTTTGTTAACGGTCTAAGCCGTCCTTGTTCACCTTCTCGTGACCACCTTCCTTCATCAACTGAGGATTCCTTTACACCTTCTTCCCCCTTACCTTCTAATGATCCACTGCTTCTCAATACTTTATCTGTTTCTTGTACAAACTGTTCTGTTTCCTTAATTCTCCTATTTAATTCTTCTTCGAATAACCTTGCTTCTACATCAATTTCCTCTTCGACCCTTTTTGTCTGTTCAAGTGATTTCTTTCTACTTTGAGGTTTTTGTTCATATTGTGTTTTTAATTCCTCCAAAGCTGTCTGCACTTGCTTATAACAGTCTAAGTATGGACTTTTATTTTCACTCCAAGTTTGCCTGCTTTTTGGTCTAACATCTGGCCCCATTCGTTTTTCATCTCTCAATTCTACATCTCCTTCCATCTGCATTTCTCCTGTTACTTCTACCACTCCTTTGAGTAATGGAAATTGACCTTGAGAGGCCCCATAAGGAGGGGGGTCAGCAAACACTTCTCCCTTTTCTTTTGCTTCTCTCTCTACCTCCTTTAAAATCTTCCTAGCCTGTTTCATATTTCTCAGCAAGTTTTCTCCTTCTTTTTTGAATAAAGACAACACTTCTTGTTCCATTTTCCTTTTTTCTTCTCTCTTTTTCTGTTTTTGACTCATATCTTTAGCCTTGTAATTTTTTAT
Organism: Cirrhinus mrigala; assembly: GCA_036247105.1. NCBI lineage: Eukaryota > Metazoa > Chordata > Actinopteri > Cypriniformes > Cyprinidae > Cirrhinus > Cirrhinus mrigala. Next base: position 1,489,561 of record JAMKFB010000831.1, read on the forward strand.
CAAAGTTTCCATTTCCTCACACAGGCTTACATCAAATGTTCCCTCTTTGGGCCATTTTGTCATCATTTTTTTCGTTCTTTTCTGCCATTTTTTGGAGAACTTATCTATAAGTTCTTTGCTTAAGGGATATTTAGATCCCAAAAGTTCTACAGGAGTTGCAGCCATATTTTTGCAATACAACTCTTAGACTTAAATAGTTTTTTCCCAATTTTTTCAATCAATCAGTAATATAAAAATGCCTCCTTTACTACTTATATAATAATAACAGTTTACATTTAGCTAATACCAAACAGCAATACCAGCCACTTTTCCTTTAAGCTAAATTTACACAATAGTTCTCAGTCAATTATTAAACTTTTAAGCAAGTATCATTCCACATTCGTACCAGTCCCTTTATTCATCTGGGGCTCATGTACACATTTATCCATGTCCCTTTATTTACAGGGCTCATACGTTCACACTGTCCCTTCTTTTGGGCTCATACATTCACTATGTCCCTTATTTTGGGCTCATGTACTCCTCTCAAGCGAGGCGACAACTACGCTCTCTCTCTGTGAAACACAGGAGGGCCCGCAGTCACCGCTCACAAGATACAGAGTCTGTTACACATCAATCATGCTCATACAACCACACACATGCACTTAAATAAACTACACTCTTCCTGAGTGACCTGTCAGTTCTACTCGCTCTTTTACTGAAACTTTCCCCAACACAGTAAAAAAGCAGTACTCTGCAGGATTTTTGCCTACTCCTGCAGCCCTCTGTAACTTCCTAACACCAACAGAGCGTTATCCATAGGACTTAATAAATAAACTTACAAGTTTGCACTCTGTCTTCACTTGATAACCTTAACTCAAGGAAAGGCAACCCTTGCAGTGCCTACCCTTGTAGGACTTTTGCCTACCCTCGTAGGACTTTCTCACCAGCGCTTCTCTTTTAACTCTTTTAATCTACTTCTACTTAAATATGAAAATCTGAATTCACTGTTCTCCTCAAGTCCAACTCAACAGAAAATACAGATCAATGCATGCATTTAGTGCTTTTGGAATCAAAACCCCTCTTTCATTTATTTCAACTCTTTCCTCCAACTATTACAGTCCGATAAATTTAGAAGGATGTAAAGTGTCTCACCACAAGCAAACTCTGGAAAACAACACAACCTAACTATATAAGCAAAACTGCTTACCTTTGGCCAAGTTGTTGTGTTGCTCGTCCAGAGTCGGCTCGCCGTGGTCCACCTCGCTGTCCTTTCGAAATCCTGTTCGTGACGCCAATTATGTTGTGGTTTCCCCTCTTCCCCGTCAAAGAATTACTCGAGTCTTGGGTTTTGATGCCAAAAGATAGACTTTATTGCCGAGACAATCAAGCCGAGTTGTCTATAGAGAACTGATCTTTACTTGGTACAGGACAGCGTTATATAGTGGTCTCTGCACGAAAACATGTCACCTTAAATCATTGGGGGGGTCCCTAAGGTAAACACTATCATGGGAAACAGATGGTTTTCCTTAACGGCCTCTTAGTAGGCCCCTAAAATAATATGAGATATGGCTCTGCTGGTGAGGCCTACAGGATAATCATATGGGTTGTCTATTTTCCATACCTATGGCCTCTACAACAACATAGGACGTGCTTGCCCAGCGACATATAGGGTAGAACTGCATAACTCTAATAGTAAATTAATTTGGACACAATTCCTTTATATTTTAGTTAATAAAATCTTCCTCACTCACAGCATTGTTACTGAATTTACACCTGAATGCTGGCCCTCTACTTTTCTTTGAAACTATTACTTTAAGGGTTTTCAGATGTCCATAGAAACCTCAATTTTCAATGTATAAGCATCAAACTTGGTAAATGGTCTGATATGTACCATGTCTTTCACATCCTTTGACATCAGACAATAGAGTCTTATGGATGTTGAGATATTAAGGTCCAAAAATTGAAAAAAACTCATTTACACCAATGTTCAGAGCAGTATTTCCTATGAATGACACCAGGTGTGAACATGAAACTTTTTTTTTTGAAAGAGCATGTTCTTATTGATAAAATATAAAAAAATTGGGATGGGGTTTTGCCTCATTTTTCTGTAATAATTAAAAAAAAAAAATCATTGTTGTGTGACATTCACAACTACTTTAGTACCAGCTATTTCAGACCGAGTCGGTTGGAATTATCCATAGGAATCCATATTTTTGCCAACTGTTACAATGGAACGCATTTACGACGGATATCGGGAGAACTAACTCGGATTCACCGACTACCGACATTCAATGGAATGCAACATAAGTACCTAATCTTGATGTTCCACCCAATCCAGTGAATAATAGATCCATTTTCATTGAGAAAGCAAAAACTTTGCTAATTTGATGCATCACAAAAGGGACTTCAACTTAAATGCTGAGTGGCATTTCTTCGGCACCTCACATGGGAAGTCCCCATGTGATGGCATAGGGGGGACTGTAAAGCGGGAAGCAGCTCGTGCCAGCTTACAAGCAACTGTAGATGGACATATACTAACAGCAAATGACCTGTTCACCTGGGCAGATAAAAATATTCTTGGAATAAAGTTCATCTTCATTGACCAAGAAACTGTTAATGCCAATTCAGATGTGCTGCATTCCAGATTCTTGAAGTCATCTAGTGTTCCTGGCACACGAGACAACCATTCCTTTAAACCAGTCAATAACACAATTTTGGAGGTCAGTCGAGTATCAGGAACACCAGGATTCCATGTCAAGTTTGAGGTTGACCCAGTTGAACAAGGCCTTCACATCACAGATATGGCCCCAGGACAATATGTTACTTGTGTGTATGACCGACAATGGTGGGTTGGTATCATCAGAGACGTCTCTGACACAGAGCAAGACATTCAAGTGCTTTTTTTGCATCCCCATGGCCCAGCTAGAGGCTACTTTTGGCCAAAAAGGGAAGATGTCTGTTGGGTGCCTCTCCAGCACATCATAATGAAAATTGATGTGCCAGTTACTTCCACTGGAGGATGCTATGTCATAAAAGAAAATGAAACTGTGGATTCAGACACTTTCATGAACACCTTTCAGTAACTGTTATGTCACACATTTATTTGTGTTGGTGGTAAACATTATTAAAGTGACTCATGTCTGGAAGTACGTTTTGTGTATTTTGTATTTTTTGTATAAGTGGAACATTAATAAATTCTGTTGAAATGCCCATACCAAGTTGAATAGCAAAAGTGAACAATAGGATCAGTGACGTAACTCTGAGTTTTAAAAAAATCATTACAGAAAAATGAGGCAAAACCCCATCCTAATTTTTTTATATTTTATCAATAACAATATGCTCTTTCAAAAAAACAAGTTTTATGTTCACACCTAGTGTCATTCATGGGAAATATTGCTCTGAACATTGGTGTAACATTGGAGTTTTTTTCCATTTTTGGACCTTAATATCTCAACATCCATCAGACTCTATTGTCTGATATCAAAGGATGTGAAAGACATGGTACATATCAGACCATTTACCAAGTCTGATGCTTATACATTGAAAATTGAGGTTTCTATGGACATCTGAAAACCCTTAAAGTAATAGTTTCAAAAAAAGTAGAGGGCCAGCATTCAGGTGCAAATTCAGTAACAATGCTGTGAGTTGTAATTCATGCAGTTCGGGACTAGGACTCTTAGCCCAGAAAATTTCATGGACCTGGCACAACTAGTTCTGGAGATATTTCAGTCTGAACATGGTCACTTAGACTGTGATGCCAAAACGGGGTAAAAAAACAACTTTTTTACAGATTTTCTGTGAAAAAAAGTATGCACAGTAGAGATCTGAAATTTTGTATATGATCTATTGGGCATATTACCCATCACATGGATTTTTTTCAGACAAATCTGAGGAGGTCAGGTGGGGAACTTTTCCAAAATTTGATGATTCCAGCTGGAATGACCCATTTCCAGTATGTGCCTCAGGCTTGCAAAGTATCATAAACTCACTCATCAGGATCAACGGTAACCCTCAGAAAACTTCGGCTGTGCGTCTTGCGTCATCAGCCCCGAACTAAAGTTTGACTTAGTTTGATTACTTCCTATGAACAGGCTCAAAGAACGATTTGTTCAGAAATCAAACATAAAATTTGAAAGCAATAATTAAAGCATATACCGTTAAGGAGTGGCAACAAAAATGGGATACAGGAAACACAGGACATCATCAGCGAGAAGTATAGGTGTAGTGAGGATATCAAAAAATATTTTATCAAAATTAAGGGTTGGTCACATGTTGAATAAAACTTTAAAATGAATAAATAAACATCCAACAGGATTATGTGAGTGGTGTAGAGTAGAGGAGTCAGTGGAACATGTACGTGTTTGTCAAGTACTTTAATGAAAGAGAAACAATGAAGAAGGAGCTTAAAAAGGTGGGAGTGGAAGACAAAGTTTTAAAGTATAATCACTTATGGATTACAGAGCTTATTTCTTTATCTCAAAAGAAAAGAACTGATAAAGAAAATGCTTTTTTTTATGAAATGGGTAAACTTTGGTCCACATTCCAACACTGTAGGTTCAACATTGATTCAAACATCAATGTTGTGATGTACATTTGTGTTAGGGACTGTTAGCCGTGTAATTGTTACACTGGAGAAATGGTGAGTGGTTTCTTTAATTGCTATTCACTTACGCTGAAATGATATTATAATCCCAATATGCACTGTGGCCTGACCCTGTGTTAGCAAATTAGCCAGGTACATGTGAACATCAGAAGTGTTCAGTTCAGTCTTAAAATGTTTTGGTTAGTCAAGCGTGTCTCTGGCTTTACCTTGCATATCAGTATTTATGATTTGTTATCCCATATCAGATCATTACTAGGCTACATTATTAACTCGTGATCATATTTCAGTAACTATACAAGCATGTTTTGTGGAAGCATGGATGCATGGTTTGTTTCATATTTTGTTTAACTAATAGTTATTTTCACCTATTAGGTTAGGTTGACATATTGTTGACATATTGTTCTTTGTATTTAAGGATGTGTCAAGACTTTCCAAGGGGACAAAGAAACAGAAGTTAAGAATCGAAAAGAGTCACCAAAAAAACACAACAAGCAGAATGCTTCTATCATACTGAAATGTTTGTCAAATGCCAACACCAAACTGAAAATAAATCTAAATAAACAAGGAAACTGAATTGTAAAAATACTGAAGGAAATAAAAGATGAAATTTTACCATGCTTGTGATATTACTGACCAATATTAGAGAACTTTTAAATCACAGTGAACTCACATTAAACTAAAAGAATGAGTTTAACATAATGATATGACAGTGGTCTCACATGGTAAGCGCACAGTATGAGCACACAGTGAGTGCGCTGTGCGGTTGCGCTTTTAGCTTGCTGTGACCTCTCATTGTGACCACATCATAAGTATCCTGGGAGCTCACAGTTTGAGCATAGTATGAGCACACAGTGAGTGCGCTGTGACCTCATATTTTGACCATAGTATGAGCACACAGTGAGTGCGTTGTTAGGTTACGCTTTTAGCTCACTGTGACCTCACATTGTGACCACATCATGAGTATCCTGGGAGCTCATGGTGACATCACTGTGAGATCAAATTGTTGACTAGGGTGCTTTTTGATTAAAAAATTAAAACAATCTTCATCCATACTGGCAGTTCAAAAAGATCAAAAAAGACAATAAATAAGATTTACATTCCGCTTTTACTCAAAACTCATTTTAAACCATCAGCGAATGTTTGTAATAACTTTCGTTTGCCATCTAATGTATGTTTTGGCCATGTAATGTTGTTGAAATACGCTATGTTTGGGTCAGAACAGCCTTTGAGTCAGAACAGTGATTACAGAAGAGAGAAGGCATATAAAGTTATACATACCGGCAGACAGCGCTGGAAGGTGCTAGTGCTTGTCAGTAAATTAGTGGAAAATGAATAGAAATTATGATTCAGTCTGAGCTATGCGTTTTAAAACGAACATGCACTAGTGTAAACGTAGCCAAACAGATGTGTAAACTGAAAACTTTTTGAGCTTTATTAAAATTATTTTCACTGATTTATTGTGTTGGATATATTTTGTTCCTTTGTGCAGTGGCTCAGGAGTCTTTGAATCTGTATAAACGTCAATAAGCTGAAAGAATAAAACCAGTTTTTTTTTTTTTTTTTTTTTTAGATGATGTGATCTTGTTAAAATTGATTTCATAAAATCTGTATCGAAAGAAGTATCATTCAGGAACCGGTATCGAAGTCAAGGTATCGGTCTCGGCATCGATATGGAAAATTTTTGACTGATACCCAGCCCTAGTGAACACATGCTTGCCCTGAAGTAATAGTCGAAACTGGCACAGGGCCAGTATATTATAGTATGAATAACACATTCTCATATAACCTGACACCAGCTTAGAAACCCACATTCCTAGAAATATTTGATTTATTTACTTTTTCTAGTTAAATAATTTAACTGAGCTAGAATTTAGTGAGAAGGTAAGAATGGCACTGGAATCATTAACAGAACGTTTAATCTTTCTTAGCCAAAACAAAAACCAAAAAACAAAAAAAAAAACCTTGTGGGTTTTTAATATATAATTTTACATCTTGAAGATCTCATTCTGTTAAATACATTATTGTATTAGCAACTCACTGTTCAGAAGCTGATGTTTCTCTAGTGTAGAATCCAGCTGAAACTCTCTGATTTTCCTCTGTTATATTAAAAGAATAATAATTTTCAATCTTTACAGTTTCTTATACAAAAGATTATTGATTAAATCTGCTGAAATGTTGTTATTGTAACATAAGTCAAGTCAGTCTTTATTTGCATAGTTATTTCCTCCTTTGAAACAATAAGATTTTGATTTAAGAATCCACCTAAATAACTTGTACTTATATTTCAAACGCATTTATATTTCAAAGAAATTACAGTATGAATAAACTTACCAGGTTGTCTATATAATCTACTTCAGTTGTGAACCTTGTTGTTCAGACAGAGAGAAACTATGTTGTAGCCTTCTTTACACAAACATAACTACATTTGCTTCCGTCAGAAAATCAGAAACTAGTTGGACTTGATATGAGCAATGCATTTGATACAACTTCCTGCATTATAGTAATACAATTGTAATGTGATCTACCAATGCGCACATAAAATGGTCTATCTATAAAAGGTGTATTAGTTACCAGGTAGCAATTTGCAAAACATACTAGACAATAGTTTTGAGCACTGCAAGCTCAAATGTTCTAATAATTTTCCTTAAACTTGATTGTCTAAAATAAAACGTCTCAGGTTACGTATGTAACCCTGGTTCCCTGAGAAGGGAACGAGACACTGCGTCCTCTAGAGGTCGCTATGGGGAAGACGTCCAGGTGCCTGTCAGTGACTTAATCCCTTCGGCCAAAGGCCTGAGCTACATATCCAACAATTTACCTGTAAGGACCGGGCTAAAGATGCCTGACCGCAGAACACAAATCCCAAATTAGGGAGGTTCTAAGCTCTCAGGGAGCAGAATCGTGCTCAAAGTGACCCTCCTGTAAGAGGGGAGCACTGCAAAGCTCAATATTGAGCGGGCGGAATGGGATGCCCAGGAGCAGAGGAAGTAAACTCTCTTAGGACAAGAGGAATCTTAGTTGCTCAACAGGGAACAGCATGCTCACCGGAGACCCTCACACTTTGAGAGGAGTGAAAGAAGGCTGGTTTAACATCCCTCCAGGGGCTTCTACCTGGATTAGCCACAGCCATGGGGAGTGAAGGCCCTTCTCTCGATATAGAGAGGTACCTATGAGCTCCAATTAGGAGTGACATGCTCACAGAAGACCTTCAGTGAGGGGAGCATGCCAAGCTCATGCAGTGTCAGAAGAGACATCACAGGGGCAGAAAAAGAGGCCTAAAGACCTAGGCTGCTGTCTATGGAGCTTCCAGGAGACCAAGGCCTATAAGGCCCTAAAGGGTCAGTGCAGCCGCCAGTCAAAGTGGCGAAAGGCGAAACACATCGGGCGGCAACAAGCGGCCAATTTATCCGATGAGATTGTAACAAAAGCTCAGTCCTAATAACCAAGGTGAGCATTTAGCAGCCGCAGGGTAGATACCTTGCTTACAGTGGGGAGGACCTGTTCGTTCTGCCCAAAAATGGTGTGCTTAAATGAGCCTACTTAGTGAGGGAAGCACTACCACACTTAACAGACTGACAGGAGAGATACAAGGGCAGAAATGAGGTCAAGTGACCTAGGCTGCTGATTCTATGAAGCTCCAGGATGCCAGAGGCCTTTAATACCCAAATGGGGTAGTACAACTTCTGTACACACAGTGACAGAAGCAAAGACACATTGGGCAGCAGCAAGCCACCGACTTGACAGCAATATTGTCATATTGTCCAATATGACAGCAACGGAATACACAGCAGCTGTAGGGTAGGTACCTAACCTACTATAGAGAGGAGGACCTACCCGTTCTGCCCAAAAAACGGCTTGCTTTAATGACCCTGCATTAGCGAGGGGAGCACAGCCCTGCTCACCTCATGTCAGAAGAGACATCACAAGGGTAGAAAAGAGGTCTAATGACCTAGGTTGCTGATTCTATGAAGCTCCAGGAGGCAAAGGCCTCAAGTACCCAAATACGGTAGTGCATCTTCCATACACACGTAATGTGATGGGAGGAGGAACACATCGGGCGGCAACAAGCGGCCGATTTATCCGATGAGGTCGTCGTTGAGGGTCAGCAGCCATAGGGAAGGTACCTAACCCCTAAGAGGGGAAGGAACTACCCACTCTACCGAAGGATAGTGTACTCCAAAAAAAACCCGTCCCAGTGAGGTGAGCACTACCGTATCCTGGGATGAGCATCCAGAAGGAGATATAGAACGAGATCCACCATCGAGGGGGAGTCTAATCATTCTTAAAAAAATTAGTTGAAAGCAACTCATATGAGATAAAGTGCTCTAGTACCTTCAGCCTGTAGCTGAGGTGAGCACCAAGGCTAGCCCTGGAACCTAACCAGGGCGACCAACAATGGCTAGAAAGAGGCATCGCCATGCCCTGCCAAAGAGGGGCATTAGCTATTATCAACCCAAGTAGTCCATGCTTTCTTTCTCAAAAGAAAGCGTGGGCCCTTTTCTAGCCAACCCTCAGGTGTGCACAAACAGGATGGGCCTAATCATGCTTGGCAGGCTGTTGCTCCTCAGAGCCAGCACTAGAAGGGGTTTCCGCAAAAACGCCTTAAAGCATGAGGATTGGGTGAAGAGCTCGGCAACAGGAAGGTCCTCAGGGCGAGGCATGAGAAGAGTGCGATGAATCCAGCTAGAGATGTCCTGGTGCATCTCGTGAAGAGAATTTCCGAGAGCTTACCTAGAGGAAGGACAAAACAAGTCCTAGAGGAAAGAAAAGGTGAGCAGAAAGCATGTAAAACCAAAGGTTAGTGTATTGGGACAGGCTTCGAACTCCCGAGAGACAGGAGGAACACCTGATCCGCCCAGGGGCCATTCTCACCCCAAACAGACCTGTGCTTACTATCATGGGCCCTGTTCTAGCAAGGCCCGCAGAACCTCGAGAACAAGGGCCTAGACCATAGCCAGTGCTCCTCAGAGCACTCAGAAGGGTTTCCGCAGAAACGCCTTTCACTAATACGTGGGTGAAACATAGGGTGGTCAAGTCCACTCCTCGGAGGGGCGACTCACTAGATCACCAGGATGGTTTGGGGATAGGTCTGCCTAACAATTTGGGTGGAAACCCTGAAACGGGAAGCCCCTCAGGGCGGGACGCAGATAAGAGTGTCTCAGCAGGCGGCCTCTAGGCCCGTGTGTCCAGCCAAGGATGTTCAGGAGCATCCTGAGAAGAAAAAATTTCCGAAGAGCTTACCTGAAAGTAGGACCGTAGCCCTAGATGTAGTGCTGTAGTGGGGACCTAAAAGCCAAAAGTGGCCACGACGTCTCCAGTTAGATATGACGAAGGCAGATCCAAAGACAAGCAGGCCACAACCATAGGCAAAGACCAGAGGGGGGGTGCTCGAAGAGGACCTACCTAACAGAAAGAAAGACACAAGAGACAGGTCCCAGAAATACAGCAAAGGAGGCTACACACATAATAAAGGATTGTACTCACCCACTGTGGTTCCCACACATGATTCCAGTTAGCCCGGGTAGACCTTCTTGTGAAGCTGCCCAGACCACCATAGTGGGCCATTTACTTATAACCCTAGCAGGGGAGATAGCACCATCTAGGCAGGGGCACAGGGAGACCGCTGCTTAAAAACCTTATGAAAGAGTTAACAAAGGGGGTATTTTAGATAGTCAATGCGCCTAGGAAGGCTACCAGAAGGGAACCAGCTGAGATTAACCTGACCACAAAGAATGGGCTGTCTACTTACAACCCAAGCAGGGGAGACAGCACTTATCTGGCTAAGAGCTCAAAGAGACCGCTACTTAGAAACCCTAGGAAGGGGAGCAATCACCAAGATAGCACCTGGCTATCCTCAGATAGATGGCTCTAGGAAAGGGGGCCATGCAACTGCAAAAAACCACCAGCAGTGGGCTGTCAAACTATACATCCAAAAAGGGAAGACAGCACCATCTCGGCAGGTTCCAGAAAGCTGCTATCAAGAACACCAAACAAGGGTCTTAACTAGTACTAGGACTGTGCAAACAATCGGACGAGACCACCACGTGCATTCCAGCAGCAATGCCGGCCTCGCAACCAGCCACAAACCCCCACCACGCAGACGGAGCGGCACCCACCACACAGAGCCACAGCCCACCGGCAAGCCGTGCAAAACTGCGCAGCCCACCAGCAAACCACAGCACCGTGCAGCACATGCAGCCCCATCCGACAGCAGGTGACGGAGACCCATGACCAATCACGGAACCAGCAATCGCATCCGATCATTTGCACAGCCCCAGCCAGCACATTGCTATCCTCAGACAGCTATGCTTCCAGGAAGGGACAAGTTAACTCACAGCTGGCCTCAGACAGCTGCATTTAATCACATAATTATGGCAGAACTATAACCATACTTAAATGGCTATAATAGGGAGGTCCCTTTTTATTTTCTGTCCATACACCTGAGTATTGGCAGAAAATTAACACCACACCACTCCCCCGGGAATCAGGTGGAACGGAGCTGCCACCGCGAATGCGTTGTAATGCCTGAGAGGTGAACACACTTATGCAAATTCAGGTATACAGAGAAGACTCACCTCCCCTCTTCGCGAATGCATTGTGATGAGCACATCCAGTTCCCTCGAGAGCTGGATGCGCTGCTCCTAACCACACATACACAGCCCGCGAGCTTCGTGTAAGCGGCTACAAGAGCGCGCCAGTCCCTCGCAAGAAATAAGCACTGAATACGACGATCACATTCAACTCCCTCGAGGGCTGGATGCGCAACTCGTTACCACACACACAGTCTGCGAGCCCCGTGAAAGTGGGTATGAGAGCGTGTCTGCCTCTCACAACAAGCAATAAATGCAACGATCTCATTCAACTCCCTCGAGAGCTGATTCTCGTTTAATTCTCACCATACATGCACAGCCCAAAAGCCGTATGAAAGGTGTGGGTATCAGAGCGTGCTTGCCTCTCGCAAGAGACAAGCAAAGAATAAAAAAAAGAGCGCAATAAACTCCCACGAGAGCAAAGAGTGCTTGCTCCTTACCATGCATCGTCACACGCGAGCCGTCCTTAAAACCTTTGGTGAGGAAACATGCACTCAATATGAGCTTTTGGTTACAGACAAAAGGTCAGTGAAGATGAAGAAGAGGAAGATGTGTTCGACCGGCACCCTTTTGTACTATGCGGTCGCCCTGGTATGACGCTCCGACAGTGACGTCATAGGCTGTCGCCAGCCAATACTGTGTAGTTTTTGTATATAGGCTTCAGAGACAGGTCATGTAGGAGACGTTCCCCATGGCGACCTCTAGAGGACGCAGTTCGAGTTCCTCGAAAGGGAGCTCAACATTACAAAATAATGGGTAAATACTTTGCCAGAACGGAGATAACGATACTGAGTGAATGCTTTTGACACATAATACATCCATCAAATATTATTACTTAAAACTCACTAACTAGTCAGATGGACTTAGAGGCTTTTGCATCTTGCATTTGAACTTCATATTTATATATATACGGTCATGGCCAAAAATATTGGCACCGTTGCAATTCTGTCAGAAAATTGTTCCAATTGCAAATGTTTTGGTATTCATGTGCTTACTGTTTTTTGATTGCACTTCAACAACACAAAACAGACAAGAAAAGTCAAACTTGAAAAAATTTCACACAGAACTCAAAAATGGACTGGACAAAATTATTGGCACCTTCTCAAAATTGTAAGAAATACTTGCTTTTCAAGCATGTGATGCTCCTGTAATTTGTATTTAGACACACCAAAATTAATGAAAAATTACAACAAAGGATTGTTCAAATGGTGGATAAAGAACCCTGATTCACTTCCAAACAAATTCAAGCTGATCTGCAGACACAGGGTACAACAGTGTCAGCTCGCACTATCTGTCGAAAAAGGACGCTATGTTAGGAGACCCAGGAGGACACCACTGCTGACACAAAGGCATAAAAAAGCAAGACTGAGTTTGCTAAAACTTATGTGACAAAACCCCAATCCTTCTGGGAGAACGCACAGTGGACAGATGAGACAAAAGTAGAGCTTTTTGATAAAGGACATCATGGCACTGTTTACAGAAAAAGAAATGAGGCAAACAGTCCCTACAGTCAAACATGGTGGAGGTTCAAATATGTTTTGGGGTTGCTTTGCTGCTTCTGGCACTGGATGCCTTGACTTGAACAGTATCATGAAATCTGATGATTACCAAAGAATTTTGGGGCGCAACGTAGTGGCCAGTGTCAGAAAGCTGCGTCTCCACCAGAGGTCATGGGTCTTCCAGCAGGACAATGACCCGAAACACACTTCAAAAAGCATTCAGAAATGGTTACAAAGAAAGTGCTAGAGAGTTCTGAAATGGCCAGCAATGAGTCCAGATCTGAATCCCATAGAACACCTGTGCAGAGATCTCAAAACAGCAGTTGGGAGAAGGCATCCTTCAAATCTGAATGACCTGGAGCAGTTTGCAAAAGAAGAGTGGTGCAAAATTCCAGTAGAGAAGTGTAAGAAACTCATTCATGGTTACAGGAAGCAACTGATTTCAGTTATTTTTTTCCATAGGGAGTGCTACAAAATATTAAGTTAAAGGTGCTAATAATTTGTCTAACACTTGATGGCTGTCATTTCTTTGTCATCAGTTCAGAACCTAGGTGTGCTATTTGATAGCAATCTTTCTTTCAAAAGCCACATTTCTGCTCTCAGTGTGAAATGCACAAACATTAATTCATGCATTCATGACCTTAAGGTTAAAGCAATATTTCTCAGTTCAAAAGCGCATAAATATGACCTACAGCAGCTAAAGCAAGCATGAGGCCATTTCCGCTTGCAACACAGGCCCCCACATGTCTTTTCCTCCTGTAACTTCTAACCCCTTTTCAGTTGCCTTTAGCTCCCATAGCAGACCCTAGCCCAGAGGCTGATTTAAGCGTGAGGCTGTCTCTGCTGACAATTGTGGCCCCTGCATCTCTCTCCCAAAGCTCTCTATGTCATTCAAAATCACAATATTCTCTTTCTCAGCAACATCATTGCCCGTCCCACCAAATGCCGTCACCTTGGAGCCACATCCACTGGCTCAAAACATCTGAGCTCAGATCCTGGCAGATGCAGTCACAGACCCCTCACCTAGGGACGTCACTGATGATTAATCTGGTAACCAAAGTTTCAGTCAAATATTCTGATGATTAATCAGTTAACTATAATTATTTTCATAGTGATAAAAATAGGCCTAATCGACAATTTGAGCTGTACAAGTAAGTATCAAAGCGACTAACAATATGGTTTTGTTGAACAAAACATGATGTATTATAAACAATATTATGTATTTGTCACACTTTGAAGAAGGATGCATTTCTTAGTTTTGCATTATGATATGATGAATGGATGGTTCATTTTTAACAGCCGATTCAGCTGATCTGCACATCCCTGCAAACTTATATAAGCTTAAATACTCGTGCTTTTAAGCCAAATCCACGCTAAAAAGAATAACTGACATCTGGACATGACTCTACGCAATCTCTGATGAGATCGGTTGGGTGTTTGAACGCCTACTGGATCCTTGGACAAAAGTTTACAGGGGTTCACCCAGTTTAAGAAATTTCTGATCGTAAAAATCTAATTCTTTGCATTTTAATGTATTGTTTTCGTTATAATGTACTGATTCAAATTAGTAATCAATAATAATTTTTATTTTAATACTCGGCATGCCTCTCTTGACATGCTCTCGCGTATGAACAGGCAGCAAATATGGTGCTGGCGCGGACGGAGCGGGCGCATCAGGTGCAATCATCAAACATATTTCAAAGGAAGCCGGCACCAGGGTCCTTACCGTCTTTGCTGGGTGTTTTGAGCGAATATTTGCATTTATTCACATACGATTTAGTTAGATATGGTGGCCTGTCATGATTTTGGCTAATGCAGGACACTTCTGAATGATGCGCATCAGAGGGGATTGTGGGTATACGCAAAGCCGACTGATAAAGAAATGGGTATAGGCAGGTTCTGCACTACACCTCTGCATATTACCCTACTCAAGTATTTAAAACAGGTTCATATGTTAGAAAATATAGTTAATATTTGCATCATTATTGATTTATCTCATCCACCCGCTGTCACACCCCTGTGGACTGTTTCTTTGGTTTTTCCCTTTGTATGCCCTTATTTGGTCCTTCCTGTTCCGTTTTCAATTATTACGTCATTGTTTAATGATTCCCACCTGTCCTTGTCTGATTAGCCGGTGTATTTATGTTTGGTTCAGTTCCCCGTTTGTTTGTCGGTTCTTTATGTCGTTTAATGCCCTTTTAGTTGTGTTGCGTGTGGTTTCCCTGCCGTTCCTGTTCCGTGTTATGGAGTATATAAATAAACTGTGTGTTCCTGATTTCCTCGTCCCTACTCCTCATTCCCGCACACGACGTGTGACACCCGCGACCCACCCGCAAATAATCAGAATGCAATTTTTTATTACCCGACCCGCGGATTATCCGCAGCACCCACGGATATAACCGCCATCCGCGCATCACTAGTGTCTACCTCCCAAACAATGTTAGATAGATTGTTCCAGAGTTAATAATGAAAATGATCTGCCACCCGCAGTTACTTTTGATATTCTAGGTATTATCAAATTGACAGAGTTTTGAGCACGCAGTGGAAGTAAAGGGACTATAAAGTGATAAGAGGTCGCTCAAGTACTGAGGTGCTAAACCATTCAGGGCTTTATAACTAATTATTAAGATTTTAAATCTAAAACGATGTTTAATAGGGAGCCAGTGCTGACAGAACCGGGCTGATATGGTCATGCTTCCTGGTTCTAGTAAGAACCAGCTGGAGTGAGTTTATTAAGTGGGCAGAACAACCACCCAATAAAGCATTACAATAATCTAACCTTGAGGTCATGAATGCATGAATTAATGTGTGTGGATTTCACACTGAGAGCAGAAATGTGGCTTTTGAAAGAAAGATTGCTATCAAATAGCACACATAGGTTCTTAACTGATGACGAAGAAATGACAGCCATTAAGTGTTAGACAGTGTTTTAGACAGTGTTTTAGGCAGTGTTTTAGGCAGTGTTGGGGAAGCTATTTGGAGAACGTAGTGAGCTAGGCTAAGTTACTCTTTATTAAATGAAGCTTCACTACACTAATGCTACAGCCCTGGGAAATGTAGTAAGTGCTACTCACCCCTACTCCGAGCAAGTCTCGAACCCAGGTTTCCGGCATGGGAGGCGGGCACACTAACACAGAGGCTAAAGACTGCAGCCCCTAATGTGAGTCGCTAGTGCACCTCTTAAGATCAGGGGAGTGAGGTTACACTCACCCCCCCCAAACCTCACTCCCATCCAGGTCACGGCACCAATGTAACCCCTCCCCCCTAAGCTACCTAAGCTATTCATTTAAGCTATTTTTTAAAATGTTCATTTTTATGTTGAACCAACATCATACCAAGTCAATGTTCTCTCAGTGACCAATAAAAATTTCAGTCAAGCAGAAAGAAAGGCATAATGGTTCAGTTCATTTGCTTATTCAACAACTTATGTACAGGATTAGGATTTACTTCATATGTGACCCTGAACCACAAAACCAGTCATAAGGGTCTTTTTATACAGATGTTACTCATCCAGAATGATACTTTTACCACTGTGGCATGATTTGAAATGTGTATTTGCTGCCTTTTAGAATTTCAGTTAGAATGTGAACGCATTGGATCTCCTTCCCTCACGTTTTGCACTCTGCTGATAGGCTCGATGATGGCTGCAGTAGTGGATAAATTGGTTGCAGTCAGGCCCGGCTCCAGAAATGAGATGAAGGGTGATATGGCCAAGTGATATTTGAGGTAGGCCTTGGGTGGGGGGGTGGGCGGGTTGGGGTTGTATTCGTCATGGTATAGTGGTAAATACATACATTATTTTAATACATAGTGTGTTAAAAGCACATTTTAGTTTATAGGGCCTATTCATAGTGTCTCAAAATAGCACAGCCGAGTACACTATAGATCTTCTTAAATTTATCTTACTAAAGAATAATTTTTAGTATATCAAGTACAAAATTAGTGTGTGAAAACAGAGCACTTTACATTATGGAACTGCACATTTTTTTCACCTGGGGTAATTGGTGTTACACGGTGTATGGTCATACACTGATTATGTTACTTGACCACTGCCTTCACTGACGTTTAGCATTTTTATAGAAATAAAAATAATTGAGTTCAATGTTGGAAAACCTACGCTACAATTCTAAACTGAGAGCATCTGCTGTACCAATGTGATCTCATGATAATTTCTATGTATTTTATGTAAAAAGTGGTTCTATAAAACGTACATTTACTTACGTTTTTTCAGACACTAAAACATATAATAATGCCGTATTTTCAGCATTTGAACGTACAATACTGATGTATTGACGACACCTAAAAACTAACCCTTATGAATATTAAAATTGCAGTATTAATTTCATTATTGTTGTTGTTTTTAGTTGTCATATCAATGGCCTTATGTTTTCAATTGCATTATTAAATTGTTTAATTGCTTACTCAATACGAAAGGATAATATTTCCTTCTGTTCTGTGTGATCTCTGCTGCCAGCTCGTTTCCAAGATGCATGATCCCAGCAAACACAAAACGTTACACCTAACATTCCCCTATGGTTCCCCTTTGGTTATTTTTTTGGGAACCAAATGAGGACGTTCTAGGAATGTTTCCTGTAGGTTCTCTTTTTAATAACCTATAAAGAACGTTCCCAGAATGTTTTCCGCAGGTTATTTTTGGTTTAATTTTACAACCTAAAAAGGACCTTCCCAGAACGTTCCCTGCAGATTATTTTGATTATTCTAATGCTGAAATGTAAATGAGGAAGCAGATGGAGCCTTGGACCAGGGGGTTCGTTTGGGGCGGGGCTGAAATGTTTTTTTTCATCATACATAAACTATTTTTTGCAGAATTTCATGCCTGAAATAAGCATTTAATAAAGTGTAGACATCAAAGTGGTCAAATCGCATTATAATGATAATATAATTCCAATTTTATAGCTAAAATTAAACCAAGGTTAAACGTAGTCAGAAAATCATTTCATAAACACTGGGTTTGTTTGTATATTTCTTTACTGCGCGCCTCTGATCTGCACGCGCTTAATCCTGTCTTCCACAGAAAGCTACGTACTCGCATAAATTAAAAATTAACGGTCATTCCGTTTTACTGATTCATCTCTTTAATGAATAATTATTTATAATTAATATATAGAGAGAGTAAATATTGTGATTTCAGGGAAATTTGACACGTCTAATTGAGGAGAACATGTTGTTAACGGAGAAGGTTTTGTGAACTGAACAAAAGAGAGAAGCACATCATCATTAATTCAGTGGTAAAAAACGAATGTAATGTTATCCTAATTAAAGTCAAATAAATGTTATTCGTTTTTAATGTCTGTAAAAATAAAATTCACATTTTTAAAATCCAGTGTTTTGTTGAAGTCGTTGTTATTTGGTGCTTTAATAAACATAAAATCTGGGTTATGGTACTTCTAATCTTACATATTAACGAGTAAGAAAAATCTAACATATTAAAGGATAATTTAATCTCATTTAATTCTCCTTATGATGGTTAAATGTACTCTGATGATGAAACAATAGTTTAAAACAAGACATGGTTTGTAGTAGGGATTATTGAGGTCCACATCCGTCTTCCATGCCACTTACTACAGGACGCGGGAGTGCTCACGTACAGCAGTGGTATCAGAGTGAAAAGGTTAGGAGAACTTTCAGGGAACCTTCTAGGAACATAAATAGAACGTTCCCTATTGGTTAGCCAGGAAAGTTTTCTTAACGTAAATAGAATGTTCCCTGTAGGTTAGGGGAACATTCTAGGAACCTACTGGGAACGTTCCTGCAACATTCTGAGTTAACACATGTACATATCACACAGTAGTAATTTCTGATCATGCCCCAGTGTAGCTTTATCCCCTGGCAGATTCATACCTCCTACTTGGAGACTTGACTCATCTAGTTTATCAGATGATAAATTTAAAGATTTCGTTGCTTCACATATTAATTTATATTTTGAGCTTAATCAGATTCCAGATATCAATAGTCTTACTCTTTGGGAAGCTTTTAAAGGAGAAGTCCACTTCCAAAATAAAGATTCACATATAATGTACTCACCCCCTTGTCATCCAAGATGTTCATGTCTTTCTTCAGTCGTAAAGAAATTTTTTTTTTTGAGGGAAACGTTTGAGCATTTTTCTCCATATAATGGACTGATATGGTGCCCCGAGTTTAAACTTCCAAGATGCAGTTTAAATGCAGCTTCAAACAATCCCAAATGCGGTTGTAAATGATCCCAGCCGAGAAAGAAAGGTCTTATCTAGCGAAACATTATTTTCATAAAAATAATACAATTTATATACTTTTTAATGTCAAACACTCGTCTTGTCTTACTCTGCCTGGACTGTTTTTTTCCGGTTCATGACAGTTAGAGTATATCTCATGTTTTACCTTTTTTGTTTAGGGTGTTTGATCTTCTTTGCATGTTCACTTTGCAAAGACTGGGACGGGGCTTCTGCAGTGAAGTATGATGATTTTGAAATGATTTTTGAAGTTGAGGGAGAAAATACGAGACGAGCGTTTGAGATAAAAAAGTATTTAAATTGTATTTTTTAATGAAAATAACCAATCGTTTTGCTAGATAAGACCCTTCTTCCTCGTTTGGGATCGTTTGAAGTTGCATTTAAACTACATTTTGGAAGTTCAAAATCAGGGCAATATAGCAGTCCATTATTTAGAGAAAAATAAAAACTTTCCTCAAAAAACAATTTCTTTACAACTGAAGAAAGAAAGACAAACATCTTAGATGACAAGGAGGTGAGTACATTATATGTGAATCTTTGTTTTGGAAGTGGACTTCTGCTTTAAGGCTTTTATTCGTGGACCAGTTATTTCTTACCTGTCTTATTTAAGAAAAACAGAAACAGCCAGACTGTCTTCGATTGCAGATGGTCTCTACAAGTTAGATGCTTTATATGCCTCTTCCCCCTCCCCTTCCTTTTATACTACATGTGTACAGTTACAGGCAGAATATGATCTTCTGATGACAAATATAACAGCAAGGCAACTTAGACAATGCAGGCAACATTTTTTTGAACACGGTGACAAAGCGGGCAAGCTTTTGGCTCACCAAGCTTGCGTGGCCCGTGCCTCTAGGTGGATTTCAAAAGTCAAATCGACAACAGGTGAATTGGTATCACACCAAGCAGGGATTAATGCTATATTTTTAGATTACTATGCTACATTGTATATGTCTGAGAGCCCCTCAAATTCTGCTTTGATTTTTTTTAAATTCACTTTTCCAAAAAACTTTTCCAAAAATTGATGAAACCCTTGCCAACAACCTAGGTGGTCCAATCACTGAGGTAGAGATACAGATAGGAATAAAATCGATGCAGTCTGGTAAGTCCCCTGGCCCAGACGGCTTTACAGCCAAGTTCCATAATGTGTTCTCCTCCTCACTAACCCCTGTCTTGGCCAGGTTATACAATTTAAGGACGGCCGCCTCCCTCCGACTTTATGTGAGGCTTCAATCTCCCTGCTTCTTAAGAAAGATAAAGACCCCACCTCTTGTGGTAGTTACAGACTGGTGTCACTTCTTAATGTTGATTTTAAAATTTTGGCCAAAGTCTTATCTTCTCGTCTTCAGGTGGCAGGGAGACATTCATTCTTTAATACTAGGAGGCTTCTTAATATTCTTTTCTCCTCCCCATCTGATACCCCAGAAATAATTCTGTCTTTAGATGTAGAGAAGGCATTCGACAGGGTTGAATGGATTTATTTATTTTTTATTTTAGAAAAGTTTGGGTTTGACTCTAACTTTATTTCTTGGATTCAGCTTCTTTACTCTTCACCAGTTGCTTCAGTACATACTAACGGCTTGCATTCACCTCTTTTTCTCTTCAGTGTGGGATAGAATTGGGGTACTCGGACTCGTACTCCGACTCGAGTCCGGTCTCGAGTACAATTTTTAGGCGACTCGGACTTGTCACGGACTCGGATGCATTTTTACTCAGACTTGACTCGGACTCGAGCCTTTCGGACTCTGAAAATATCCTGAGTCCATCCGAGTCCAGAGACAGTTGACAGTTGACTCGATGCATTATCACGAAAGTGATATTTAGTATTTGCATGTGTTTTTAAGTCTTGTCCAGTAGGCTACTTGAAAGCCGACGGGTTTATGTGCGCACACTCAAAGCGCGCCTCTCAGTCAGTGTGCGAATGCCGAGTTGTCTTTCACTTTTAATAGGTTCTGTTATTGCTACGCACATGCTCGTCTTAAGTAACCCTGAACAGTTGGGAGAAATACTGATGCATCAAAATATTTAAAATGTGCATCAGATCTTAAAGCGACAGCAGCATAAACCTGCAGCCGCCGACCACGTCATAAATATCAATAAACAATAATCAAACAACAAAAGAAAAAGAGAAAATCACTTACTGTTCTTGAATGAAACACTTATTAACTGTAATAAGAATCATCTTTACTGTATACAGTGAAGATTTTGCACTGTTTTATTTTAACATTTATTACTTCATGAAATGTCTGTAGTCTATTTCTGTAGTAGCTTTTATATAGACCTACCTAAAAAACTTCAAAAAACCCTAAAAATTCTATTTTTAAAAAGATTCTATTTTTTTAAAAAAATATTATTTCATTTGTATTTTTGATTAATATATTTATGAATACTTTTGCTTGTAAGTAATACTTGGAGTGTTTACTTGCCTTGAGCTTGAGAATGTTTTACATACATTAGTTGATTAGTTTTTTCTGTATTGAAAAAACTTTATGGGTCCAAAACCACCTTGGGTGTGCATGATTTTCTAATAATTCAATGGCCCATCATCAATTATTCCTTATATAATGGAATTTATTGTAATTAATGTAACTATAAATGCATTCAAAAATAAAACAGGTGTGAGTTTGCTGTGACTTATGGAAAGTATATGTAGGGCTTTATACACAGTGTGTGCCATTGTAAAGACTAGGTTTATCCCTCATAGCCTCATTTTCATCCAAGAAAAAAAAGTCATAAACAACCCAAAACACACAGCCACAATCCGAAATAAAAGAGGTGCATTTTCTGCTCTTAAGGTCCCATTCACCAAGATACCTACTCCTTTACCCACACCCCTGAATTTATACATTTACTACATCGATGAATAAAGTCAAGTCCCACCCTATAATTTTTCACATTCTAAAATCTGTTTCACTCTAAAATATGTCACATTACATAGGTCAGCCATAACCTCTATTACATGACTTTAACACTAGTTATGAGATGTTGTGAAATCAAAAATCAAAATGGCAAGATCCACTAGAGGTTTGCTTTTCTTACATTTCAACTGACATTGCGTTTTTCTAGTTGTAAAGGTTAAAAATAGGGGTGCCCAAACTCCGTCCTGGTCCTTGGTTTAGCTCAGGGGTGGCGAACGTCGGTCCTGGAGAGCCGCAGCCCTGCATAGTTTTGCTTCAACCCTAATCATACGCACCTGAACGAGCTAATCAAGGGCTGAAGGGTTACTAGAAAGCTACAGGCAGGTGAATTTTAATTAGGGTTGGAGCTGAACTCTGCAGGGCTGTGGCTCTCCAGGACCGGAGTTCGCCACCCCTGGTTTAGCTCCAACTTGCCTCAACACACCAGCCAGGGGGTTTCTAGTATGCCTAGTAAGAGCTTGATTAGCTGGTTCAGGTGTGTTTAATTGGGGCTGGAGCTAAAATCTGTAGGACACCTCCCTCCAGGACTGAGTTTGGGCACCCCTGGGTTAAAACAATGTTAAGATACTGAGAAACAGTAGTGTTTCCTTGGACTCGGACTCGACTCGGACTCGATTGGTTAAAGACTCTGACTCGACTTAGGTGGACTCGAACCCAACACTAGCGTGGGACACGTCAGGGCTGTCCCCTCTCTCCTTTACTTTTTAATCTTGCTATAGAGCAGGGGTGCTCAACCCTGGTCCTGGAGATCGACCTTCCTGCAGAGTTCAGCTCCAACCCTGACCAAACACACCTGAACCAGCTAATTAGGATCTGAAGGAGCACTTGATAATTACAGACAGGTGTGTTTGATTAGGGTTGGAACTAAACCTTCATAAACTTTCTCTCTATGCTGACGATCTTTTATTGTACATTTCTAACCCCGCCTCCTCCTTGCCTGTGATTCTGGACATTCTAGATAAATTCAGTCATCTCTCTGGTTACAAGATAAATCTGTAAAAAAGTGAACTATTTTTTGTCCACCCTGAGGCTAGTAAGATCTCATACTCTTCTTTTGCATTTAGAATAGCTTCAGGGGGATTTAAATGCTTGGGTGTTTTTTTTCACCAGTTCGTTTAATAACTTATTTGTCAAAAACTTTCAACCACAGGTTGATAAAACCAAGTTAGACATGTCTAGATGGTCTTCACTTCCTTTGTCCCTGGTGGGCTGCATTAATCTAGTGAAGATTATCCATCCATGCTGGATTCCCATTAATTTCTAGTTTATATCGAGTTAATGTGTGCGTGCATGTGAAAGAAGTGAGTATTGACTATATATTTTCTGTTGTGATTGAGAAATTGTCTGTCTGTTTCCCAGTTCATAAGAGCAGTTGATTAGCAACATCCTGACTGTATTAATCTTCCTATTTTAGAAATTTCTGAGTATTCCTATGTTCTGCTTTAAAGGGGTCATTGGATGCTAAGTTCACTTTTTCATGTTGTTTGAACATTAATGTGTGTTGGCAGTGTATGTACAAATCTACCCTATAATGATAAAAATCCATGCAGTGGTTTTTAATTTATCTGTAAAAATAATATTTCCTTTTTCAAATCGAGCCATTCTCAGATGCCTGTCGTTGTGGCATCACAACGACAGAGGCCGCACCCATGATAGTTGATTGACATGAGTGTCTTACCACAGACCAGCTGTCACAGTCTGCCCTCTTTGTTTCGATGCCAGAGCAGGGATGTAAGTTAGACAAGAATATCTCCGACTGAGCAATTGAGGTGTTGGATGTAATAATTAACATAGTGGTCGTCATTTACTCCCGACATCTGAGATGCAGTGGATTATGTTTGTGAAGGGAATGCGCCTCCCGATTTACATATATCCGTCTATGTTCGCGCGAATCATTCGTAATCGAGCTTCACTTCAGAAGTGAGCATAAGCATTTTCTCACTAGGTGCAGGCCAGAAGCATCTAATTTCAGTTATTTACAATTTGATAACTGCACTTAACATGACCCCACTGTCTCTCTTAGAGAATCTTGGGAGCATGACCTAGGTATCTCTATTACTGATGATCAATGGGGAGACATTTTAAATTTGGTTCACTTCTCTTCCATTTGTGCCAGACATGGCCTATTGCAGTGTAAGGTGATCCACAGAGCGCATTTAACAAATGCCAAACTAGCAAAGATTTTTCCAGATATGAGTGATGCTTGTCGAGTGATGCTTGTCATCACTGCAAGCAATCTCCTGCCAACTATCTTAATATGTTCTTGGGTTGCCCTCGGCTGACAGACTTTTGGTCCAATGTATTTCATACACTTAATAATGCTCTTAACATAGACTTAGACCCTAACCCCATGACAGTTCTTTTTGGCATTTCCTTGAGATCTGATTTGACTGTTTCATCCCGCCAGGTCATCGCCTTTACTACCATCTTAGCTAGACGAGCCATTCTCCTCAAGTGGAAACAGGTCATCCCCCCGTCGCATGATATGTGGATCAGAGAAATCTTTTCCTGTATAAAACTTGAGAAGTTAAGATTCTCGCTTTCAGGGTCTCTTAAATCTTTTCATAAGACCTGGAAACCTTTTTAAGATTACATCAAAGGATTACTCTGTTCTAGCATTATTACACAATAATTAAGTTCTATTGGAAAGAAGGAAGATTGATTTTTGAGAGAAGAATGTTTATTTATTTTTATGTATTTGTTTATCTTTATTGATTTATTTAATCATTTATCATATTATCATTTAAGCTTTTTTTTTCTCTCTCTCTTAACTTTAAATATCTTTTGGGTGGGAGGGTTTGGAGTAGGGTTTATATTGAGATAATCTGTAATTTCTTATTTTTCCATTAAATACATTATGTAATATATACCAAAAAAAAGAAAAAGTGTAACTGTTTCCTGTTATATTGTATATTATGTATATAAGTTTACTTTTTTCTAAGATTATTTTGGTTATGAAGAAAATAAGTTCATTTATTATTTGTTCATTATTTCTTGTTATTTGGTTTGGGACTTTTATTTTGAAATACTGGTTGATTGTTATATGTAATGGCTGACTGCCTGTAAGGTTCTCAGTTCCTGTAACCAAGCAAGCGGCAAACACGAACGTTGTGCATGTGCGCACGTCAACGGATGTGTTTTTCAGCAAATGACTTGAACGGGTGATTAAAGGAGAAGTCCACTTCCAGAACAACAATTCACAAATAATGTACTCACCCCCTTGTTATCCAAGATGTTCATGTCTTTCTGTCTTCAGTCGTAAAGAAATTATGGTTTCTGAGGAAAGCATTTCAGGATTTTTCTTCATATAATGGACTTCAATTGTGCCCCCAATTTTGAACTTCCAAAATGTAGTTTAAATGCAGCTTCAAAGGGCTCTAAACGATCCCAGCCAAGGAAGAAGGGTCTTATCTAGCAAAACGATTACTCTCTTTTTTTTCGAAAAAATAACAATGTGTATACTTTTTAAGCACAAAAGCTTGTGTAGCACAGGTTCCGGCAGGCGCGTTCACGACGCTATGTGCTATTGAATCATGTCAAAATGTCACGCCGAACATAGGTGGAACTACAGACCCAGTGTTTACAAAGTGAACGTGCAAAGACCAAGAAAGTGCAAGTAAGTCAAACGCTGTTTACAAACAAAAAGGTACGTGTCACACGATTCTGAAATTGTAGGAGAAAAGAAGTTTTTCGCCAAACTCTACCTTTTTGTACACTGACAATGAACTTAGACGTGATTCGTAGTAGTGATGGGAAGTTCAAATCATTTTAACGACTCGGACCTTTGAGTCTCATTCAGCAAAATGAACAAATCTTTTTTCAAGTCATTTCGTTAATTTTAACAAAATCAACGTCATGTAACAGCCCCATAAGATGAACGAACGACTCGAAAAACCTGAAGACTCGAAACAGGTGAACTAATTCCTAATAGGAGCAGAACCTAATAGGATGTTGCGCATGCGTGACTGAATGAATCACTCCCCAAGATAACTCGTTCTTCGCAAGTCACATTAAAGATTCGTTCAAAATGAACGAATTGTTCAAGAACGACCCGTGGACGCACATCCGAGAGCCTGTGCTACACGAGCTTTTGTGCTTAAAAAGTATACAAATTTTTATTTTTCAAAAAAAATGACAGATCGTTTCACTAGATAAGACCATTCTGGCTGGGATCGTTTTGAGCCCTTTGAAGCTGCATTTAAATTACATTCTGGAAGTTCAAAATCGAGGGCACAATTGAAGCCCATTATATGAAGAAAAATTATGAAATGCTTTCCTCAAAAAACATAATTTATTTACGACTGAAGACAGAAAGACATGAACATCTTGGATGACAAGGGGGTGAGTAAATTATTTGTAAATTGTTGTTCTGAAAGTGGACTTCTCCTTTAATGTTGCTTGCATATTATTGTAGCCCAGATTGTGCTGATTACAGTGTAATCAGACTTTAGCCATTAATATGTTTGTAAGATACTGAAAAATGCACAAATGCCAGGACATGTCAAAACTTCTCCAGGGTGCCCCAAAACACCCTCAGACCCCAGAGGGTTAAATAACTGAGCAATCGATAAAAAAGATCATGTAATGTTGTATTGTTAACTCTAATTTGATTAAATGAATGTTTATCTAAAGTACTGAAAAGGTTTTTAATTTTATTCAAAAAATATTTAGAGTTCTTAACATTTCTGAGAAAGACCTTCTTTATAATAAATAGATTTTGCATTTTGTCATTTTGTCTTACTCAAATTTCTCAACTTTCTCTATGCGCCTAATAGCACGCATTTATCTAGCTTTAAGATTTAAACTAACATTGTTTTATACTTGAACTGTTTTATATCTACAGATTTTATTTTAGGCAAGTCAAGATGATTTGAGAAGGCAAAGTTTATCAAACAGACTATGATCAGTCATCCGCTGTCTGCTTTGTTGTTACTTTAAAAAACAAAAAGTTATATTTAACGAAAAAAAAACGTTCAAAACGTTTTTTTCTAAATTATCTTGATTAAAAAAAAAAAAGGCATATAATCACTTCATTGCATACAAAACTGAACTATTTTAATAGCTGAAACAGTAGTATAAGCTTTGGGAGAAGGGGAAAAAATAGTCGGGCTCAGGTCGGACTAGGGCCGAGAATAGTTTGCCAGATCTTAAATTGCTTTTGCTTTCGTTTGAGGGTATTTTGCATCATCTATTACCTCCGTACAACTGGACCTGGGCATGGCTAACTGCCCCAATTGCAGCGTGGCTGACAACGGGGATGACTAATATGATATATATATTATATATATATATATATATATATATATATATATATATATATATATATATATATATATATATATACACACACAGTACTGTGCAAAAATCTTAGGCCACTAGTATTTTCACTGACAAAAAAATGGTTTTAAGTCAGTTATTTCTATCTTTTGCTGTAGTGTGTCAGTAGGAAGTATCAGTTTACATTTCTAAACATTCATTTTGCCATTAATTGTAATAATCCAGTGAGATTTTTGTTTGCACAAGGAGTCTGACAACAGCCAGTGCTCCACACAGAGATCTGATCTGACCATCATCCAGTCTGTCTGGAATGACATGATGAAACAGAACAAACTGAGACAGACTAATTCCACAAGAACTGTGGCAACATCTCCAAATTGCTTTAAGAAACCTACATGCAAAGCTACCTGAAAACTCATGCACAAATGTACCTAGGGCAAAAGCTGTTTTAAACGCAAATATGGTTTACCAAATGTTGATTTAATTTAGTTAATAGAAGTTAATTGATAAAATCTATTTATAGCATTATTTTTGACAACATCCTCATTTTACAGCATTTTTAAACAAGTGCCTAAAACATTTAACAGTACTTTGCAGGTAGGTTTCTTGAAGCATCTTGGAGACGTTGCCTCGGTTTCTGGATTTAGTCTCAGTTTATTCTGCTTCATCATGTCATTCCAGACAGACTGGATGATGGTCAGGTCAGATCTCTGTGTGGAGCACTGGCTGTCGTCAGACTTCTTGTGAAAACAAAAATCTGACTGAATTATTATTATAATTAAAGGCAAAATGAATGTTTGAAAATGTAAACTGATATTTCCTACTGACACACTACAGCAAAATATAGAAATAACTGACTTAAAACCATTTTTTTGTTGGTGAAAATACTAGTGGCCTAAGACTTTTGCACAGTACTGTGTATATGTGTGTATATATATATATATATATATATTATATATATATATATATATATATACACCATAGCTGGTCTATCAAGCTGGTTTTAGAGGGAACTCCATGCTTGCTTCACAGACATGAAAAATATATCTATAGAAAGCGAAATGTCTACTTTTAAATAAGCCAGTTAAAATGGAAAACAAATCAAATCAATCAAACGTGCACATCCACTGTAGAGATGACAAGTGTTATCGACTTTATCACTGCAGCCGAAAATACAGAAAACACTTATTAATGAATTATTATAATGTTAAGGCAGTCTTCTTTGCTGTTTTCTTTACCTGACACATTCATAATCATTACTTCTGCCAGTGTTCTGTGGCAAGCTTTGTGTGCGCTTGAACGCTGATGGGCTATAGGCAATTAAAGGTTCATTATTATAAATTATATAGTTTATTAATATGCAATTAGTCGACTAATCTCTTAAAAATGAATGACTACTAGTTGACCAGAAAATTTTAGTCATGGGCAGGCCAAATGATTACATATAGTGCATGCATGAATGAATAGAAAAATTAGATTACCTCTCAACAAATAGAAAACAGAAAATAGAAATCTTATCTAACAATAGAAGTCTTTACAATCAATTTCAGTTTAACACATACTTGTTGGATAAAAGAATTCACAAGCTCCAGTGTGGATCCAGAACACTTAAGAAGAGATGATGCCAACCCCACAGAGGACTTCAGATGATGCCAACCCTGAAAACATACAGCACTACCGAATTCTGCTACTAATTTATAGTGTTCTTTGTCTGTTTGATTACGTCATTAATTGATCTTTACCACACATCTCTACCATATGTACATCAAGCTACTACTACATATATTGTAAAAATGTCAATTTGGTGTAAAGCTGCTTTGCAACGATATGTATCGTGAAAAGCGCTATACAAATAAATTTGAATTGAATTGAATTGAATAAAAGTAAAAAAACAACAACAAAAAAAACTTTTTTTATCCATTAAAGTATCCTGAAAAAAGTATCATAGGTTCCAAAAAAAAAGTTATATATATATGTATTAAGCAGCACAACTGTTTCTATTCTAAAATTGATAAAAAAAATCAGCATATTACAATGATCTATAAAGGATCATGTGACACTGGAGTAATGAAAAGACTAGAGTAATGAAAAGACTAGAGTAATGAAAAGACTAGAGTAATGATGCTGAAAATTCAAAAATAAATTACATTTTATAGTATATTAAAACAGACAAAAAAAAAAAAAACTATATTTTAAATAGCAATAATATTTCACAACTTTACTTTTTTTTCTTTTTTTTTTTTTTTAATTTTTCAATTAATTTTCTGGATTTTTGATCAATTAAATGCAGCTTTGATTAACAGAAGAGACTTATTTAGTAAAAAAAAAACAACATAAAAAATCGTACTAATACCAAACTATTGAATGGCAATGTAGATGATGAATATAATAAAAGGAAAAGGAGATCTTGGTATGTGTGTATGTCTTACATTTCAGAAATTCCACTGAAAATCCTTCACTTTGCAAAGAAGAGTGGCAACTTGGGTTCACTTCAACCGGTTTCTTCATTTGCCCTGTTGTTTTAGATGCCACTTTTCCTTTTGACTCCTTTGTTCCTCTTAAATATCTACAAATCAGTCAGGAAACAGACAATATGTAATTCACATAAGTTTTAGCTTTTGAGATATCTGAATCATTCTCCCTTAAAAATCGTCTCTCTTCTGGAGTTGAGAAACATCTTACATATCTACATGTAAAATTCAGGTATTCAAATTCTTAGAATGCAACCATTACCTTTGAATGAACTCCAAATCTCCGTCTGTCTCCTCCTGGTAAGGTTACTCCGAAAAGGCCAGACAGGAAGATGGGCTGGATTAACTCATTCTTTAAACCAAAGTTAGCAAAAAGCATTACAATCAAACAATAAGCGAATTAGCAAGTTGTCAAAGGTTCTCGCACATCTCGCTGCTTACGTTAACCGCTTTAACAGCACCGTTCAAGGTTCGTTCACACCAGACGCGAATGGAGCATTAAGCGCGAGTGATTTACATGTTAAGTCAATGCAAAGACGCGAATAGACATCCTGCGACGCGATTCGTGCGAATGGCGCGGCCCGAATGGTATGGCGTTCCGACGGGCTCTTTAATATAACGCTGCAACATGTACTCGTCTCACTGAACGTCTCACTGACGTCTTAATTTTAATTTTTTTCCCCTATTAAATCAATTCATTTTAAGACGCAGACGAGACGTAGACGTCACGCAGACGTCACGTAAATCACGTGTGGCAATGAAGTGTCGAGCCAGACGTCACGCGTGATTCACGTGTAGCAGTGAAGTAATTATTTTTTTTTTTCCCTAACACGTACCATAACACGCTGCTCACATTCCTCTCAATGGACTTGACATCTGCGTCTGACTTGTTACGTGACGTCTGCGTCTGTCTTTTTTTTTTTTTTTTTTTTCTTCAGTTTTTAGTGCATCTGTCTTTTTCTTACAGAATATACATTAATTATATATAATTTTGTCATATTATAATTTAGACATTACAGAAAAACAATATGAAATATATTAAAACAGAAAACTGATGAGAATATTGATACAGGAAAAAATTAAAAGGATTTTTATTATTATTATTTATTTATTTTTATTTGGACGAGTAAATGACCAAACTTATATACCTTCAGATGCAAAGCATTTTCCTCTTAACAATGACAGTTTTACAGTGGAGATGCATGTGCTACTGACTGCAACATTGACATTATTACAGTATTGTACGGTGACAAATTGCTGCCACACACAAATATTTTTTTTCCCCACTCAAAAATGTCGTAATAACGAGATGTTTTCTCGTTAAGACATCTTTTCCTCGTAAAATCGTGATGTCGTTAAAACGACATAGTTATCTAATTAAAACTATAATTTTTTTCTCATAATAACGACATATTATGTTATAAAAACAATATTCTCGTTATAGAAGATATGATTACATTATGTGAGCGAGCTAGGCGATTGTCCGCGCTGCTGTCGCCACAGTTCTGACATAAACGAGGATCTGCAGGAGGGATAATAGAAATACACTGTTTTAAATGTATTTTCATATAGCCTATGGTTTTTATTGTAGTGGCATGTTTATGAGGATTAATCTCTAATCTGTCTATAATATAATGCTATCCATGGTCAAATCAAAACTGTTCTGAATAATCGACTCTGGGCTTGGAACATTTTAATTATTATTTATCCATTATTTGAATTATCATTTGCTATTTGAATGACATAAGTTTGATTTGACAACAAATAGAATTACGAAAAAAGAGAGAAATGACAAAGATTTTTATTATTATTATTATTATTATTAGCCTATAATTATTTCGTTATGTTTGAAAAACGGACAAACAAAAATTAAGACTCCACATTTCAACTCTGCCTGTGTTTACTGTCCCCTCACGCAGAATATGAGTTAACCTGATGTACCGCTCTGCAAATTAGTCACAATAACGTTTCTTTATGCTGTTTGGCTGTTGCTATATTTCTTGCAAATATAGATATTATATCGGGTCGGTGGCGCCGGCGTGATCTCTTGCATTTTGATAACAGAGGAAATAAATTTCAATGTCTACCTTATTTTTTGTACTTCAACAAAACAACAAAACGTTATAAAATGCTTTTGTAAAATAACAGGGTGCGCTGTCTGTTATGTCCGACAGCTTGAAATGTCTACTTAAATAAAACAATCGAAAACAAATTTGTCACCGTACTTTGGTTTCCTCTCATCTGCAAATAAGTTCCACAAATGACAACTGACCTTTCGCAAAAACAAGATAGCCTACTTTTGCTATGTCCGGAGAACTGATCCATCATCTGTTATAGTTACAGCACATGAATGAATATAAAAGGTTATTATGTGTGATGTTAAAAACCATGGGAAAATAGAAAGAGAAACCCTGGCTCTAAAATGTTAATCATCTTCCGGGCTTTCTGCATCTGTTGATACAAATAAATGCTTTTATGCATCTGTACAAAAAAAAAAAAAAAACATTTAGGCTAAAAATAAAATAAGTAAAAATTAATAATTATAAAGTGTGCCTTTGACCTTCAAGATGTAAATGCTTTTAATTCTGTCAGATTGCCTGTCAGTCGAACTTTGGCGAAACTAAACATTACAACTCTAAAATTAAAAAGACAAATATTGTTGATTTTAGTTAAATTAGCCCAAATGTTTATAGCAATGTTTAAAATGCGTTATTTTGTGTTGGTCTAGAGACACCTAGTGGGGAATACATGCTAGAACAACTTACAGCAGACGTCACGCAGACGTCATGTTCACTACAGCCGAACAGTATTGTGGCAGACGTCACGGTCGGCAGACGTAGACGTCACGTTCAGTGAGACGAGTGCATGTTGCAGCGTTATATTAAAGAGCCCGTCGGAACGCCATAGAATGGAGCGTTTTGGGCATTTGACATTTGATTCGCGCGAGTTGAAAAATCTGAACTTTGGCGAATATTCGCGCCGCGTTAACCAATCAGGAGCTTGCTCTAGTAGTGACGTGTTACGACGTAGCGAGCGGAGGGAGAAATCCGAAACAACAATGGAGGACAAAATCATCGTCGCTGTATGTGGATACCCGGAGCTGTACGATACATCTTCGTACTTTTATAGAAACAAGAGGATCTTGCTTGGAAGAAGGTGAGTGAGGAGGTCGGACAATCTGGTAAGTTGTAAAAAACGCTCTTTA
This sequence comes from Cirrhinus mrigala, assembly GCA_036247105.1. Classification (NCBI taxonomy): domain Eukaryota; kingdom Metazoa; phylum Chordata; class Actinopteri; order Cypriniformes; family Cyprinidae; genus Cirrhinus; species Cirrhinus mrigala. The sequence continues at coordinate 1,522,330 of JAMKFB010000831.1, forward strand.
CCCAGTTTGAGCAATATACATATTGAGGACTGATCTGATGGACCCAGACACGGCGCCGAACGAGTCTACGCCGTTCCCCTTCAATTCGGTCACTTCTACATTGCTATGGGGAATATCCTTTCTCCAAATACTACTGAAGCCTTAATGAATCACGCCAGTGAAACTGGCCAATGGCCTTCAAGCGCGCGAAATATGAGGGGGGCCCCACTCTATATAAGGCAGCGCTTGAATGCCATTCATTCAGAATCTTTTCCTTCAGCTATCTACTACGAACAAGAAGCCACATTCAAGACTACTCACCGTGTGATCTACACGCCGCAGCGGACACGCCTTCTCCCCTGCTGTGTTCCGGTGAACTTCATTGGGATGACATCTCGCGATTGCCCCTCCTGTGCGGAGCCAATCGAACTCTCCGATGGCCACGAGTCGTGCGTCTTTTGCCTGGGTCGCGCCCACGCAGAGGCGGCTCTCGGGGGGTCGGACTGCCCCCACTGCGGAGACATGAGCCTTCGGACTCTCAGGCTCCGTGTGGCCATCGTCCAGGGCGATGAACTCGCCCAACTAGCTCTGCCGCGCTCTTCCTCTGCAGCCTCTCTTGAGCCAAGGAGTAAGGTGCCGCGAGCTTCTGATGTGGACCTGTCAGGGTCAGGTGACGAGATCGCACCGGCTCAGTACCCACGCGCTCCTCACCCCCCTGATGCAGGTTCCCTTCCAATGCGCTTCATGACTGCAGATCTCCGTCCCTCTCCCGGCGCTCAAGATATGGTGTCTTTCGGTGCCACGGAGGACGCTGAAGAGGGAGACGATGCCATTTCGGTGGCAGCGTCTGAGAGGGAGGAGTGGTCCAACAGCCCGCTGGAATACACTGTGCCTCACGGCAGCGACGCGGGGGACCTCCATCATGGTGATGTAGAGCTCCTACGCGTCCTGACCAAGGCGGTCAAGGAGCTCGGCTTGGTGTGGGCGCCGCCTGCCGAGCCGACCAGAAGCCGTCTGGATGAGTGGTACCTCCTGTCGGACCGCGGCCGAAAGGACACTCCGTGGAGGCCCGGCCCCTTTTTTCCCGAAGTGCACGATGAAATAGCAAAGTCGTGGAACGCGCTGCTCACTAGCCACGTGCACAATCCAGGATCCTCCCTCCTGTCATCTATGGACGGAGCTGACCGAGCGGGATATGCTAAACTCCCTCCTGTAGAGGAAGCCGTCGCGGCTGCAGGACAGAGAGAGTGAGAACTGGAGAGTGAGAAACAACGCGTCTCTCCCTTCTAAATCTTGCCACGCCACCACAAACTTCGCTGGCAAAGCCTTTTCCGCGGCGGGCCAGGCTGCTTCAGCGCTACATGTGATGGCGATACTCCAGGTGTATCAGGCCAAACTCCTTAAGTCTCTGGATGAGGGTGGCCCGGACCCTGAAGTTTTCAAAGAGCTCCGAAGGGCCACGGATCTGGCCCTCAGGACGACGAAAGTGACGGCCCGTGCGATCGGCCGCAGTATGGGTAATCTTCGTAGTGCTGGATCGTCACCTATGGCTTACCCTGACTGAGTTGAAGGACTCAGAAAAGACGGCCCTTCTGGACGCGCCCGTGGATCCATCGGGTCTCTTCGGAGCGGCGGTGGAGACGTTCACCGAGTGCTTCGCTGAAGCGCAGAAACAATCCAGGGGCATCAGCCACTTCCTGCCTAAGCGCGCCGGCATGAACCCCCCTGCGCGTTCCCGCTCATCCTCAGCACAGCGCACGGGAAGACTGCACGCCTCGTCCTCTGCTTCGGCCCGGCCTGAACAGGAGCCAACTGTGAGACCAAGACAGCCGTGGCCGAAACGCCGTCAAGGCTCGAAGCCCCAGAGACCCCGTCCCGGCAGAGACGGCAGGCCTCCGGCGCCGGATCCAAAGCCGCGTTCCTGATGCTGTCTCTTGGAGGAGGAAAACTACATCCAGCGCCGAAGACGAGCCACTGAAGAAGTCCGCTCACTCCGCTGTGTGCGTTCATCACGCTCCCTTGCCTGTTGCGGGAAGCAAGAACAGTTGTCATGTTTGTTTTTTGACTGTTCCACTATGCAGTGCAATAAAGTAAAAAAAAATGCAAAACTTACCTCAATATCAGAGCGATTTTCCTCCTCTCACTCCCCTCTCCCCCACTATTCACACCCATGTGGTACTAAACTCCCCGCTCGCCAACGGCGAGTTATCCCTCACGGTGTGCAGCCCGCCTCGCCCTCTGTCACAGTTCGCAGAAGCATTGCAGATGCTGCCAGGGGTATCGGAGTGGGTTATGAAATCAATAAAGAACGGCTACACGCTTCAGTTCTTCCGCAGACCGCCCCGTTTCAACGGCGTGTTGATGTCCACTGTACGGGAGCAGAATGCGTCAATTCTACGAGAAGAAATACACAATCTTCTCGGGAAATGTGCTGTAGAGAAAGTGCATCTGGCAGATCGCGAGAGCGGCTTCTACAGCCGTTATTTTCTGGTGCCAAAGAAAGACGGCGGACTGCGACCAATTTTGGATTTGAGACCGTTGAACCGCGCGCTTTCGAAACGCCCGTTCAAAATGATTACTCTGAAGCAAATCCTCTCACACGTCAGAGCAAGGGACTGGTTTATCTCTGTGGATTTGAAGGATGCTTATTTTCACATTCAGGTAGCCCCCTGCCACAGGCGCTTCCTGAGGTTTGCTTTCGAAGGGATAGCGTATCAATTCACGGTCCTACCCTTTGGCTTAAGCCTGGCCCCACGTACATTTACGAAATGCATGGATGCGGCGCTTTCCCCTCTAAAGCAGAGCGGAATGCGCATCCTGAACTATCTCGACGATTGGCTAATCTTGGCCCAATCAGAGAGCGCGCTGCGCAGCGACAGACGCAGACTTTTTGCTCATCTTCAGAACTTAGGGCTGACTGTAAATATGCAAAAAAGCATCCTGGTACCGACCCAGAACATCTCCTTCCTGGGAGTAGAGCTAGATTCAATCAATATGAGAGCGCGCCTGATAAAGGAACGCGCACAAAAACTGGTCAGCTCTCTCTCAGTCTTCAAGTTAGGGCGCTCCCCTCCGCTGAAATCCTTTCAGAGGGCTCTCGGCCAGATGGCTGCCGCCTCTACAGTGTGCAAATTGGGGCTCCTGCATATGAGACTGCTCCAGCTCTGGCTAAAGAGCCGTGTGCCACAGAGTGCATGGCGCGTGGGCTCTCTGCGCGTCAAAGTGACGCACGAATGCTTGGATGCACTGACCCCTTGGCGCGATATGACTCTGTATCGCTAGGGTGTTCCTATTGGCCAAGTGATCAGGAGGAAAACTGTCACGACGGATGCATCAAGCACGGGCTGGGGAGCCGTATGCGACGGCAGGCCAGCCTTCGGGACGTGGACAGAAACGGAGAAGTTTTGGCACATAAACTGTCTGGAGCTCCGTGCTGTACACCTAGCACTCGAGTGCTTTCTCCCGGACATCCTCCACCGTCACGTTCTCATCAGGACGGACAGTATGACAGTGGTAGCGTTTATAAATCACCAAGGCGGTGTGAGCTCGCGGCCACTGATGCGGCTAGCGAAAGACCTCCTTTTGTGGGCAGATCAACACCTCCTTTCCATCCGAGCAGTACATGTCCCCGGACGCTTGAACCACGGCGCAGACTTACTGTCGAGGGGCGGGGTGATTCATGGAGAGTGGAGATTACACCGACTGACAGTGAATATGATTTGGAGTGTATTTGGCAGGGCGGAGGTGCCCGCTAACACTCACTGCCCGCTGTTTTATTCACTAACACAATCTCCCCTGGGAGTGGATGCTCTGGCTCACAGCTGGCTGAAAGTTCGCAAGTATGCCTTTCCTCCAGTGAAGCTCCTGCCTCAAGTGCTTTGCAAAATCAGACAGGACAGAGAATCTGTTCTGTTAGTGGCACCGAAATGGCCCAACCAGCCGTGGTTCCCAGAATTAGTGGAGATGCTGATACCCCCCCCATGGATTATCCCGCTGAGGAGGGACCTCCTCTCTCAAGCGCAGTTTACGATATGGCACCCGAACCCAGAGTCTTGGAGCCTTCATGTCTGGCCGCTCGACGGTGCCCGCCTGTAACGGACACGCTCCCTCAGCGCGTACTAGACACCATCTCCGAGGCTAGGGCTCCGTCCACTAGACGCCTTTATGCGCATAAATGGAGAGTTTTCACAAATTGGTGTGAGTCGCGGGGCGAAGATCCATTCGGCTGCCCGATACCAATAATTCTTGCCTTCCTCCAAGAGCAATTTGATAGTGGCCGTACGCCATCCACACTGAAAGTGTATGTGGCCGCGATAGCAGCTTTTCATGCGCTCGTCGACAATCGCACAATAGGCAAAAATGACCTGGTCATACGATTCTTGAAGGGAGCAAGAAGACTGAACCCTCCACGCCCCTCCACGCCCCTCCACTCTGCCCACTTGGGATTTGGCGCTTGTGCTTGACGCTCTCACGGGCCCCCCGTTCGAGCCCATACAATCAGTGAGCTTGCGGGCGCTCTCTCTCAAGACAGCGCTCCTGCTCGCGCTAGCCTCTGTTAAGCGAGTTGGTGACCTGCAGGCGTTATCGATCGACGACTCGTGTATTGAGTTTGGGCCAGGTGATTGTAAACTCACTTTAAAGCCCAGGAAGGGCTATGTGCCTAAAGTGCTTTCAACTCCATTTAAAGCGCAGGTCATAACACTATCCGCTTTCCGCCCCGAAACATCGGCCGAGCCGGGGACGCCTGATACACTCTTATGCCCTGTACGCACGGTGCGCACTTACATCGAGCGCTCCAGAGAGTTCAGACTCTCGGACCAACTATTTGTTTGCTTTGGAGGGCGAACAAAGGGCCTGCCTGTGTCCAAACAAAGACTGTCACACTGGATCGTTGACGCAATTGCTTTGGCTTATAGCTCTAAGGGCGTTGAATGTCCTATAGGAGTTCGCGCTCACTCAACCCGTGGACTCGCGTCCTCATGGGCCTGGGCAAATGGCATATCCATCCAGGATATTTGCACGGCGGCAGGTTGGTCATCACCCAGCACTTTCGCGAGGTTTTATAACCTAGATGTGTCGTCGCTTGCCTCTCATGTGTTGTCAGTGCGAACAGCGCAAGCTGCGCACCCATTCACTTAGCAGTGATGAAATCCGAGCCGCTTACTTGAGTGGTTTCGACTAGGTCGTATACACCCCTGTTGTCGTGACACCAATACAGTGCTGCCCCTTATCAGCTATCAATCATTATATATAGTTCATCGTGTTTTCGCGACATGATCACTTTAATACTTACTTATTGGGCACCGGTACAGCCATTGCATTTAACACAGAACTCTTGTAATTTACAAACTTAAACAATATATATGTGAAAGCGCCCGAGCCGCCGCCTATCACAATTTTTTCTCCGGAGTTACTCCACCCCTCACGTAATGTGGCATTTTCTACTTGCCACGCCCCCTGGCTTGCATGGTTTCGACTAGGTCCTGTAGACCGAGCTGTGTTTATCAGGAATACTAACGTCATTGCAGCCTCATACGGTTCTGTCGGTGAAGCTTAACATACGTAGTTGAGCCGGGATCCGTCACTGTGACACGGCGGGATTTTATATGTTCCCCATAGCAATGTAGAAGTGACCGAATTGAAGGGGAACGCTCCAGTTACTCACGTAACCTTGGTTCCCTGAAATGAGGGAACGAGACATTGCTCTTATTGCCGTGTCACTCAGTTCAGGATCTTTAAACGTAAATTGCTTCAGTCAAGATTCTGAATGAATGGCATTCAAGTGCTGCCTTATATAGAGTGGGGCCCCCCTCATATTTCGTGCGCTTGAAGGCCATTGGCCAGTTTCACTGGTGTGATTCAATAAGGCTTCAGTAGTATTTGGAGAAAGGATATTCCCCATAGCAATGTCTCGTTCCCTCATTTCAGGGAACCGAGGTTACGTGAGTAACCGGAGCGTTTTTCAGCATTCCATAGCACATAAAGCGCAGCTACCCTCTTAACAAAATCCATGTCAGCCATTTCGCAACGAGACTGGAGCCGCCTGGCAGAAGCCCCTCCCATGATGCTAATTTCACGTGCGAATGAAGCGAGTAAACTCAAAATGTTCAAGCGTCCAACTACGCGCGAATAGCGCGATTTATTCATGCAAGCCGCGTCTGGTGTGAACGCACCGTCAGAGTTTACGTGACAGTTTACATCCTCCGTGAGCGGGATGACCGCTAGTTGCGAGACTTAAGTAACGTCACGTGTTTCATTTCGGCGCCCCTGTTAACGGATCACTGCTTGTGCAAATTTGCTTTACGTCATAAAATAATCACGAGAAAGAGTGCTGAACAACACGACGTTCCCGTGAATCACAACTGTTGTCAATGAAACGTGTAATTACAGGGCTCTCAAGTCTCACGCATTCACCGTGAGACACATGCATTTCAACCAGTTCACACGCTCTCACGCCACACCTTGTATTTCTCACGTTAAAAAGTAAGGGTTAACTTGTCCCGCTATATACTGTTAATGGACGAGGCACAGGCTTGCAGGGGGAGTTCATAGCTGTCTTGACAGTTAAATGCCACCTACCAGCAAATATCAGAAATTCGAATTTTTTGTTTTCGGGTAAATTACGTGATCCCGCTTCAGTCACGTTCGTCACTCGGCAACATGGACGTGCACACACGGGACGAGGCAAGCGGTAGAATCGTCTATCGCGTAGCTGCCGCTTTCTCTAGCAGCGTTTTGTGCACTTGAGGCGGTGGTCGCGTTGCGGTCATGGAGCGGACGTTGCCATTTGTATTTACTAAAAACTAACAAAATAAATGCAGTAGGTAACCCATTCTTCTGTTTTTTCCCCCTTCATTTTACGATTCCTGGGGCAGTTAATCTTAAAAAATAAAGCATATACATAAACCCAAATATGGAAATAAATCAGTTATTGAATAAGCATGTGTCCTATTTTGTGTCCTAAACTTCTGAGAAATTTTGTCTCATATTTTAGAGCAGTCAATGCAATTTGGGAAAGAAATTAATCAAATCTGTGTGAAAATATTCAGATGTAACCCCTTTGTGATTTTCGTAAGTAACTGTTTAACTATACATTGTTTCTCAGTAACTGTAACCGATTAGTTACAATTATTTTGTAATTAAATTATGTAATTCCACTACATGTAACTAGTTACTAGTTAAGTTTGAGCCCCTACCACTGTCATCAAGGCATCAATATGTTCCACAAACATTTGCAATACAAAATGCCATTCGTAAGCTGAAATATATGCTTTCTCTCTCTCTCTCTCTCTCTCTCTCTCACACACACACACACACACTCACACACACACACACACACACACAGCTTGAAACAGCAAGTTCTACAATACTGTATGTGTAGGCCTACAGTATGTACTTTGAGCACTGCTGTTTATTGGCTCATTTGGGGCCAAATTTCTTTTGATTTTTGATACATTTGTATTTTTGAAATATATTTTATTTTTTATGAATTTGACTTTAATCAAACTTACCAGTTGTTACAGTTTCTATTTTGTGCTGGTCAATTATGATCAATAGATAAAATTTAATTTCTAGCAAAAACTGGAGAGAATTGCGTGGAGCCGAGGGGCTCCTCTCCTAACCGATATAATCTCACTCCAAACTTTTTCTAAAACTTGAGAGCCCTGTTATTAATAGCCTACTGCAGTTACCAAGCATGAAAAATTAAAAGTGAAAAAAAAATCACTCACCTAAGGAAGTTCTAAGCGGCCATGCATTATAATTTTTTTCAGTCTTGTTATCTCGTGATCACGTCTTAATTTTCTTGTGATCTCGACATAACGAGAGTTGTTTTCTCGTTATCACGACTTAATTTTCTCGTTATCTTGACATAACAAGAGTTGTTTTCTCGTTATCACAACTTAATTTTCTCGTTATCTCGACATAACAAAAGTTGTTTTCTCGTTATCGCGACTTAATTTTCTGTTATCTCGACAAAACAAAAGTTGTTTTCTCGTTATCATGACCTAATTTTCTCTGCGTGTCCGGCAACATCAGGCAGCATTATCGCTGCATCATGGATGATCGTATTTGCTTTTACTTTGATCAGGGACTTACTCAAACTGAAATAGCTCTGTGTCTGTCAGTCATTGACAACTTACAAATAAGTGTTTGACTGGCTGGCAGGTCTGCAACTTTACTGTCGAAGACAATATAGTGACCCAGAACATGTAGTCAATTTCATTGCCAGCCAGCTTAATGGACCGGGACATCTGCATGGCTACCGAATGATGCACAAAAGATGCCGTTTAAATGGTTTGCGGCTGACCAGAGCAATGGTTAGAGAGATACATATAAATCTGGATCCATCAGGTGTGGAGGAAAGAAGAGGGAGAAGGTTGCGGAGGCGACATTATGGAGTGCCAGGCCCTAACTATCTATGGCACATGGACTCATACGACAAACTAAAGCCGTATGGCATAGCAATTAACGGCTGCATTGATGGATTTTCGCGGCACATCATCTGGATGCAAGACTACTTCACCAATAACAATCCCAGAGTAATTGCTGGGTATTATTTCCGTGCTGTTGCTGAAAGAAGGGGTTGCCCTCAAATAATCTGATCCGATTTTGGTACTGAAAACGTCCACGTCAACACAGAGAATAGAAAATTGGTGGGCTATCTACAGACGACAAAACGCAGATTACTGGATGGATATGTTTAAAGAACTGCAATCAACTGGTGATTTCACAGGCGATGCAACCGACAAAGGCCTTATACAGTTCTGTTTTCTCTCCGTAATTCAGGTGACTGCATGTTCTTTAGCCTGCTATTAAATTATCTTATTTGTCAAATGGGGCGCGTCTCTTTTGGCATGTTTACTCATGTTTGCCTAAATTAACCCCATTAGGCCAGTGTAGCCCAACTGTCCAATTGACCTTTCATATTATTATTTGTAATTTGTTTGTATTACTTAGTGCACATATATCAGTTTGTCCATATAAAATATTTTGAGGGAAAATTGCTAAAGGCTTTTTGCGTTTTACAGTTCTCCGAGTTTCATTAATCGTGGATGGTTATTTGTTCAAAAATGTCATATTTTTAATGTATTTAATTAGCCTAACATTTTGAGTAATCTCTCTGCCATTCGCAATGTTTAAAATTTGTTTGATCGGTCGCTGTTCGTTTGATGTGGTGCTGAATTGCGTGTCCACGTGAACATAGTAAATTGGCAATATTAAATCTATTGATTTCTTTCTGTTCGTATTTCGATTTGCTGTTAAATCAAACTTCAGTCCTTCAAATGAAGAAATATTCCAAGCCCAGAGTCGATTATTCAAAAAAAAAAAAACGGTTTTGATCTGATCATCTTAAACGAGTCATATTCTCTGGGTCTAAATGCAGTTATTGGATGGTATTATATTGTAGACAGATTGGAGATTAACCCTAATAAACATGCCGGTACAATTAAAACCATTATATTAAAAAAAAACAAACAAAAAAAACCAATGGTTTTTACGAGAAAAGATATTGTTTTAAAGAGAAAGCATCTCGTTGTTACGAGATAAGATGACGTTTTAAAGAGAAAAGATGTTAAAACGACATAACATCTCGTTATTACGACATAATTGAGTGGAAAAAAATAATGTATGATAAAGGAAAGGACGTGACGTGACGTGACGTGTGGCCAAGTACGGTGACCCATACTCGGAATTTGTGCTCTGCATTTTACCCATCCAAGTGCACACACACAGTAGTGAGAAGTGATCAAACACACACACACCGTGAACACACACCCGGAGCAGTGGGCAGCCATATTGCTATCGCTGCGGCACCCGGGGAGCAGTTGGGGGAACGGTGCCTTGCTCAAGGGACTCACCTCAGTCGTGGTATTGAGGGTGGAGAGAGTGCTGGAAGTATGATTTAGCACTAGTACGTATACCTCATATAAAATGTCATAATTAAAACTACTGGAAAACTATTTATGTACGTATTACAAGAAATATCCAAAACAACTTACAAATTATGGAGGAAACAACACTCAGGCTGCTGAGTCTATTGTTTTGGATGTTTTTTTTTTGTTTTGTTTTTTTTTTTAATATAGCTGCACATACATAAATAGTTTTCCAGTAGTATTATTTATTATTTTACAATTAATTTTATTTACTTGTTTATTCTTTCAATTTTTTATTGCATTTTTTTTTTATATGCTAGATAATAATGCTTTTAATAATTATTTGCGAATAACCTTCTGCTTCAGTACACACTGCCAATTCACTGCTTTATACTCCTTTGTTAAAGGAACACTCCACTTTTTTTTTTTAAATAGGCTCATTTTCCAACTCCACTAGAGTTATGCAGATGTGTTTTACCGTTTTTGAATCCATTCAGCTGATCGCCGGATCTGGCGGTAGCACGTTTAGCATAGCTTAGCATAAATCATTGAATCCGATCAGACCATTAGCATCTCACTATAAAATGACTAAAGATTTTCGATATTTTTCCTATTTAAAACTTGACTCTTCTGTAGTTGCATCGTGTACTAAGACTGGCGGAAAATGAAAAGTTGCGATTTTATAGGCCGATATGGCTAGGAACTATACTCTCATTCCGGCGTAATAATCAAGGAATTTTGCTGCCGTACCATGGGTGCAGCAGGCGCAATAATATGGCCGCGTAATATCATTGCGCCTGCTGCACCCATGGTACGGCAGGAAGGACTGGAGGACCTGGACTGTGGAGCTGTGGCAGACAGTGGAACACTGGAGGTCCTGGGCTGTGGAGCAACGGCAGACAGTGGAACCTTGGAGGACCTGGGCCGTGGAGCAGTAGCAGACCATGAAGCACTGGAGGGCCTGGGTCATGGAGCAGTGGCAGACAATGGAACCTTGGAGGACCTGGGCCATGGAACTGTGGCAGGCAGTGGTACACTGGAGCAGAAGTCCACTATGCTTGATCCGGAGGAGCCTGGGGCCATGGTGGAGCAGGGAGAGCCGGCAGCCATGGCGGGGCAGGCAGAGCAGGCAGCCATGGCGGGGCAGGCAGAGCAGGAAGCCATGGCGGGGCAGGCAGAGCAGGAAGAGCAGGGAGCCATGGCGGGGCAGGCAGAGCAGGCAGAACAGGGAGCCATTGCAAGGCAGGCCAAGCAGGCAGAGCAGACAGGAGCAGAGATATCCACAGTGGAACTAGTGACATCCATAGCAGGGCGGGGTGTTCACGGACGACCTCCTTGGCCGTGGCATGACAGGCAGAGAGTTCATGATAGGCTTTCTTGGCTGTGACATGGCGGTCAGAGAGTTCATGATAGGCCTTCGTGGCTGGGACGTGACAGGCAGAGAGTTCGTGAGAGGCCTTCTGGGCCGTGGTATGATGGGTAGAGAGTTCATGGGAGGACGCTGCCCCCATGGGAGGATCTACAGCATATACTGACTCCTCTGGAGGCATGGGCGCAGATTCTTGGGCAGACGTGGCAGTGAGTTCATAAATGGACGCCACCTCCTTAGGAGGTTCTACAGTGTGAGCTGACACCTCAGGAGGTATAGGCGCGAACTTGTGGACAGATGAAGCCTCTGGGGCAGACTCGCAGTCAGGCGAGGCCTCTGGAGCAGACTCGTGGACAGACGAGGCCTCTGGAGCAGACTCGTGGACAGACGAGGCCTCTAGAGCAGACTCGTGGACAGACGAGGCCTTTGGAGCACAGTGTGCAGCCCACACACTGAAAATGGCAACGGCCATTACCGGCAGCACAGTAGATAGTGGGATGTCTGTTGGCCTTGAGGCTGTGGACTTGTGGCTTGGGAATGTAGGTTCTGCGTGGCTTGGGAGCGTGGGCTCTGTGTGGCTTGGGAGCGTGGGCTCTGCGTGACTTGGGTCAGTAGATACATGATGAGGCTCTAGGGGATCAGCTGAGACATGATGAGGTTTTGGAAGTTCAGAGGGGACCTGGTAAGGTTCTGGTAGGACAGCCGTTTCTTGACTTGATTCATGGAGGTCTGCCATGACTTGACTTGGCTCAGGGAGGCCTGCTGTGGCTTGACTTGACTCAGGGAGGCCTGCCGTGGCCTGACCTAGTTCATGAAGATCAACTGTGGCTTGGCCTGGCTCAGGAACAACAGCAGCAACTTGACTTGGTTCATGAAGAACAACCGTGGCTTGGCTTGGCTCATGGACGAGAGCAGCAACTTGACTTGGCTCATGGAGATCAACTGTGGTGTGGCTTGGTTCAGGGAAGACAGCAGCAATTTGACTTGACTCGTGAAGATCTGCTGTAACTTGGCTTGGTTCATGGACATTAGCTGTGGTTGGACATAACATAGACAACCCAGCTGTAACTTGACTTGACTCAGGAACAACATGGCTTGACTCAGGAACAACATGGCTTGACTCAGGAACAACAGCTGTAACGTGACTTGACTCATGGGGAACAGCTGTGACTTGGCTTGACTCGTGGGGCACAGCTGTGACTTGGCTTGACTCGTGGGGCACAGCTGTGACTTGGCTTGACTCGTGGAGAACAACAGCTGTGTCTTGGCTTGACTCGTGGAGAACAACAGCTGTATCTTGGCTTGACTCATGGAGAACAACAGCTGTATCTTGGCTTGGCTCGTGGAAAACAGCTGTGACTTGGCTTGACTCATGGGGAACAGCTGTGACTTGGCTTGACTCGTGGGGCACAGCTGTGACTTGGCTTGACTTGTGGGGCACAGCTGTGACTTGGCTTGACTCGTGGGGCACAGCTGTGACTTGGCTTGACTCGTGGAGAACAACAGCTGTGTCTCGGCTTGACTCGTGGAGAACAACAGCTGTATCTTGGCTTGGCTCGTGGAAAACAGCTGTGACTTGGCTTGATTCATGGGGAACAGCTGTGTCCTTGCTTGACTCATGGAGAACAGCAGCTTTGGCTTAACTCTGAAGCTTGACCGGACTCTGAAGCTTGACCGGACTCTGAAGCTTGACCGGACCCTGGAACTTGACTTGACCCTGGAACTCGACTGGACTTGGAAGCTACAGCTGTAACATGGTTTGACTCTGGAGCGGCAGCTGTAGCTTGACTTGACACAGGAACAACAGTTGACTTGATGCAGGAAACACAGCTTTAACCTGACTTGACACAGGAACGGCGACCGTAGCTTGACTTGACTTGGAAACTTGACTTGACTCGGGAAATGCAGCTGTAAATTGACTTGACTCAGGAAACACAGCTGCAACTTGACTTGACTTGGAAACTTGAATTGACTCAGGAAACGCAGCTGTAGGTTGACTTGACTTTGAAGATGCACCTGCAGCTTGACTTGGCTCTGGAACTACAACTGCAACTTGACTCGAAACAGGGGTAGCTGCCGTGACGTGAGGGAGAGCCATTTTAGCTGCCCATACCGCCATTAGGGGTGAGTCCAGCACGTGGGCAATCATGAAGCGTGGCTTGGAGACAGCGACCATCTTGTGGAGTGGCTCTGGGATGGCGGCCATCTTGTGAACTGGCTTGGGGGTGGCAGCCATTTTGTGGACTGGCTCAGGGACGGCAGCCATCTTGTGGACTGGCTCTGGGAAGGTGGCCATCTTGTGCACTGGTTCTGGGATGGCGGCCATCTTGTGGACTGGCTTGGAGATAGCAGCGTAAATCCAATAAACAGGCAGAGTCCAAAACCAGAGAGAGCAGTCCGAAAAGTAACAAATAAACAAGGAAATGAAACCAGACAGAACTATGGCAATGAACGAGGCAAAACTGTGGCAAAAACAAAGACAAAACTATGACAAGAAACCAAACCGTGATAATCAAAAAAACAGGGCAATGAAAACAGGAAAACGCTTGGTAGAGTCCGCATGAGCAAAACAATACTTCGCAAATGTCTGTTTGGCATGGCCTGCCTTTTATGGGTGCCAAACAGGAAGTTACCAACGAAGCAGCAGAGGGAGCAGAAACAGTCAGTCAGTGGGTGAGGGCTCCCTCTGCTGGCGTGGCGTTACAACCCGGCAATCGGCTGAATGGATTCAAAACGGTAAAACACATCTGTATAACTCTAGGGGAGTTGGAAAATTAACCTATTTTCAAAAAAAGTGGAGTGTTCCTTTAATGCCTAACATGCTTTGTTTTTAGGAGGAACTGGACACTGTTGTAAACATGTGGAACAACCACCGAATCCGACGTAGCAATGGTTGTGACTTACAACATGGGAGACCCTTCCTCATGTACAACTTACCAGAACTTTACCCAAAAGACTACTTGAATCCTGTAGATGCTGAAAGATTGGATGTGATTATCCATGAAAATGTCTGCCTGTGGAAATCAGACATACCCTGTGATCGTGACCTCTATGACCTCTGTGTTCTTGTTATGGAGGAGAATAATCTACAGCCAAGTGCAGCAGCCACAGAGGCATTGAGACTCTACAAAAACATTCAACCTCTGGTTAGGGAACTTTTAGGTTTATAGATGCCATAATCATAAAAATGCATTATTTGTATGTAATCATAAAAAAAATATTTTTTTTTCTTTTTGTTTAATGTGACAATGGAAAAAGAAGCAAAGTATGAGTCAAAGGCTGAGTCAAAGAGCTTTGTTTTAATATGAAAGCAATAATAGTGGTCTATACAAAAATAAATGGTTTGATGCAAATAAAGCATTTCAAGTGCAAATGTATTGCTTCAACAACAAATTGTTTAAACGAACCATTGGATGTATAGTATTAATTGAAAAAGGCATAGGCATGGAAGAAATACTTGATGGGATAATATAAAAATGTCCCATCCAAACCCACTAAACTTCTATTAGAAACTGTGAAATTGCTAAACCCATAAACAACAGTACTATTCCAGTCCAAATTTTTTATGATTACTCCCTTTTTCAACTGCATGAACTGGATATAATGTCTTACATGACATAACTTTAAATGTATGATAATTTAGTAAACTTTTGTTTAGAAAATATATGAATCAGTGCAAATGTACTGCTTGTACTGCAACAACAGATTACTTAAATCAACTGCTGTGTGTATAAATGGAAAGAGTTGTGAACATAGAACAAATACTTGGTGGGAAAATATAAAATTGTCCCATTCAAATAAGCCTGTTAAACTGCAATTAGAACTAGTAAAACTGGAAAAGACAGCCAACAATACTATTATGTTATCGTTTTTTTTAAATTACTCCCATTTTAACTTCATGAACTGGATGTAATGTATAACATGAAGTAACTTTCAATTTATAATGATAATTTAGTACACTATTGTTTACAAAAACACATAAATCAGTTGCTGCAAATAAAAATTCAAGAGAAACTGCATTGCTTTAACCATAGATTATTTAGATTAACTGATTGATGTATAAATGGAAAAAAAGTGAGCTAAAACTCTATTAGAAATAGTGTAAAACTTGAAAACTCATTGACAACCATACTATTCCTTTCACAATAGTACTTAAAATAACAACTATTTTAACTTCATGAACTGCATCTCATGTACATAAAGTACTTCAGTACTTACAATGTAATAACAACCATCTTTTTTGTGTCATTTAGGCACTTCAGTTTTAACACTCATATGTCTATGACATATCCATAACCCACACTCCACTGTTCAACACAGAGCAAAACTCTGCCCTAAAATCTGCATAGGTGCTGTAGTTGCTTGCCAGTTCTAGGTGTTGTGAACAAGTGTGGGCAGCGGGCCTTCTTGAAAACTCGTTCATTTCTGTAAATGTTACCTGAATTGTCTTGGAGAGAAATAAATCACAGCCTGTGCAGTATGTGAGAAAAAGACCAAGCTCTTTCTGGTCTCTCTCCCTAACAAACCGCAAGAGATGATTTAATACAGTTGTTTCAGATGGGGACATTGTTTGTGGGAACTTGAGGGATTTTGCCACATTTCTTGCCTTTGGTTGGAGATTTTCCGTTATCTTGTCCAGACTTTCTGGTGTCATGCTTTCCCCAACAGATCGCAGAATGGGTCGCCAGCTTTTTATTATGTAGGCTGGTTGTTGCATCATCTCTTTATGTGTAATCTCTTCCAGAACTTTCTGTAGATTGTTTTCATTTGGAAGCACTGTGCAGCTGTGACTGCTGAGTACACTGGTGACTTCATCCATGTCAGCACTTTGGAAGTCTTGGAGTGCTTCACTTAAAACATCCTTCTCTGTTGAACTAATATAGTTAAAAAACACCTCCATTAGACTGGTTTCTGGTGAAGGAAGGGACAGTGCTTCCTTTAGAAAAGGAGGTGCTAGCTGAATTGGCAAGTAACCAAAGCGCACCCATCCAATGGCAAAAATTCTTGCAGCAGCTTCCCACTCTCTTTCTTGGTAAGTGTGATGCAGAGTAGGGATCTTGTAAGTTGTTCCACAGGTTCTTGTTGCACAAAATGTGTCCCAGAATTCAGTAAGACAGTCCTGGAACACTCCATCGCCGACGCCAGCTTCCTCCTCACCATTTTCGAGTACACGTTTAATTGTTACATTAGCATGTATAATGTTTTTGTCTGAGAAGGCCTGAATCAGATCATATTCACACAGTGAACTCTGCAAATTACAACTGTCTCACTTTCAGTCACATTTCTTGGGTTTTCAAAGAACAAGTCATTGTTTGTTGGCTCCTGGGTGTCAGTTGTCTGAGGTTGATCTTCTGGCACTGTTTCTGCAGCATCTGTAATTTCATAGAAGGAGCTACATGGAACTGTATCTGGCTCAAACTGAACTGTTTCCAGTATTGTTTCAACAAATGTTTCATTCTCCGCACAATCAACATGTACAGGTGAGTATACAAGTGTGTCAGAGACCATGTCAAAGGATGTGTTCATGTCATCACTTCATCATCAGAAGACTGAAGAACATCATCTCTTGAGCTGACAGGTGTGATAGGCAGGGAGTGCAAAGTTGGACTTCTATTCTGATTGTTACATCCTGAAGAACATGGAGTTATGTCTGGTGTGGAAGTAAGCCGGGGTCTCTTTAGAGTCAGATTTGTGTCAGTTTCATCACTCTGATCAGAATCCTGATCTTTTTGTTTTGTGCACACATACAGTCTAAGGAGTCGGTAATGTGTAGCTTCGTACAAGCTGCCAATTGTCTGATCTTCTTTGAGTGGTTCTTCAGAGCCAGTGACACAGAGCATAAATTTGAAATTGTCAGCATTCCCTTCTGCTGATTGACCATTAGGGAAAAAAGTGTTCTCCCGATATTTAGAACATTTGACACCATGTCTTCTTTTTTGACACAAATTTCTCGTGTTCCACCTCCTTTGGGGCTTCTAACTTGTTTGTAGCCGCTGTCTTGGTAGTTCATCCAGCCAAGTTCAATTTTCCTTGTCTTGCTTTCAGCATTCTTATTGCCAAATTTTTTTTCTGATTTTGAACTGCTGGTAGTTTCATTTTTTTCTCTTAGTCGGTTTATCAATTTCTGTTTTCGTTCTTCATTTCCATGTTCCTCTGCATTTATCAGCCTCCAATTCTTTACAAAGACCCTATCACCATATCGAGGAATATACTTAGACTGTTCCTCTTCATTCAGTATTCTGGCAACCCAGGATCAATCTGAAATACTACAAAATAACATTTTTAGCATGTGTTTAGTTGTATGTGTCAAAGTAGTTCAATTATTATCTGAGCCACATTATACCACACTCTTTGTCATTCATATCTATGTATTTATGTATCTATCTATCTATCTATCTATCTATCATTACAAAATGTGGGTAATTTTTAAACACATTTATGTAACAAAAAATGAACTATGATCTATAAGCCGCTTTCCTTTTGGGGCCTAAAACTGGGAGATTTTTGTTGAGAATTATACAATATTTTTCTCTGTGCGTGTTTTGTGATGGTCCCTTGACTGATTTAGGGTTGTCCTGGATGAATAAATATAACACTAAAACTGCCAGTAGGTGGCAGCAAATCCATTTTTAATAAATGATTCAGTGAATCATTCCATTAACAGATTAGTTCAAACCGCTGATTCAGTTAGAAACAAAGCAAGTGACTGCCTTTATGAATGGATAATCATTGGTTCACTCAATTCATTCAAAAATGAATTAAACTATTTTTGAGCTTATGCGCAGAGTGCTGACCTATGACATCAGAACCCTGAAAGCTCAGAAGAACAAAACAGCAAAGTATAGTAAAGTTATGTTTACCACTTTATTTTACTCATAAATTGAAAAACACCGTTATAAAACCCCATAGGAAAATCTGGAAGGAACCAGCTGTTAATTAGTCTTTGGGGTTCTAATATCATACCTGTACCAGCTGTTATAACCCCATCTACTGGACATTGTTTGCACTTACCTATACATGTAAGTACAGTGTATTTAAATGAAGTTAGTGATTTCAATGCGTGTTTTTCAATGCGTGCTTAGGATATTACAGGCAGGACCAGTTCAAATATTCTTTGAAGGTGCTATATAGGATTTCTCCACGTATAATCGGCAAACAACTACTTGCAGTGTAAAGATACAGTATAGTTATGACATGCTTATCCTTAACATCCCAGTGTGGCCGAAGTGCACGTGTGAAACGCAGTCTAAGATTTAGTGGTCTAAGAGTGGTCGAATAATCATATGACACCTTTTAAATGAATCATATTTTTTTTGTACAGCTTCTTTACCGAGGGATCGAAGTCTGTTTGCATCACAGAATCATTATTTTTCTGTTTATCCCATTAAAGGTGGTTTAAAACAATCCGTATTGTATCACTGGTTGTGTTGTTATTCCAGCTAGTAAGGATTTACTAGTTTTCAGTGGCTATGAAACAAACATCGCAAACATAGCAAACATCGTGTTAATCTAGAATCTTAACAAGTGACATACCTTATCTTCCTCCAGTTTTGTCAGGTTCTCCTCGGGGATGCCCCTCTCTCTCAATGCAGAGATAAAGTCCATATTTGCTGCGGGCAATTAGAAAGTTTATGATGGAGATTTCAACTGCCAACGCGTACACTACACCACCAGAAGCATTCGCAGGGCGCAAGATTTTCTCACGATAGTTGTGAGAAAACAGGTTTTTAGTTGAGACCAGAAAAAAAAAAAATTAAATCGTGATAACGAGATAACGAGAAAATTAAGACGTGATCATGAGAAAACAAGACCGAAAAAAATTATAATGCATGGCCGCTTAGAACTTCCGTACTTATCGCAGTTGTGAATCGTACTTATTGCCGGTCCCGAATGTCGACCGTTGAAGAAAATCCCACCTCTGTACATTTAAAATTTACAGCAATGCGCTGTACTTTTGCGTCAAACCACCACGTGATCCACGTGATCAGATTATGCTTTCAGCATTTCTTGTTAAAGATATTATTGTTTATGTTTTTTCTCCTAGTGTTTTTAATTTTTTTAATTTTGTTTTAAATGAAACAAACTGATTAATTTGTAATTAGGTCAAATGGACACCAGCTTGGTCAGGCAGGGAGACCAGCTAAAGCCAGCTACTTCCAGCTTAAGCAGCTAAAACCAGCCTGGCCAGGCTGGGAGACCAGCTAAAACCAGCTAATTCCAGCTACTTCCAGCTTAACCAGCTAAAACCAGCCTGGCCAGGCTGGGAGACCAGCTAAAACCAGCTACTTCCATCTGTAACCAGCCAGGCTGGGAGATTAGCTAAAACCAGCTACTTCCAGCTTAAACCAGCCAACAAGCCTAAGCTGGTTTTAGCTGTTTTTTTCAGCAGGGTAGTTACGTCGTGGCAACCGGAAAAGTGAAAGACCCCTATACGTCGCCACAACGTAACTTTGTGACGTTGCCAGTTTGCAACTGTGACGTCGTGGCATCGTTGTGGATCAATAGTGGTGTGCTTGTAATTAGTTGGTATTTTTTATAATTATTTATTTTCTATGGGCGGACATGCAGTACTTTAACCTAATATATGTCCTCATTTGCCCTAATGTAAAGGCTGTTCCAACAGCTGTGAATGATGAATACAGACTCGAAATTAATTCAGTTGATTTATTTTGAAAAACACACAAATATAAACAGTAAGATAAACTCAAAATAATAATAAAAACATAGGATATACAGTGAAATATGAAAAAAAGCATTGAAGACGTTGCTATGTTAGCGTAAGGTTTGCTAGCAGACATTTCAGATAATTAAAGAAAGATACCATAATCACAGAGGTATAAATATTAACGAATGTACTTAAAAGTTGTTACGAATCTGGTCGGTGTTCTGCGGACCGCTCACCACCAGATGTCACTCTCACCTTACCCACACACTCTGACTGTTGCACCACGATGGTGTAGCCCGGTCTACATCTCCTGTCATGCCTCACGCTGATTGCGTCAACTCAGGTGACCAGTCAGCGGCACTATAAAAGCCCCGGTCTTTCCCCATGCAAGTCACGGATTGTTGTTGTGTTATTCATAGTTCGCGTTTCCTAGTTCCTTGTTCCCTTGTTCCTTGCTCCCTTGTTCCTAGTTCCCTCGCCTGGCCATCATGTCTCAACTGTCTCGCCGCCTGCCCATTGGACTATTGCTCGTGTCACGGATTCTTCTCTCTCGTCTCGCCCCCTTACGGATTACGTTCGCCCCTGTTCGACCCACGCCTGTTTCACGGACTTCTTTGTGCCTAGCCCTGATATCCCTGTTTGCTGTTGTTTTGACCCTGCCTGTTTTCGACCATGTATCTGTCTCGTCCCTTTAATAAAAGCATACATTTGGATCCGCTCGCCTCTCGTCTCCCTGCCTCTGTAACAAAAGTAGACTGTGGGTAAGGTTACTTAACCAGTCGAACTTTTTTGGTATATGAGAAACTGAGAGAAATGTCCGACGCATCATCTCCTCTCAGCAGCTGATGGGTCCGCGGTTACCATGGTAACTCCCGCCACCAGTGCTATTCACTACAATACAAAAAAAGTTTTTAGTGGTTTAATGTCTTTCCAGAGTTCAAGTACTTTATTTTATACATTTAAAAACCTATTTATTCGTTATAAATTGTAAGATCACCTCAGAAAGACACATCTGAAGTAGCTAAAAAGAAGTGCCTCAGACAAACGCGCTGTCCTTATTCAGTATCTGCGGCAGAAGAGATGGTGTAGCCCGGTCTGTGTCATTATTTCAACGTTATCTTCATAATTTGTTACAAAATAAAAGGTTTCACAACTCAGAAAAGTGTATTTTCCTTTCTTGTAAACATTCTGTGCACGCGGAGTGTCAGTTGTGGAGGCACATGAATCACGTCACTGTATATATTAAGGTTTTTTTAATCACTTTACTGAACCTTTAAATAACAAACAGGTATTGCCATCTTTTCATTGTTAAACACATTAACAATAAATCCAAGCAGCATATATAATAAACAAAATAATACTAATATAAATAAATAAATACAAATAAACATAAAATAATAATAAAAGCTAATTATAACACACATTTAAATTACAGTTTTAAAGCACTCTTCATTTTTAAATGTTTTAAAACCATTTTTAAATGACATAAAACAAGGAGAAACTTTGACAAATCTACATTTGTATAAAACAACAACAACGTTTTATTGCACAGAAATTCAATCTCTTTGTTTTGCACTATATCGTCCATATTCTGACTTGGTGAAAAGAACATTTTATCTCAAAAGAACTTTCAATCTTGTGTCTGACCTTTAATTACACTTTTTAAATAGCAAATTCTAGCAATCAGAGCATATAAAGAACATGTAAATGATGGTCATGAAATTACGTGCATGCAACGTTGCAGTACGTTACCAGTAAGTCACGTAGTTACCAATATATGAATAATAGAGTACGTATCTGGGATGTCCCACGTCCTAGGAGGACGTGCTGACGACGTTGTGAGTTGGTAATTTCATGGTAATACAATTACGGGCATGCAACATTGCAGTTACGTTGCCAGTAAGTCATAAAGTTACAAATATATTACCAATAGAGTACGTATCTGGGAAATTCTTGGTAGGAGCTTAACCATAACAGGCCTCGGACTAGCAGCTTTGACGAGCTGTCGGAGAGCGGCAAGCCCATTTAATGATCGGTGGAGTGGGAAAGTTGTCTCGTCCCAAAAGTTGTGGAATCAGCCAGGACATAAAACCTGTGAAATCGTTGACTTTGTTGATCAAGTAGGAGTTATCTTTCTCCAGTTGTTGAATCTGGGTAACACACACTTGCACGTTGTCCTCATTAGCGCCAACACACTGCTCTAACAAGTTACCTTTATCTCCCAAAACACTTAAAGAGTTATGAATGCTGCTCAAACTACTATGAATGGAGTCCGATTCTTCATCAAAATTGAGTCAGCATATCTGTCTTGATCTATCGAATAGCATCCCACAAAGTTTGTAACGTAATGTGCCACTCATCCATTGTGAAAAAAAGAGCAGAAAAAATTTGCGGGTATAAACAAACAACTATCTAGTAACTTGTTGAAATCAATCCAAGGATAAAAGAAAAACATGTTGATTCACAAATTGGAGATCTTACACATCTACTTTAAATAGCGATTTGCAGGCTTGAGCTTGAGAGGCGTTAGCTTGCGCTGCGGCCATCTTGAACTGTGGACAAAGACTGTAGTCAAGTCACATATTGTAACATAATAAACCAAAATAGATGAAAGATTAGAAACCAAACTTACCTAAACTTAACTAATCCAAAACAAAAACAAACAAATAGAACCAAAAAAAACACTTGACTCAGACAAATTTGGAAACAGAACATCAGCGCTGCCCCAAGCGGAATGCGAAGCACTCCCAGATTATAGCTTCCTAAAACAAAACAAAATGTTACCCATTTTGAATTTACCCATAACAAACTTGGCACGCCACCACTGTAATATATGAAGAGTTTGGTTCCAAAACACTATAAATCCATTTTGATTAATTTGAGTAAAAATGTGTTTTCTTTACCAAGAAAGTGGCAAGATGAAAACCACTATTTTCTGTTTTAAACTTTCACATAGCATCTTTAGGTTATAATAACATTAAAAATTCAAATCTAGATTTTGATTTTTCAAAGATTTATTATAAAAACGGATTTTTTTTTTTTTCCGAAATACAATAAATCCATTAGGGGTCTATGCTTACTTTTCTTTTTAGAGAAAGTATAAGTGATGGAAGAAGATGGCATAAGTGCAATCAAATTCATAAACTCTTGTTGAGATTAATGTTTTAAATATACAATTTTGAACATAGAAATATTAAATGATTTTAATAACTAAAAAGAAGATAAAAATGAAATACTGCCAGTAGGTGGCGGTAAGTCACTGATTTAATTTCTGAATCATATTCATTTGATTCGTTCGAACGGCTGATTAATTCAGGAATAAAGCAAGTGACTCTTTTTATGAATGGGTAATTGATTCATTGACTCAGTAGAAAATGCACGTTCATTCGTAAACGAAACACCACTGTGTTTGAATGGAGATGCGCAGGGGCTCATTTGTGACTTTGTTTCAAACTATTTTTGAAGATGAGATGAGCAAAATCAGGCAATAGTGTTATAGTCAGACAATGTGGGTCACTTAATATTAATTTCTTGATTATTTAACTGTTGTATTAAATCAATATCTCATTTACAAACTCCCTTAAAAATCATTAAAAGCTGTCACTCATTTTAGTTCATCGCAATCTCACAAAATTCTAATCAAGGAAACTCTCTACACTGCACAATGAATCTCTTATTTACACTCTCTCTACACTTTGTTTATGAAAGGATTCGTCAGAAAGGTCTGTGATACATTACTCAATGCTGAAAACTATGGATGCGGGGTGTATTCAAAGCACTGCTTTTACTGTTTACAAAGCGTGAAATGCTGCGCTGTGATTGGCTGAGCGGATGTATCGCATTTTGATGAAAAGGGAGACTGGCGTTTGTCGCGTTTGGAAAAAAAAGGGAGAAAACATGACAGAATAACACGGCGGATATTGCATTTTGCGTAAAATTAAAAACTGCCTCATCAAAACCGACCAGATACAATATTGATTTTGGCAGGAACTCAATTTTGTAAAAAATGGTGTTTATCGCGTTTTGCAACCAAACTCTTCATATATACTTGAAGCTTCAATGAGGCAACCAATAGGATAAAACGGGAATGACAATCTGACTCTGTCAGACTCTCGTAGCTAGAAAATGGAGGTTAATTCACTATTACAAAATATTATTTTTGTAAATAAGAGAACATTACTACAAAACAACAAATAAACAGCACATACTCCCTACCGTCTCAATGTCCACACAATGGGGCATTAATGCAACAATAAAGACTAAGGCAAGAAGCAACATCCAAAAACCCTCTCACGTTCTCCTAAATGGAAGCGGAGTCATGCTAGCCCAACTCCGCAACACAGGTTCAGGTGTCATCTCAGATATCCTTCTCCTGTTCCCGAGTGCAAAACTAACGGCAGCGGTCCACCAATAGTGACGCAACACAGGTGAAAGATAGGCTCCCGTTTTTATATCTTAGAAGGCACTACTGATTGGAAAACGTATTAAATGGTTACTAGGGTGGTCGCCTATCCTGCCACAACCTACCCTTCCACTTTGTATCGTGTCTCAATGATAAGCTAAGGGTACACGACTGTTTACACAAACTTATATTGCTAATTCCTTGGCCTAAACAAAGCTGATGCCGCATTAGACCTTGGCTCGGACTCACTATTTGCTCTACCCGCCACTCATGTCGTCGGGGGAAGATGATGTAAATTCGAAAGCTGACCCGCCCCAACTCGACCTGTCCTTCGAAGAGTGGCCCCCTTTTTACTTGGGAACTGGAAGGCACTTCACCTGAATCTTGTGGCGGCCCCTTACTACATGATCTCGCAAATAAACTAGCTGACCTTCTAATAAATGTGGGTCCCTAATGTGCTGGTTGTGTCGCTTCTTCCGACGATCTGCTGCAGCTTTCATACGTTTATGTGCCCCCTCAAACGCAACCTGCAGCCACCTTCGATGCTCCAAGACCCAGCTGGCTGAAGCATCCTACCAAGCTAGAAATCTATTGCCAGTCAAGGTTCTTGACCAAATATTAAGTAATGTGGGGACTCACCTGTCACCTGATGAGGTGTAGTGTTATAACAAAATAGAAGTTATACAAAGTGCGATTAAATTGCTCACACTGCTCATTACCAGCCGGGTGATAGGGAGTAGTGCGGGACTTCTTTACCTGGTAAAGTTCACAGAGCTTTCGAACAAGGGCAGTTTCAAAATTACAGCCTGATCGGAGTGGATGCGCCTTGGGACACCAAACTTATAAACCCATTCTTCAACCAGAACCTGGCTACGGTTTTGGCTCATTGATCTTGTGTGGGTACCGCCATAGCAAATTTGATAAACACGTCGGTCGTTACCAGTATGTTTTCCTGATCAGAATGTGAAGGTTCAAGTACTGTAAAGTCTACAGCGAGTACCTCATTTGGCCTAGACACCATTAAATGTCCCATAAAACCCTGTGCTACTGGCTGATTATTCTTAATTTGACAGCGCTGACATTCATGACACCTCTCTAGGGCTGTGACGGTGGCAGATTTTTTCCACCGTGGTGGTAATGGACCAGCTACCATCAGTGGTGCAGTGTTATATATTTTATACATATATATATATATATATATATATATATATATGCAATAAAGGTAAGCGTAATATATCATCCGGAACTGTAAAGGGTCTAATTTTATTTGCGTCCACTCACAATATCAACAAAATGTTGTGCTTTGTAAAAATAAAACAAACAAGTTGCGCTTTCTGATGTCTCGGTGTTGACCAGGAGCGCTGCACAAAAATGAAACGAAACTCAGTGAGTACTTGCCTTACAGTCAGGATAAATACATCTATAGAAAGCTTTAAATTACTACTTTAAAACTAAAAAAAATCAAATCAAAAACAAAATCTCTTTCATTATAAAATTCGTAGAGGTGCATTTCTCTCTAAAGGCGTGTCCAATTAGCAGATGGCGAGTCAGGATCGTCTTCTTTGCGACACTGGCTCAGAAAACACTAGTTTATCAATAATTCATTCAAGTATCTCCTTATTTCCCCCCAACACATCCATGGTAATTACTTTTCCCGGAGCTTTGCAAGCTTTAGCCTATTTTGTGTGCGTTTGAACGTGGATCTCTTCCAGCAGCTGCGAAGGCACTTGCGCTTGCTGCTGCTGCTGCCGGCGGGGACACTAAAAACGGCCACGGCAGAGTAATTGTTGCAGAAACACTGTATTTTATGCTTGTTATAGATTGTGTGACGTCACGTGCAGTACTGCCAGTGGCAACTGACCACCGCGGTGGCAATCGACGACCGTGGTGCGGTTGTCATTGCGACCATCACAGCCCTACTCCTCTCCTCCATCAGGGCAAAAAATCCTCCAATGCAATACTCCTTCCCTCTCTACTGGCCGATTCCACTGCTGAAGCGAAGTCAAAACAGGTTGATGTTTACCATGTTCCCAGAACTTTAATACTTGCCCAATGACTGGATCAGCCTCCTCAGTGGAACATGGATCACGGGCAGAATAACCTGGCAATGCACTCACCACCATAGTCACCACCCGTGCTACACCCCCTGTCCCCATGGCCTGCTGTAAGAACTCAGGGACTGCAACACCAGGAACAAAGCCCTCAATCTCACTTGGGTCCACTAGGCTCTGGCAGAAAGGAACATCTGCATTACCATTACTCCTTCCCAACCTATACCTTAACTCGAAATCGAATGCAGCTAACTCAGGAGCCCAACGTTGTTCGGTGGCTCCGAGCTTTGCAGTCGTCAGATGACTAAGTGGACACAATACACTTGTGGCCCCAAAGGTATTCCCTGAATTTTTCGACCATGGCCCACTTGAGGACTAAGAATTCCAGTTTCATCGAGCTGTAATTGGTCATATTACGCCCTGTGAGTCTCAAACTACAGTTCACATATGCTCTAGGTTGAACTTTCCTGTCAACTTCCTGAGAAAGAACAGCCCCTTTCCATTCACCCAGTTCATTAACCAGCTCACCCTCAGCCATGTTGCAGTGGGCGGAGCTCCCCTCCGCGACGTCACTGGCCTTGGCGTTCTCCCTTGGGGCAGGCATTGTTGCTGGCTCACGCACCTGGAATGACATAATGAGCAGCACCGGCTCCGTGGCAAACCGTGGTTCTGTGGCTCCGTGTGGCTCTGCCTTGTCGGTCGCGGCAGGCTGTGGCTCTCCGTCACCGGTGGGCTCAAGCATCTGCTCTGCGCAACGGGGAGATGGTGGGCTGGGCACTGGGTCCGGAGTGGCACAGACAGTGAATGGAGATTAGTGCCTCACCTGTGTCCACTCCACGAAGGCGGCAAAATCCCCCCAGGACCATCTGGGACAACAGCGCTCTGCAGGTGGTGTTCAGGCTCGCGTCATAAAATGTGCAGAGCTATAGTCCGGGTAGCTGGTGTTGTTAGCTAACATCAGGAACATCTTTGTATGGTCCTCAAAAGAACAATCCCCAACAGATAAAACTAATTAGACAGGGGAGAAACTAGGTCACGGAGCAAATGGGGAAAAAACACAACCAAACTGTGGGTGTGACACAGCAAGATTCTGAGCTCCGAATGTTTCTCCAATCTCTCTCTGTGTTTCTGTGTGTAGGTGTGTGTGCAAGAAGTGCATTAATACAAATATCACATATAGTAGCGTCACAATGTAAATCTGTTATTCAAAATTTTCAAAAACATTTTATGGAAAAAATGCTTCACAAACTACCGTATTGTCCAGAATATAAGACAACCTCCCTTTTTCCAAGATGTACATTTTGGAAAAAAAAGTCTTTTTGAAAACCAAATCTTGTTTTATTAATTTTATGTTGCATATTTTTCCCATTTTATTTTCTTGTTTTGAAAGTATGGTAAATACTAGAAAAATGTACCAACAATCACATTTAAAAATACACACTTTTTGATATACCATTAAAAAAAAACAAAAAAAAACACAGGTAGCCCATCTGAAGTATATAACAATTAGGCTATCCATCTCATAGTAGCCTACCAAAATTTTATTAACAATACAAATGAAATCTTATTGTAGTCTTCAAACCTTACATTTTAAAATCACTTGCAGAAGAAGTTTGGTCCTATCAGGCTAACATGACAGTCACGATGCCATTGTCACCTAACGTTGCAAGTGAATTCCTCCAGAATCAAAGGAAAGCTGTCCCCTGGAGAGATAACGCAGGGTTGATCCAGACAAGGAGGTGTTATTGCTGGGTTTAGAAGATTCTAATAGTCTCTTGAGAGTCCATAGGGATGGCTGTAAATGAAGTTTATTGTTCAGGCTGGTTGGGGGGGGACAGCTTTAGATTCCCGTGGAATGTAGTGATGCTGTTTCTCTTTTGGCGATTTGTTCGATAGAGGCCTTACATAATCGAGGTCTGAAGGGTTACTAGGAAGCAAGAGGCAGGTTGTTTTTATTAGGGTTGGACTCTGCAGGGCTACGGCTCTCAGGACCGGAGTTCGCCACCCCTGGTCTAGACCCTGATTATAAGAAGACCACGTTCTTTTTTCAGATGTATTTCCGAAAAAAAAAAAAAAAAAAGAAAATTAAATTAAAACTAAAACATAAGTCTTCTATTTGGGTCAATACGGTATTTGCATGATAATTGAATATAGATTTTTGTGAACATTTGAAAATGTTTATGTATTGTATAAATACATCATGCATTACAAAATGGATGGAGAGTTATTAGCACAGGGTTAGGCAACGTCAGTCCTGGAGTGCTGATGTCCTTCAGAGTTTTTTTTTTTTTTTTTTTTTAGGGCTGGAGCTAAACTCTGCGGGACGTCGGCACTCCAGGACCAGTGTTGCTTATCCCTGGCACAGTGGTTAACCAGAAAAATTAAAAAATGGCACTTTATATCCAAAAGGTTGCAGTCACAGACCCGTTTAATATATTCATGACTTTAAAATGAACAATTAGACCGGTCACATTTGACTGTTGGCATCTATCAATTATACTCTGTGAGAAACAACTATATAATAACTTATATAGTTTCTCACAGTGTCTGTGTAATTGTTAATGAGCAGCATGAAACAAGTTCAAATATACAGACTTATACAAACTGACTTATTAATATCAGTTAAAAGTTCAGTGTATGTCAATGGATGCTTACAAAAACGAAAATGATATTGAATCTCTCAACAAATACAACCCAATTATTAAGCAAGCAATAATCTCACAAAGCTGCAAACATTTTCACATTGCCTGATTCTGTTCTCATTACCATTAGCCAGTGTTGTTTCTGTGTAGTAATTTCTAGAATGAGATTCTTAAGGAGACTGCATGCAATCTGTTGAACCAAAGGAATAAACTTTAATTTGTTGGCAGTACACACCTAGAAGAACCATGAAACCTATTTAAAACTTGCTGCCTAAACCTGTTCACCTCCCCTTGGGCATGTTCCTTTTCACATACATGTCATCATGTAATCATGATTTGTGAAATGGAACACGCCCAATGCAAAGGCAAGAGTTTCCAAACCTGTTACTCAAGGAAACTGTGCTGCACTTACTGTTCAGCTCCAACGTTAATTAAACAATCCTGAAACAGCACCTGTATTTGCAACTTTTGAGCATTTGTGTCTCAATGTTTGTTTAATGTTTAGTCCTCTACATGAGACAATCATAGCTCTAGTATTTATGGATCAAAACGGCGACAGAACATCACTGCTTGTTTATTTATTTATTTATTTATTTTTTTAGATCATCATCATCATAACTTACACTGCAGCACAGGTTGACATGTTGGACTGGTCAGACAGAATTCGGGACAAGGCATCAGAAACAACACTGTATTTTCCTCTCCTATACTCAACAGCAAAGGTGAACTCTCGTAGGCGTAGTGCCCACCTCATCAGTCTGGTACTGGGTTTATTGGTCTTACATACCCATTTCAAAGAAGAATGCTTTACTCTGAAGATGCATTACTATTTATTGAAGCATCTTTGTTCTTAGAGGAAGGTGCAGGTGAATGTGACCCTTTGCATTTCCAACAAAACATTGATGAGACTTTCTCTTGTTCCTTTTTAACTACAATCTGTTGATTCTGGCATTGCGGTTTATCAGACATTTTATTAGAGAAACATTTACGCTGTTCATATTGTTGTTGATTTTGTTTGTCTTTCTCCAGTTGTTGTCCTAAATGAACTAATTAATCTACTGTGGACACTCTCCATCTTAACTCACTGGCAATGCTAGGATTTATAATTTCAAGATGAGTTTGATGACCTCTTCCATAATTTCCGGTTTCCAACGTCTACAAAGAGACTAGTACATGTACGCAAAATCCTTTATACTCTCATCTGAAGTAACAAGATGGAAATTGAAATAGCCAGGTAGTGATTTCTTAGATGACCACTACGAAAAAACTGGAATTCCAGAACATAAGAATACACTGTTGTTTGATTATGGTCAAAGCTCACAACTCATTCTACTGGGCCTATCTGGGGTGCCATTTTTATGTAGCAGTCTAACTGGTTCTGGGGTGCCAATTTATAAATTACTTAAATACTGTAAAGTCAGTTGTACATAGGATTCTCAAGCAATAGAAAATAATAAACCTTGTGAACCCTTTTGAGCCGAAGGCATCTACAAACAAGATTAACCAGTTTAACTTTCGTTGAGGTATTATTTCAATTTGCCCTCCTTTCCTAATATGCACAAAAAATAATTCAACTTATTTTGCAAGAAACCATTCACAAAACTAAACAAAACGCTCAAAAGTCAATGCAACACAATCAAATAAACTCTTTACACAATTGACCTAGAGGTACCTCTTTGACCTTGGAAATAATCTTTAAACAGCTTAATTAGGTGAAACTGATATAAACCTTTTTAGTAAAGACAGGAATTAGGAGTTTTTTTTTTTTTTCACCCATTCACATCAATCTTCAAATTTAAACAGAGCTCAGTGACTACATTAAACAGTTTGACCGCAATGATTCACTTCATACAGTTCAAACATTCAGTGATTCAATTAGACCAGTTCAGGGATTCAGTTCAAACCATTCGAAAATCAATGATTCAATTCAAACAGTTTAAACGTTTAATGATTCACTGCAAACAGTTCAGACTATCTGTGTATCAGTTGTAGCAGTTCGGATGTTCAGTGATTCAGTTCAAACAGTTCAAACGTTCAATGATTCACTGCTACCAGTTCAAACTATCAGTGTATCAGTTGTTGCAGTTTGGATGTTCAATGATTTAAATTCGAACAGTTCAAACGTTCAAGGATTCTTTTTAACAGTTCCAACTTTCAGAGGCTGTGTCCGAAATGGCATACTCAATGAGTAGGTACTTCATTTCAATAAGTACTTACTTAACGAGTGCTAAAAGAGAAGGTACTCTATAGCCGAATCTCGTTGAGTATGATTGGGATCCGCCATGTTGACATTATCATGTGACCTATGACGTTAAAACAAGCACAACTTAAAAGAGATGAGCACCTGGTTTAATTCATCTATTTGTAAATATTTTGAAGTTGACGAAAATTGCTAATTTTGTGGTCTTGCTAAAGAAACAGCTGCCCTTTTATTGTAATTGTAGTATAACCAACAAATTTTGGGTTGATTTAAGTTTTTATATTATTAACAGTACTAATATGGCCCAGAGTTTAATCCTTAAAGATATTATTTTTATTACGAAAACCCAAAACGTTATCTCTGGAATGTGTTATTAATTTACTTTATTTTATATGCAGAATTCTTCATTCACACGCAAAACTTGCATAAATCTCCTGTTTTTCTTGTTGAATTTCTCTCATTTCATCCCGGAGTTTTATAAATAACAAAAACAATACAATTTTTAATGCATTATGATTATAATGATTTTGTAACAATATTTTTCTGTGTACCCATTTTATTTATTTATTTTTTTTGTCATTGATTGTTCATTGTTAGACATACTACTATCTTTCCCTGAGCTTGAATGCAATTATAAGGTCTGCAGTAATAATAATAAAAAGAAAATAAGAGCAACAAGTGCACATACACCTCATAGACAGTAACACAACAACCCTACCTAGGACGTTTTCATCCATGTTTGCAATGTTTGCAATATCTGCACAAAGGAGACGTCAGGCAGCTGCTGAAAGATCTAATCTTTGGAGAAGACTGTTGATTTTACACTCAAAAATGTTAGTGTTACTACTTAAAAATTAAGATTACCTCAGAATGCATTGCTAGCCCACCTCAACACTTATGAACAGTAATAATGGTAAATGCTGACCAATAATGAATTCTATTTTTTAGTAAACAAACAAAATGTAATTTTTGTCATGTGCCATAGTATGACATAGCTATGTATGACTACACAATGGACAAATTCAGCCAAGGTGAATACTCAAATTGAAGTCAAGTCATGAATTAATGCATTCATTAATGAAAAAATTATATATTATTATTAAAAGTAGTCATGACAATAAATACTGACACATGGAACAAAGCTTTATTCAAACATATTGTTCTGACAATCATGTATTTACAGGCGGTGAACCCACATCTACTGCCATCTCAACACAGCTGTGCCAATTCTGCAGCTGACCACCGTGCCCACCTTCAGCTGTCTTTGCTGGGGTCCTTGTGGTAAGAGCACTGTAAGTCACTTTGCATGAAAACATCTGCCAAATGCATAAATGTAAATGTTATTTTTGTAAATTCCTTTTTATGTCTTGGGCGCAAATAAAGCTGCTAATTTCTTAAAGTTTATTTCTTTAAGGTACTACTATAATATAAATGCTAACAAACATTTCATACAATTTCTATTTGTGGCTTTAAAGGGTTAGTTCATCCAAAAAAATAAATTATGTCATTATGTACTCGCCTCCACACTGTCCAATCCTTGTGCCGTTTTTTTTTTTTTTTTTTTTTCTAAACACAAAAGGTGATTTTGGTCAGGTTTGTCCTGCTGGTTTATGTTCATACAACATCAGTCATAGAGTCTGAGTTTTAGAAGTTTCATGACATTATTTGATGAACCTTTTGAAGCTTCTGAAACTCAGGCTCCATTAACTGAACACAAGAAGTACAGCTTGCATCAAGGCCCAGCTTAAGACTTTTTTCACTTTGTGAATTTTGTGGCTTATATACTTTGCAAGTTTCAGCTGAAACTGCACAAGCCAAAAAGAAAGTGGAGGGATACTGTGCTCATTAGTAAACATCTCACAAACAGGAAGAGGTGGAGCATTTCTGCCTCCGCCAGGCAAGGTAAGTCTGTAAGTTCACCTGCAAATGTTATATGTATCCAGGTAAGTGGTAAAAGTTACTGTCACACTGCTTGAGTACACGCTGAGCAAGATACAATTCCAAAAGCACATTTTCATGTATCTGCATGCTTTTTCTTACTTCAACAGCAATTACTTTGAGGATGTTCTTGTTCAAGCTTTGTGACATTCTTGAACAGGCATTGTGCATAGTCTTTTATAGCATGTCTGACTGACACCATGAGAAACTAGTCAACCTAGTTTTTCTGTTCTGATGATGGTCTAAATCAGCTCTCAGTTTTAAGATGACTGATTGATCCACTACCCCTGACAGTCACTAGGCGCGTTTCCATTACAGATTTGCACAAAACTTTGATGATATTTTATAAATGTCAATAAAGAAGTATTGTGAAATGACAGCATTTCCATTAACCGATGTTATGTGACTAAAGCTTAATTTGTTCTTCCTGTGATAAGCCATGGCAACGGATTTTGGTGGGATTTTGATTGATTTTGGCTTTATTTAATTTAAAGAGGTGTATGCGTGTATCTTTACAGAAGCAGCACAGAGCCGGTTCAGAAATGTGTGTGACACTGCTATTATAAACATAACATCATGTGGGGCCTCAGAGAAGAGAACAACTCAGAGTCTTCTGTGAGCCATTTGGGACGACCATAAAAACAGATTGGGCGCTTACATGACGCCAGTGCATCTTGACCAGTTCCTGCCCGACGCTGACTTCTCACCCCAGGGGTGAACCATCGATAAACTAATCAAATCAGGAGGACAGAGGACTCTTGTTCTCTGCTGGGACCACGTGAAGCCACAACATGCTTTATCGTCACCTTCTTGACTAGCCTAATCAGACCCATGTAAGAAATACAGGAAAAGACTAATTTACAGATGCTCCCCCTTTTCTGAGACTAGCCACAAACAGATGGTCAGTGTAACTGGTGACCAGCTGTACATAAATTGGTAATCTAGTAAACACGAAAAGACAGATTTACATTGACACGTCCAGCCTGCAGGGCTCACAGGATCCATCCAGCGTGACTCTTATGACCCTTTGGACCTCCAGTGTCCCCCTCCTCTCACATTCCTCATGCACATTCTCCCTCTACCCCGTTGAAGAACGCATACGAATGCGCATCACGAATTACATTTACATTACGAGTTTGAAAGGACAATTATTTGAGTATATGCAACATGCAACAAAATGCAAACGGCCCGGTTAAAATCAAAATGTTCCTAACAAACTCTCAAAGTCCTTGCGACCCGCAGCTCCGACTTTCAAAGAACCTCCACCTCATCACGCTCGGTAACCAGGCAGTCAACTGAAGCTTGAACTGACCAAACTGCGTGAAACACCGAACAGCAGAAGCAGCTTGAAACACCCTGACGGCGTGAACAGTGTGAGCCGCTTGCAACGAGAGAAACATTTCGCCAGCGCTCACTTGATCTCCGAGACATCATCCGTGTAACCAAGCAACCAACTGAAGCTTCATCCAGCCTCGCCAACTGTCCAATCACCACCGAAGGCTTC
Organism: Cirrhinus mrigala; assembly: GCA_036247105.1. Lineage (NCBI taxonomy): Eukaryota > Metazoa > Chordata > Actinopteri > Cypriniformes > Cyprinidae > Cirrhinus > Cirrhinus mrigala. Next base: position 1,556,955 of record JAMKFB010000831.1, read on the forward strand.
CCAAAGACATCATCCAAAGAACCAGGCAGCCAATCAGAAGTGGCGTGATTCCCTCTGCTAAGACGAGCCCACAGAGGAAGACAGCCCGAACGCAAGTAAAACAAGGTCTCCTTAATCTCTTGCTGAACTGGTGCTAAATTTCCTTGAGCAGCTAAAAGATAAATCTCTGTCTTTGTGTTCTTCTCAGGTTGCAATTTAAGAACTAGTAGCAGATACTAGAAACTTTGGGATTCCATTCAAACTCCGTAATTCTCATTCCTTGAACCGTATGCATGTGTGTGAGTGTGTGTATGTGTGTGTAATTTTAGTAGTTTAATTCATGTATCTTAGAGTAATTCAATACATTCTTGTTTCACTGAAAAGAACATTGTCTTGTTTCTTGTGTTCATGAAGCTACTGTCTGTGCCCTAGATTTTGCTAGCTAGCTCATAACAACATAATACTGTGTTTATATTATAATCCGATGGCCACGGAAATAATATAAACATCCAGAACTGGTAAGATACACTAAGTGAAACTTTTCGCTGGACGAACAGTTAATAAAGTGTAAACTATTCATTCTGAATCAATTAATCAAGTCAATTCCGAATCATTTGGATTCGATTCCCAATTGAATCAATTAAATTTGATCTAATTACCCTGAATGTACTATAATCAGCTCCGGTGATTGTGTCAGAGCCGTTACCCACCGCAGATGCGTGCAGTGTACATAGTCTAAGCATTAACCCTTTCACACGTGAGTTTAAAATATTCTAGCTGAACCCCCAGAGTGAGTTTTTATAGGTGACCGTTATTTTAAATTTGTATCGCCTTATTGTTTCCATGGCGACTCGTCGTGTTCGTCATGTGACACAACGCAGCCATGACACGTATCACTTTTATATAGTTTTTCCTTTTTTATTATTAATATTCACAAACCTGCTCACTGTATTATGAAATATCTGATATTACGATTTTGAAATATGTGTAAGTAAATGTATTTGGGGGTTTAAACACTTTTATAATGGCCGCGTTAGTTGATCTATACCGGGTGATGGGCGCCGGCATGTTAGTTCACGCTGAATTCGAGCTGTGGGATTTATAAGACGCAAATTCATCCTCTCCTCCCGAAAAACATCAAAGTAAGTCTCTGGTGAGTTGGGTGAAGAGCAGAGTAAACTTTATAGTTACTTACACAATGTGTATATGATATCAATAAAATATGTCGTCAGATAACATTTGTAAGGAGCATTATTGCCGCTTCCATAGACATCGGCGTGCATTTTGCAAACTATAAATGCGTTGTTTTACTAGGACTTATGTGTATTTAAATGTCTGGAACCTAAATAGGCATTATATGGTTGAAAACACTGAATAGCTGCAATAATATGACAAGCGCTCAGTGCCTCTGATCTGGTTTAGTGCCAGCCAAAACGCCAAAGCAGATTTGAATTCAGCAGTTGATCACGTGATGCTTGGGACCAGCCAAGAATCGATTGCGTGAAAGGGTTCATAGCAGGGAAACCCCCTTATACTTGAGAGCGGCTATGTATGAAGTGTTTCTTGGAGTTTATAGTACATTGAAGAATGATCATATGACTTTTTACATACGCCATGTGAATGCGAAAAAGCCGTTTCCATTGCAGTTTTGCGAAATATTCCTTTTTCGTATTGCCTGAAAAACCACCTCATGCGAGTGTAAAAACTTTTTTGCAATATATGGGAGTTTTTGCGAAATTGACGCGTTTCCATTAGGCGTGTTTTCAATTTGCAATTGCAATTTGTGCATCTTGACGGGTAATGGAAACACAGCTACTGTGATACTGCCAGAGAGTGGATTAAGTTTTTTTTTTTAGCATTGTGAAGGCGTTACATTTAAATTTACATATTGCATTTGCCTTTAAATAAGACATATGTCTCTTTCTGCTGGCTTTGGAGCGTATATGCTGGTATGTGAATTTCAGCGCAAAGCATGGCTTTTTCTTTCTAAATATTTAGTAGAGTATGTTGGTCTATGTCACATCCATGGACTGTCTGTGTTCCCCCCCCATGCTCCCTATGCTCCCTATGCTCCCTGTGACCCAGTTTCTCCCATGTTTAATTGTCTAATTTGATTCACCTGTGTCCCGTTAATTATCCCTCATATAGTTTAGTACTTAAAGTGTGTCAGCCCTGTGTTTCCTTTGTCTGGTGTTATACATCTACTGATGGTGCTACATGTGTATCCTGCCTGCCCTGTGTTACCCATTGGTTTGTTTATTTAAGACTGTTATTCCTGCAACTCCTATGTCTCCACGTTCCTTGCTCCAACACAGTAGAGAACTCTGAAAGTCCAAATACATTGGTGGTGCAGTTTTCTTCCAGTGTCTAGCACTGTTAAAAATTCCAAAAGTTAAAGTAATTTCTATAATCTGCTTATTTTTACTTTTTTTTTTTTTTTTTTTTTTTTTTTTTTTTTTTTTTTTTTTTTGCTGGATGCCTTGTCAGAAACTTCAGAACTTAAATTCTGTTGAGAACTTCAGTCTCTGTCACTTTCTGACTCCTCAAAATGCTCTCTAGATAGACAAAACTGGTTCCTCTCCTGAAGAATAGATATCTGAAAGTCATTCTCAACTGTGGTTTTGTGATCTTTGATTTTTGTGATATTTGATGTTTGCGTTTTCTGTTGTTTTGGTAAAACATTCTTCAGAACCATTTCATCTCCAGCAAGCTGTTCAGCCACTTGCCTACTTTCGCTGACAATTTAGCAGTACCCAGTGTTAGCCAGAAAGACAAACTAACAGCTTCTTTAGAGCCTGATCTAAGAGAGGAAATCAAGCCGGAAACAGTCATCTTTGTCTTTACTCTGTGTGTGTGTGTGTGTGTGTGTGTGTGTGTGTGTGTGTGTGTGTGTGTGTGTGTGTGTGTGGTTTTTTTTTTTGTTTTTGTTTTTGTTTTTTTTTTTAAATATCTTCTCCTATGGTAAAACTTGTTTTGTTTTTTAGCTGGGTCTGTTCTTCAGCTAGACCTCTGATATTTTTTCTATTGCACATCTACACTGTGTATAACCACTCTATTTTTGGACGTTTCATTCTGACAAAGTTCTTTTGCCAGTGTTGACCAAATTGCAGACTTTGCAGTTGCGTCTTGTTAAAACTTGGTGACACTCTTGCGGCTTCCTTTCTGTTATGAGAATTCACAATTTTACAAGAAGGCAGAGTGCTAGAACTAGATTGAAAAAGCCAACAAAACAGATGTTTGACTTTGCACTTCCTACCACTACCAGATTAAAGCGGTGTGCCTGATGCACATACAAGGCTTTTGGGACACATCTTTCATTTTATCAATAAGTATTAAAAAAAGATTTTGCTCTCTTGAATTTCCTTTTTGATGACACAATTTACTGATATGGCCAAAGCTTTGGTTAAGGCATTCTGGGTTCTGTTTGAGAGGCTGGTACCTGACAAAGATATGAAAGGAGCCATGATGGATCAGGCAGCTCAGGGGTGCCACAGCAGAGGAGACAGTCCGGGGGGCCATGGCGGAACAGCCTCGACCCTTGGCCCGGGCACTACAGCTGGACCCCTATAGTCACTCTGCCCCAAATACCAAGGGGCTGGACCTAGGAGGGTGGGACCTGGAAATTGTTGCACATACGGCAGAAATTACACACTGCAACTGTAACCTTTCTACACATTTTACCATAAGGTGTTGTGTCAGATGGTCTTCATCTATAGCTTCTGGCTCAACTTCATTTTGGGTGCTGTTGAGGCATTCCTGTCACAATGTCCATCTTCTGCCTTTCTGAACAATCTGGAGTTTGTAACAACGCAAGCATCATGAACAATACCTGGCTAGCCTATGCACATGTTCTGGGATATTGCCTTATAGTTGAACACTCCCTGCATCATGATGGAGTAGAGCTCGCTGGCCATCAGCAGTATAAAAGTCATCATTTTGAGATTAGATGACTCTGTGTCATGCCGGCATTTCTGTGAGGCTTTTGTAATTGAGTCTGAAAAATAGAGCTGCTTGTAAAATATTACACATTACATTTTCAATATCAACCAGTAAATATACTAATTACATTGTAAAGCTGGCTTGATTTTCTGGTAGGATTGTACTCATAAACTCACAGGAAAAGACCTTAACCAATAAAATTATATACCTACAAATCTTAAGAAGAAATCATGAGGCAAGGACACAGAAAGCTATTTGCCTATAATCTTCGCTGCTCAACCATGACTAGTTTCACAGTCATCACATATATTATAATAAAGATTCACAGCTTAAGAGCATTGTGTTCTACTGTTAAGAGCCTCAGGCTCTCAGTTTAATGTCAAACAATTATAGAAATAATCACACACACACTCTCCATTTATGAATGTTAGCAGGGGTCATGCCATTTAGGTAGAAAATTTTTAAAAATCCAAATAAAAAAATGACCATAGAATTAAAGTAAATTATATTAAAAAAAATCCAAATAAATATAAACTAGACTGCAATTTATGGGCTTTTTCAACGATGTTCAGTGCACAAGAATGCATTCATCATATCATGCAGAGACCTGGGAGGATAACCAACAAAATATCAAAGAACTTCCCCTGGTGGTCAGTGATGGCCTTTAGCTGGGCAGAATAAAACAGCTTTGATGCATATGTGACATCTATTGCACCAGCTGCTACATGGAAGGCTGGAGACCCAACCATCTGCACATAAATAAGCCAATATAGGAAACAAAAATCTTGTCTGTTTAAAGTATATTATAAAATGAACTATATACATATTTACAGACCTGTTGTCGCCTGAACACTGCTGTGGGATTGACTATACTGAAGATATATCCACTGCATATGGAGGTATACGAGTCATCTAGTAGAGAAACACCAGCACCTCGATATCTCTTTCCCACTCATGGTCCCAGAATCAGACTTCAGTGGAACAATCAGGGGTTTGATGGACCGCCACTCACTGGAGACAGATCCAAAAGTGAGTTGCTGAGTGTGCGGTCAAAGAAACAAAAAAAATAATAATTTTAAACATTTTTTTTCTGATGTGGGACTTTGATTTTGAAAGGTACATGTGAAAGCTAAACTGATTGACAAGTGACAATGTGAAATTTCATATTAATTAGCAACAAATACAGTAAAGCACAAGTATGACCCCAAATATGTAAAATATGGATTTACATATATTGACAACAAAAAGGGCTTGAAAGTTCAGTGTGTTATCTGTAGTGAGGTGTTTTCACAAGAATTAAATGCCTAAACAAGAATTAAAATGCCATTTAGAAATTAAACATCTGGGTTGCAAAGACAAGGGCCTAACATTTTTCTGTTCAAAACAAGTACAGGTACTCTGCGCATCTTACTGTGTTGCAAAGGCTAAAAAAGCCCACACAATGACGGAATAGTTTTTCTTACCTGTGGCCATGGACATGGTCAGAGAGGTGCTAGATCAATCTGCAGCAGTTAAGTTGAAGATCATACCACTCTCAGCATATGTTACCATATGCTGACACAATGAAGAAATGTCTGATGAAATAAAACGGACTACAGCTCACAAACAGGAAAATGCTTATTATGCTTTGCAGATGAATCTGCGAACATTGCAAATCAAAAAGATTGTACTGTGGGCAAAACACGTTTACAAAGAGCTGTTCTGAGAGTTGAAACAGGACAGAGTGCTCAAAGTACTCTCAAAGGGCCAAAATGGGGCAAAGTGGATTAGGACCCTGCTCATCATCTGAATTAGAGTGCGCTATAAGGGTGATGACTTGTGAAGTGAGTGGAGAGCACTTCCAGCACAGCCATGTTTTAGTTTGAGGATGACACTACAGTCATTAGGCCCAAACTCAAGACATAAAGCTCTGACTGGAAGTGCTTGAAGGTCACCCACCCATTTGACTGACACTAAAGCAAAAAGTACGGCTGAAGCGGCTCAAATGAAGGCCCCCAGGTCGGCACAGTATAAGTATAAGGGTAAGGCAAATTCAATCACCAAGCTGCCCTCGTGAACTTAATGCGGCATAAAGGTGTCTTGTAGATAGGGCTCTAGCCTCTAAAATGGTGTTGGCTACACTCACAGGGAGCTGTAAAGACATCGTTGAGGGGCTAAACATGAAGGTCTCCACAGCTCTGGCTAGTGATGCCAAATCATGCCCTTCATTTGCGAGAGAAGGTCCTTCCTCAGTGATACTGGCCACGGGGCTGCCGCAGCTGAAGTGTGTAATGCATTGGGAGAGACCGTTTGAAAGGGAACACATTTGGGATTTCTATTTAACAGCCATAAAATACAATTTATTCATCAGTCTTGGTGATTTTTCATTTCAATTTATCTGTCTTTTTCTGTTAAATAAATTGGGATACTACTAGGGTTGGGTATCAGTTGGATTTGTTTTACAATACTGGTGCCAAAACTGTGAATAAACGGTGCCTAAACCGATACTTAATGTACCCAAAATAGGGTACAATACCCAGGAAAGCTGGCTCCAGGAAATCCCTAATATAGACAAAGGCATCTAGCTATAGCTGTGACTGAATAAAAAGAAAATAGAAACTTTTGAATGATAAAACAAAGACAATAAACACTTTGACAATGTATAGTTTCTGTGTTATTCAAGTTAATCTATCAAAGCTTTCCAATTTAAATTACGTGAATTTTCTCAGTGGGTAAATTCATTTTCTGAGTATTATGGCACCATGAATGCAGTATAATTTAACTAATGATCACGTATGGCGATGATCCTTTATATGTCTGTTTCAGAGCACCAGAGGGCAAAAATTTCAGTTGACAGCTCAGGCATTAAAGTGGCCCCAACACTTGACGCTTCACATGTAGAGTCCCGCCCACTAATTTTTATCTAATATTTTATCTTTTTGATCTTTCATTCCAACTTTCACTGAAATAAAACAATTGAAAGTGGGGAAAAAACTCACATAATGAAATAAATGTTATTCTCCAATGCTGCTGGCAACCATTATTGGCACCCCTAGGAATTCTTATGAGTTAAATATCTCTGAAGTATATTAATTTATATGTGCATTTTGTAGCACATCAAGGTGACTGAAATTGTCCAGCCATGACTTTCTGTTCCACAGCATTATAAATATGAGGAACACAAAGGCCAAATTCCCTTAATCATCTATCACAAGGAGTAAAACCAAAGTGTTACGGAGCGACGGGAAACGTACGGATCCAAATCCATAGCTTTTTTCACAGACATGGTCAATAACAGACAGGGTTGAACACCAGCAAACAGATACGGCACAGGCAAAAGTAGTCCAGTAAACGGGCGTCGATCAATCGACAGTGAACGTAATCCAGGGGGCAAGGTAAATGGATAATCCAAACAGACAAAAGCTGTGTCCCAAAGTGGAGTGCGCGGACTCCGAAGTGTGAATTTGAAGTGCGATTGCGTCACAGCTGTCCCAATTCAGGATGCACCCTCCAAGGACGAATGAATGCGATGGACTTGCGCACAGATGATGATGGAATTTCCCTGCTGAAAAAAAACAGCTGGTCTTAGCTGGTTTAAGTTGTAAGTAGCTGGTTTTAGCTGGTCTCCCAGCCCGGTCAGGCTGGTTTAGCTGGTGGTCTCCCAGTCTGACCAGCCTGGCCAGGCTGAGAAAGTGGCCAAAACCCCTCTAAAACCAGCCTGTTGACCAGCTACATTGACCAGAACATGACGGTTGAGAGTTCTGTTAGGGAATTCACATTGAAATATAAGTATTGTTTTTTCATTCACTGAAATACCTAGCGAACAAGTGTTAAAAGACAGGGTTTTTTAAACAAAGCCCACAAACAATAAGACAACCACTATATAAGGCAACAGTATTTCCCTTTGTTGTGTTTTTGTAGTGCTGTCATGAAAAATATGTCAAATAATTTAACCAAACTTTAGCACTTTAGTATTTTGTATGCATGTCCTGTTGTCATATTTCCAAATGTTAAGACTGCAAACCTTTCTTTATATTATAAGTGTTTCCATTTTCTCTTTTAGGACTGTTTTGGAGAAAGTACCCTGCTGGGGAAAAAATACAAAGTAAGCAAGTTAATAGACACATTTTTGCTGAAATTCATTGTCCTTTTGTTGTTAACAGGCATGGTTTATTTGCTCAGATTTAGGATTGCAAGTGTCCTGGCACAGGTGAGGGAGTGAGTAGAAGCTGGTGGAGCTGCTCAGGACATCAAACTCCAGAGAGAGACACAGGAGAGCAGGGAGAAACTGGTTTCTCTTCTTGAGAGAATGGCATCGGATGCCCATTTTCCACAAGTTAATATGATTCTTTAGGGTCTTAATGAAAAGTCTATAATATACTTTGGTTAAAAATTTTCAATGGTAGTGTAAAAAAACACCCTTTTTACCTTGTCAAAATGAGCTCTGCAAAAATCATCTCATTCTGGTCGAGGCTGCGTTAAATGAAAATGAGCTCTGCTCGTCCCGCCCCTCTCTTCTCTCTGTGGACTGACGAGCCTGTTTACTTTAGCCGTGTTTAGCTGCTAAACTTGCTAACTAGCACATTATTAGAAAAGACGATCAAAAAGATTAATAAAAAACCCCTTGTACTCACTTCTGTAAGTGAAGCTGGATCACAAATGATTTGCGCGAACATGGATATATGTAGATCGGGAGGCGCATTCCCTTCAGAAACATAATCCACTGCATCTTCAGTGGCTCAGATGTCGGGAGTAAATGACGACCACTATGTTCATTATTACATCCAGCAACACAACACCTCAATCGCTCAATCGGAGATATTCTTGTCTAACTTACATCCCTGCTCCGGCATTGAAACAAAGAGGGCGGACTGTGACAGCTGGTCTGCGGTAAGAGCTCATGTCAATCAACTATCGTGGGAGCGGCCTCTGTCGGTGTGACGCCACAACGACAGGCATCTGGCTCAATTTGAAAAAGGGAATATTATTTTTACAGATTAATTAAAAACCACTGCATGGATTTTTATCATTATAGGGTAGATCTGTACACACACTGCCAACACACATTAATGTTCAAACAACATGAAAAAGTGAACTTAGCATCCAATGACCCCCTTCAACAAATAAATTATTAGCCATTCTCTATTAGGCAAGAGAAAACAGTGAATGGGTACATTACAAATTTTCAATATCTTACAAAAGTGTGGTGCACCTCCAGGGCTTGCAGGAAGATGGCTCTGAACCTGGTCTTTATCATCCCAAAAGCACACTTTATAATGGAGCGTGCCTTGGAATGATGGATGTTAAAGCGCTGGGCTCCCACACCTTGTACTGACCTCTTGTAGGGAGTGATGAGGGGGAGTGACTGTCGGAGGCATGGGTAACCTCCGTCTGCCAGGATAAAGTGCCCTGGAGGAGGATACACTGACCTCCTGTACAGTGGGCTGTGGCGAAGCACTAATGCGTCATGCACTGAGCCGGGCCAGCCCACGTAGGTGTCAATGATGTGGCCCTGATGGTCACAAACAGGCTGCAGGATAACGGATGGGAATAATTTCCTGTTCATGTAGCACTGACCATCAGGGCCGCTTGGTGGCTTGATGCGGACAGCCGTCGATTGGTCCTGCAGTTTTCAAGAAAGCTCTGTGTCTTGCCAGCGCTGCAAACCCACGGCAAACTGCCTCTAGCTCTTCTGGGGTGTTCATGAGGTGAATTACTTGGTGGTGAATGGCCACCAACTCAGCAACTCGGTGAACAATGCGGTGGACAGTGGAACGAGACCACTCTGTATGATGAACCACACGCCAGCCAGAAAAGAAACACCAGGGTCTCGATTGTGGATCCCCATCCGTGTTGCCGTTCACTTCTCAGAAGATCCAGCAGCACTGTCAGTGCCTCCCTGCTCAGCCAAAAATCAGGCCGTGTGTCACCGTCATTAAAAAAACCTGTCCAGCATTGGCACATAAGGTTTATCCTGCAGTACAGGGGATAGAGCTATGATGAAATAATTAGTAAAAGAAATATTAAGGTACTTTAGTAAACTACTCTTAGTAACTACTAATACCACGTTGTGGAAATGTACTAGTCATATTTAGTTGAAGGGATAGTTCACCCAAAAGGATAATGCAGATTTATTTTCACAGCCACATTTGCTCATATTTACCAAGGACGCCATAATAGTGGCACTATTATGTATGCTAACAATTATTGAGAAATAAGTTTACTTGGTCATCAAGCTGCAACCCAAAATTTTAAGCCATATAAAAATGTGGATACCATGGTCAAACCAGTGTTTAAAAAAAAAAAAAAAAAGTCTGACCCATTGTATAAGATTTCCTCGGCCAAACAGTTCTTTTTTCTCTTTCTTTTTTTCTTTCTTTTTTTTTTCTTTTTTTTTTTTGTTTATGCGCCGTAGGAATGGCAAAATTAAGCCTCATGATGGTATGAGGTTTTCCTCTAACTGGGTCAAGATTCAATGTCTTAGAGTATCAATTACAGTGCCATCTAGTGGATCATAAATCATGAAGCTTTACTGGATGAAACACCCACCTCATTGATGTAATTTTACTCTGTAGTGAAATCATATGCTGATAATATGTTTTATATACCACATGTTTTATGTGGTAATTCATGGTGATATAAGTCAATAATAGTCAAAACAACAAAATATTGTTTAGCCACATTGTGGGTGTCCACAGTAAGCGAGCAATTGTTAGGTTATTATAACTAAAAGACCTGTGTATGGCATGTTTTGGACATACATTTATGTGTATAGTAATAACGTTTTATTATTTCTTTATCTAGTGCAGGAGTATATATAAATGTAACATAAATAAGTTGGAAATTGTTTTGTATACAAAAACTGCCACAGGCTTCCATCTAAACAATTTAAAGGAAAAAAAATTAAATGAAAAATAATTGTAAAAAATATATACACTTGAACTACTTGCAGGCTATTGACTTGATGCCTGTTGAGATGATGTTTCTGTTGACTGAGTGCTTGATATTGATGGGTTTTGTTCTTGGGTTCTTTTAACAGCTTCAGTCATTTTATTTTGATTGAGGAATTGAGGTTTTCTTTCAGTTCTTTTCAAATATCTGTGGTCAGCCTAATCAGTTTAAAATGGCTTAGTCACATTTCCAATATGAACATCAATATGAATGTTTTCACTGAAGAATAAACATACAAATAAATAGCTGATTTGTTCTCCTTGTAAAGAATGGTGTATCATTTTCATTTTGAACCTAAGATATGTTTTTCCTCAGACAGTTTTACTGTAGCCTGGTGGAATGATGAGAGCATACAGAGGTCTTCCTCTGTTGCCTCATACTCCTGTCGATGGAGTGGGATGATGTCTGTCCTGAGAGAGAGACTAGGGATTCCAACACAGCTTGCCTTTTTTCATACAAGCTTTGAAGCACCTGAAAAGTGCTGTTTCAACGTGTTTTCACTTCAATGATAAGTTTAAGAGCAGGTCTGCAAATTTCTTGCTACATCTGGGTCAGCTTTTCATTGGCCGTGATGCTGGATCTGAAATAGGTGACAATTTTCTTTGCCCTGGTGCGGAAGTCAGAGGGCAGAGACCGGTCAAATGAGGTATTAATAAGGTTGTCTGTGTTTTTTTTCTGGAACCTGAAAATCATAAATAAATTGAATAAAAGGCTACACCTCTGGCTTCTAAGATTGAACAGGCCATCTTAGACTATGTTTATAGCACCTGGGTTAAGGATGGGCATTTGAAGAAATCTTTTGGATCATCAGTGGGAAAATTAACAATAATTTATCAATTAATCGTAAATATTCATAATATTCAAAAACATAATGCCATAATAAACATAATGTGACTATGGCGTGTGCCAGTAATCCAGGGCAGTCCCTGAATGAAAAGGTCGGATAACAACGTACGGACGTCTGTGTGCTTGTGCTTCACATAGGGACAGTGGGCATTTAAAAAAAAAAAAAAAAAAAAAAGCACCGTTGCGCTGCCTGGCTTAGGCTACCTGCAGCTGAGCTGACAGATTAAACAAACTGCAGGATGTTTATCGTTTCAACCATCCTTAAACAGCTTCGGACTAATTGTGATTAGTTATAATTTAGATAAGTAAGATTAAGTTAGTTAGATAAACGACTTGTAGCTTGTTACAGAAAGAGTGGAGGCTCCTTCCACACCGCTGCTGAAAACCAAACCTGTATGATCAGAGCGGGCGGAGCCGCGGTGTCACAGTTCTTGTCTCTGTTGCACCGAGTCCGCGACACAAGCTCGCCTCGCCTCGCCCCTTCATATTTAATGAATTATTTCACTGTAATAATAATAATAATAATAATAATAATAATAATAATAATAATAATAATAATAGCTTATAGAGTTTATTGGTTGTTGTGAAAAAACAAAACCGTTTATTTTTCTCCATAACAACCTGTGCCCTCTATGATCCCTCATAATAAATCAACAACAACAACAACAACAACAAGAATTAACGTGAGGTTTTAGGCTATAAATAATAGGTGCAACCGCATAAATAAATCTTCAGATAGGCTACTCAGCTACATGTAAGAAATTATTTAAAAAATAAACTTACCAAGGACACTTAGAAATGTAGCCTTGCAGACAGGAATCTTGTGATGGGGAGGAGCGCAGGACAAAAGGCAGTATTTCACTGTAACCTCCCTGGCCTTCTTCTTGACATCAGCGGAGACTCGTTCCCTGCTGCATTTGTTTATTGTTGACAGACGCAGGAGTATTTTATCCTGGTCCACTTTTGTAGCGTTTTTATACATTTTTGTGAAGTTGAAGGCTACATCTTCATCTGACAGTTTGTCGGCATGACACAGACCAACATTACTCGCACGATGACCACAATTAATCTTCGGATGTTTTCCCTCCCCTGATGCCTTGCCCGTTTGGTCTTCTCCCTTTGATGATTTTCTTTAGATGCCTTCCTCTTTCTCCCAACAACAGCTGGAATGACCGGCTCCAATCCGTCATCGAAATCCATGACTAGCTTAGCTTGACTCTGAAGCTTTGATTATCTGACTGACAGACAGCTGTTGATCAGTGACGTAGCCTACGTGACTGACAGCTCGCCTACAGTATAAACAATTAAATGGTAAACGTTTTTTAGTTAGCCTATTGAATCCTCTTTTTAAAAATATATCTTTTTTGTTTTGATATTATCGTTAAATCAATGAGCAAACTCGGAGCACTTCACCGGCATTGACTCTCTTCCCAGGGGATGCTGAGCTCGCGCAGCATCCTGAACGTTCTATGACCGTTATATCGCACTTTGTAAAGAAACTGGTCTGGCGGATATCGCGTTTTGTGAAAAAAATACATTTTATAGTAGGCCTAAAATGTACATTCTTAAATTTTATTAACGGCAGCAATTCACACATAGATTAAGGTACATCTGAACAGTGATTTCCAATAATAAAATCCAAATGTCAAAAAATGGCGTTTATCGCGTTTTGCAACCGAACTCTTCATTTATAGTTATGTATGACAGATTAGTTACCATGAAGGCCAGTTGGGAAGAACACCTAAAAATGACACGCACATTACTAATAACACTTTTACATTAACTGTAGTGAATCAAACAAAATCAACAAATAAAGGAAAAAAAAAAAAAAAACGTGTTACAAGCAGATTATTTCCCAGACCCCAATTCTTAAAGGGGTCATATGATGTTGCTATGCGGTTTGAGGTTCGAAAAACACATTGTTGCTCCTCTCTGCACCGCCTTTCTGAAATGCTTCGATTTTTACAAAGCTCATCATTTTAAAAAGTGAGGTGTTCTCTGGTTGGCCAGCTATCCAGTGCGTTGTGATTGGCCAAATACCTCAAGCGTGTGATGGAAATGTTACACCCCTTACCATGTTGTGCTGCCGTTTCCCGGCTTGACGAGACAAAAACTGTAAAACCCATTATAAACGAGGCATTTGCTGCATCCACTGGGGACATAACTACTGATTATAATGACTCATATTGATATTCATATGACATTTAATGACTCATATTGATTATAATGTCTGTTTACACGCCACATAAAAACAACCACCACTACTCTACACTGCTCAAAACTCGCAAGTAGGAAATTCTTTAAATATGAAAACATGCAGCGGCGGCTGCAACAATACTACAGCCAGTATAAAAATGCCTTCTTTCTTTCCATATACATATGGGTGGCGTTATGCAAATCTACCCACACCATGACGTAGACATGTGGGGCCGTGTTTGAATGAGCCGTTTTAGGAAAGCGTGGCTGTGTCTTAACTTTCATGATAAATATCTCTTTGGGTTTAAGACTTTAAGCATTGCAGCTTTACAAATCTTATATATGCACAAACAGCTTGTAACACTCCACAAAGGAAAAAAAAAAAAAAAAAGAAAAACAAGAAACCGCATCAAATGACCCCTTTAAATCACTTTATAATAATTAACCCTTAAAGACCTAGAACTATTTTGGGACCACCTGATTTGCCTGTATTTTTGTGTTTTGTCCTAACTTATTCTAGCAGTTAGCATCAAGTGTCATATATAATTTTAAACAGGAGAACCTGGAGTTTCAATATATTTTACTTAAAATTCCAATTTTACAATTATTTTGTAAAGATACATTACACAATAGATACATTTTCCAGAATTTTAAGAAAAACACCTTCAAAAATGTGGTGTTAACTCAAACAAAACCTTTTGAAGTTTGATTTTTTTTTTTCTTTAGAAAGTTATACTTGATGTTGTAGATTTCCAAAAGAAATTTTGTCTACGTCTAAGATTCTCTTAACAAGTTATAACAATTTATTATAATATTATTCTAAGGTGTTTTTCAATGAAAAACAGGTGCATTTTATTTACTGACAATATGGATGTTTCCAAAAGTTCAGAGAATAGAGTAAATAGAAAGATTATTACATAATAACAGAACACTGAAGCAAGTGTGACTTTTTCAGAGAAATATATTATAAATTGGCCTTGAACAACAATTCCAAGTGTGTAACAAGTAGTGAAAACTGTATTGTTCAACCAAAATACAAAGTGCAAATGAGGGAAAATGGTGCAAATAATCTTCAACAATATACAAATAGAAAAAATACTTTGAGTGCAAATAAACAAATTGTGCAAGTAATCTTCACCAACAATATACACATAAAAAAAAAATACTTTGAGTGCAAATGAACAAATGGTGCAATGATTTTTGAAAAAGTATTTACATAGTATTTAGTAAGGACAGTCCTGAGGTTTTATGTGCCAGCTTGTGCCCCCCTCCTGCTATGCCACTGACTGAAACAGTTTCTGTGGGCAACAAGACAGTCCCACATCACACCGTGCACACTTCCATATTGTGCACTTCTTGCAGAGCACGCAGTACCGCTGTCCCAGCTGATCTCTGTCTCTCAAAGGAGGAACTTCCCTCCCACTCCCCCTCTGTCTCCTCATCCACACAGGCCAGAGACTCATGTAAGCACTGTGCCCCTCTTGGTGGTACATCACTGCCTTTTGGGACTCCACACAGCTCTGCAGACAGCTCCTCCATGAATTGGCTGTCAGACACGGGCATAGTCTGTGATGACAGACACATCTCTTTGTGCAAAATATAGCTGTTGGTTGCAGCTATGTCGATGAAGTGATACAGAAATGTCCCGTACCACCTGTTGGAACTCTTGTGGACTGAGTAATACTGGAGGAGCTGGTCGGAAAGGTCTACACCCCCCCCATGTATTTGTTGTAGTCCACCACACAACAAGGTGCTGCAATGTTTTTTTTCTGCCATCTCTCAGTTTCCTTGTTGTGGACATTCCTGGTGACAGTGTCACCATCAAAGGCTTGGTGGATGGTAGAGCAGACTGACACTTCTCTTGTGTCCATCCATTTCATGAGCAACAGTTCTTGGTGTCTGATCCATCGGACTGAACCCCTGGGGCTCTGTGACGTCAGTGCATTTGAGGGACAGTGCAGAGCAGTTTTGTTTGAGGGACATTTCTTCGTGAGTCATGGAATGTACCACATGCCACAAAACCACTGGCATACAAGTCCCTGAAAAGTTTTGGGCTTGTGTAGAAATTGTCAACATACAAGTGATAACCTTTCCCCAAGAATGATGATCTATGAGGTTGCTGACAACATCGTAAGACAGACCCTGTCCTGAAGTGAATGGCTCTTTCCAGTGTAGATGGCAAAATCACTGGTGTACCCATTGTCTGCAAGCTCAAACAACTTTACGCCCCACTTGATTGGCTTTGCCTTCATATATTGTCTGAGTCCAATTTTGGCTTTCGTAGCCAGCATTCTTTCATCTAAGGCAATTTGCTTTCTTGGCTGCCAGGTGAGTATACAACAGGGGTGGCGAACTCCGGTCCTGGAGAGCCGCAGCCCTGCAGAGTTCAGCTCCAACCCTAATTAAAACTCACCTGCCTGTAGCTTTCTAGTAACCCTTCAGACCTTGATTGGCTTGTTCAGGTGCGTTTGATTAGGGCTACGGCTCTCCAGGACCGACGTTCGCCACCCCTGGTATATAACATATAGGTAAATAGCTGGGTAACAGATAGGTCTCTGGGTAAACAGGTAAGTAACTAGATTATTTATTTATTTATTTATTTATTTATTCATTCATTCATTCATTCATTCATTCATTCATTCATGTAGCCATACTTGTACTTTTTTGTATTGGAAGCTCCTGTAACCAATAAAAATTAGTATGTGTCAACATATAAAGCCCATTTTGATTACTGCTAGTAGCCTATATATTCATACACAGACTTCTAAACATTTGATTTGACACACTCTATCCCATTGTTAAAATTACAAGCAACTATAATGGTATATGCAACAAAACTTTTATGCAATGCATCTAAAATAAACTACCTTGCACCAGAAAAAGGACAAACCTCACGAAGTAACATATACACACACATAAGACAATGCTTGCTATGTATTTTACTGAAAATGACTGTGATATTTTTTGAACTTGACTTAGAAAACACTAAGGATGAATTGTGACCAATTTGAACAGAAAAAGCAAGCAATAAATGATACCCAAACTGCACAGTAAAAATAAAAAATTAGGTACTCACATTTTGGCTGCGTTCGAAACTGCATACTTCCCTACTATATAGTAGGCAAAAATCAGTAGGCAAGCAAATAAGTATGTTTAAATCTTTAGTATTCATAAAAGAGTAGGTGAGAATTAGTAGGTGAATGCACTAATTCTCGCGAGATTCGGACGTACGTACACTTAATTTGCGTTCTAATAGGCGTACTTACCTACTATATAGTAGGGGAAAAAAAAAAAAGAGTACGTTTAGAAATAAGTACGTTCTAATACTCAGTCATAAAAGAGTAGGCGAGAAATCCCCGAATGTCCTACTGCTTCAGGCCAGTGTGCATCCAAAGGACACTTTTCTATCACAGAAGCCCACGGGAGATCAATACGTCATAAACAATAAGAAGAGGATACGTTATAATTGACTAATGCGATGGAGAAGATGGACACGGGTGTTTTCAAATGTTAGTATTAGAAACCAAAAACACGGTTCCTTGTTTTAAAATAAATCACGTTTGTTGAGTTTCTGTAAACTGTTCAATTGTTGCAGGTGTAAAGACGCTACATAGCACAGTATATTTCTGATTTATTTTATTATATATATAGCTAACAGGGAAGCTCGTATAAGCACACGTACGTCTCCGAAGTGCATTTACATGCATTCTACACTATATTATCTTAAAGACCAATACTAAATGTATATTTAACATCTAACAGGAAAATCTTTGATAAGTATTGCAGATGAGCACATGTAATAGACATGTGAGTGAGTGATGTATGTGTGCTGTTATGCAGTAGGATTCACTGTTATCACCACTGCTTACATTAAATGTTACTGTAAGTAATGTAAATAGACAAATGAATTTACATAAAGAAATTAAACATAAGTTTAAGTTTGTTTTATTTGTCCATTAGTACTGTTGATACATTTGTGTTGGATAAAAAGCAACTTAACACATCAGCAACTACCTCAACATGTGGATGCAGTATTTAGCACATACATCAATAAGGGAACTTGGTTTGGATGTTACAGGGACAGATGAGCACACACGTGTACTTATCGAAAAAGCGAAATGCTGCCATTAAAGGCTTTGAGTGAGTATACAACAGAAATGAATAAAACATCTTTCTAAATTTAAGCTGTAGTTTATTTTAATTATTGTAATTTCAAACAGAGTTATTACAGCACTTTTCTGATTCTTGATTTTGTGCCTTTGCTGCAGAGCTTTTGTGTTAGAGCAGGGCCTGCAAGGCAAAATTACGGCTGCGTTTGTAAAAAAAAAAATTAAACAAAATGGGAAAACTAAAACAAAAATACAAAGTAAGATCATTTTGTTACTTCTAATACAGATCTAATACATCACACTTTGCTGTTAAACTGACTGTTTTATATTATGTTTGTGCAATTTTGTAGCATCTGAAATGTCTCCAAACTGGCGTGAGCACTGAGAGCCCACAGCAGCATCGTGGAAATGGTATAGTGCCATGGATGAGGCAATTGGGAGCAGAGCCTCCATCAGTCCACCTGCTCTCGTTGCCTTATCTGGGCCAGATATTGCTGTGGCCTCTTCATCCTCAGTGATGCCAGAGCCTGTGAGGCCTAAAAAAAGACAAAGGGACCTCTGTGATCTCAGGAGAGAGATGGAGGAATGGGAAGCGGAGAGAACGGGAAGCAGCTGACATGGAGGAAAGAAGATCCAGAGAAATGGAGGAGAAGGAAGACAGAAGGGAATGAGAGAGACAGGAGAGAGAGGAGGGACGAGAAAGAAAAGGCAGAGAAAGAGAGGACAGCTGGCGACGGGAAACAAGTGAGAGAGAGGAAAGGAGAGACAGGAAGGCAAAGGAAAGGGAGGAAAGATTCCTTCACCTCCTTGAGGTTCTCGCAAAGAAATGACTTTAATAAATTGTGAAATGAAAGCATGTTCTGATCATTTACACATTTTGGTTTACATGAAGAACAAACATTTTAAAATTTAATTTAATTTAATTTTATTAAATTGATTAAATATTCTATCTATCTATCTATCTGCATACAGTACTGTACAAAAATCATTGGCCACCACTTGCTTTATTGTTTTAGCAATGCTTTAATGACCATCCATATTTATTTTCTAGTCTCTTTATTAAGATAAAAACAGAAAATAATAGAGGTACATAAAATGTTAAAAAAAAAAAAATCTGAATGAAATGGCTTCATTAGGCAAAAATCTATATTTAGTGTGATCATCTGGACACGTTCTATTTTTTCAAAGAAACTCTTCAGAAGTTACTTACTTCAGAAGTATAAAGGAGGTCACACCAAATACATTCCACTTCAGCCTATAGAAGCAGTTTTTACTGATTTTTAACATGGCATACAACTTACATAATATTGTAATACATCAAGAAAATACATGAATTACATCAAATGGTGGCCTAAGACTTTTGCCTGATACAATGCACATAAAACAATTTCTAGACTTTCACAGTACATTGTGGACTTATAGACATTTGGTGATGCATTCAGATGATAACATTCATAAATTAAATAAAATATAAAGTGAGGAATATCTAATATCTAGGGTCTAATGTACCACACACACTTCAAAACAATAGTTTTATTATTGTGTATCTGACTTCTAAATGTATACAGAGCACATAAAGGGATATCATGGAGGGCTACTGCTCTGTAGGGTTTAGTTCCAACCTGTTTGTAATTTTCAAAGTGGCTGTTATTAATTGGTTTGATTACATTGTTCAGATGTGTTTAATTAGGGTAGGAAAAACTCTGCAGAACAATGTCCCTCCATGACCTAAGTTGAACTTGAGACTGCTTGGACAAAGTTAACTACACAAAAGTAACAGTGATTAAAGGGTTAGTTTACCAAACTATTTAAATTCAATCAGTATTTACTTTATGTTGTTTGATCCTTGTGATTTTCCCCCTTTACAATATCAGTCAGTGGACTGTCAGAAGCATCATCAAATAATGTCATGAAGCTCCTGAAAGTCAGGCTCCATTGACTAATACTGTATGAACAGAAAACAGAATAATAAAAAAAGAGGGATTGAACAACATGAAGCCAGGTAAATAATGACTGAATTTATATGTTTAGGTGAAGTAACCTTTTAAGTCCCCAAATAAAAACTGTATGAAATGTATGTATCATTTATATTATAGTAGTACCTTAAAGAAATAAACAGCTTTAGAAAACAGTAAGAAAATAAAACGGAAGCTTTATAGAGAGTTTGTGCCTGAGACACTTTTAAAAAAGGTTTTAGTAAAATCATTCAGATTTCTGCATTTGACAGATGCTTTTATCCAAACTGACTTACAGTGTTCTTTTTACAGGGACCCCCAATGCCTCTGGAGGAACCTGGAGAAAAGAGCCTTGCTCAAGGACACACAGGTGGCTGCAGAGATCAAACCAGCAACCTTCTGTTTACCAGTTCAGTGGTTTAGCTCACTATACCACAAAAGTAATAAGGCTACACCACAAATTAGTATATAATTGTAAACATTTGAAATTAAATTAGGCAAGAAATGGAATGCTTGGTTCATATCATAATTGGTTCAAATGTTTTAGAGGTAGTCATGCTCATGGAGAGCAGCCACACAAATGTTCGGGGCAGACACAGCTGCAGCCGGATTGTCCCGAACGTGATCTCCCACTCTTGCCTGAGGGTTGTGGGGTTCAGGGGGGCCGTCATCATGGTCTTTCTCATCCTCTGCCTCAACAATGAATCGGCACAGCTGCATTAAAATGGCAGTAGGATGTGGGGTTCACCACCTGTAAATATGTGATAGTTAGCACAATAAGTTGAAATAAAGCATTGTTTCATGTGTCGTGGACTTGTATTCATTTATTGTGGTGGTTAGTTTTATTCTGTCATTTATTAATTTTTGTGTATGTTTCCTATTGTTGCCAGTAAATAAAATATACTTTAATTAATGCATTAAAATAAAAAAATTGACTAAAAGTGCATGTATTCACATTTGTTGATTTTCTTTAGTATTCATGCATAGTTAGACCATATAACAATACAATTAAGTTACTTTTTTCTTTGTTTTACTAAAATATATAATTTTCAGTAAGAAAATATCCAATATAATTTACTATTGGTCAGGATTTATCATCATTACGTAATTGTTAGGGTAAGCTAGCAATGCAATTATTTTAGTCTGAATTTTTAAGTATTGATACTTACATTTTTCGAGTGTAAAATGAACAGTCGTCTCCAAAGGCGAGATCTTCAAGCAGCTGCCCGATGTCTCCTTTTGGAAGAGAATAGTGCAAACATTTTTCTTGCAAAACCATACAAGGTGGTATGTGCCTCTGATGAAATCAGGTATTAGTGCACCTGTCAGTCATACCTTTTAAGTTGTTGCGCTTGATATAACGTTGCAGGTCACATGGTAACATCAATGCAGATTCATCAACATCAGATTCATTAATGTAAGTGTACAGTAGCTGTACAGTAGGTGGCGGTAATACTCCGTAGGAGAGAACAGCCATTAAAAAAGAAGAAGGTAACGGCAAATGGCGGCTGATGTTGGGATCGCATTCATACTTAACGAGATTTGGTTGTAGAGTAAGTACTCTTTTAGCGCTCGTTAAGTAAGTACTTACTGAAATGAAGTACCTACTCATTGAGTATGCGGTTTCGAACGCAGCCAGTGTCTTCAAACGGATCGATCCCTTGGCTGTACTCGTCCTCACTGCACCAGGTATCTGCATCAGAACCTGATGATTCCACCGGGACATCGCCAGCCAACTCATTTGAAAAAACCAACTCTAATGCCTCATCCGATGTGTCCCGCTGTTTCGCCATTCGTGTTTGTGTTGTCGAGTCATGTTGTGGAGAATTAATTCATGCAAAACCTTTACGTCTTTATCCGTGATATTCCTGCATGCAAATAGCGCTGACTTTCACCCGGTCTCTGGTAAAATTTCTAAATAAACATGCTGATTGGTAATTCACATAGAAAAAAAAGTCTGTTTATTGGCTGACTAGATGACACTTTGAACCAATCTGGGCATGGGGGTGGAACTAAGTATCAACAACGGCTGCGTCCGAAACTGCCTACTTCTCTACTATATAGTAGGGGAAAAGCAGTAGGCGAGCGAATAAGTATGTCCGAATCCTTAGTATTCATAAAAGAGTAGGCGAGAATTAGTAGGCAAAAGCACTAATTCTCGCGAGATTCAGACGTACGTCTACTTAAAGTGCGTCCGAATATGCCTACTAACCGACTATATAGTAGGCAAAAAGAGTACGTGAAGACAGAAGTACGTTTGAAAGCTAAAAGAGTAGGCGAGAAATCCCCGGATGTCCTACTGCTTCAGCCCAGATTCTGGAGTGTTCATCGATGGATACTTTTCAATCCCAGGAGTCCACGGGAGAGCAATACGCCATCATCGAACGTGATTGAGAACCGCGACGAGGGTGTTTACAAATGTGGGTATTGCAAACCAAAACACGGTTCCTTGTGTTAAAATCGTATTTATTGACCTACTGATGTATAGTAAGGTGTAAAAACGTTAAACAGCATAGTATATTTGTGATTTTGCTGTGAAAAGACGATTTATATGTATATCGAACAGATATAATAGAGCTCCCTATCGAATAGAGCTCCAGTAAGCACACGTACGTCTCCAAAGTTGATGTACACAAATCATATACATCTTAAAGATTATTACTAAATGTCTATTTAACATCTGACAGGAAAATGTTCTAAAAGAATTGCAGATGAACACATCACAACATAAAACATACATCTGACTGGTGTACCTTATGTGTGCTTATTATGCAGAATTCACTGTTGCCAATACTGCTTTAGTTGAATGGAAGTGATGTAAATAAACATACATACATGAACTAAACATGAGTTATATAGTTCATTTGTCCATAGTACTGTTGATATATTGAGGAGAATTGTGTTGGATAAAAAGTCAGTTAACACATCAGCAACTACCTCAACATGTAAATGTAGTAGAAATCACAGAGGTAACTGAATCCTGTCTGAATGTTACAGGGACAAATTAGACACAGATCTGTGTTCCCAGTGTAGCGTGACTGATAAAGGAATGCTGCCATCAAAGGCTTTGAGTGAGTATACATTACATAAATTAATTAAACATTTTTAAAATCTTAAGCTGTAGTTTATTTTAATTGTAATTTCAAACAGAGCTATTACATCAGTTTTCTGATACTTGATTTCTGTGCCTTTGCTGCAGATCTTTTGTGGTGGAGCAGGACCTGCAATTAATGGTGATATTTGTGAGGGAAAAAAGGAAAACCTGATATAAAATATAAAGTAAGATAATTTTGTTACTTCTAATACAGAGATCAAATGATATTTTGCTGTGACAGTTTTGTATTATATTTGTGCATCTTTGTATGATCTGAAATGTCTGCAGACTGGTGTGTGCACTGAGAAAGGAGAAATCCACAGCAGCATCCTGGAAATGGTCTAGTGCCGTGGATGAGACCCTCCATCACTCCACCTGCCCTTGTTCCCTCATCTAGACCAGATGTTGCTGTGGCCTCTTCATCATTAGTGAGCTCAGAGCCAGCGAGAGCATCTTGAAAAAGACTAAAAGACACTGAGGATGTGATTTTGGTCAAGTTTGTTCTGCTGGTTTCATCGGTCAATGGAGCCTGAGTTTCAGAAGCTTCATGACATTATTTGATGATGCTTTTGAAGCTTCTGAAACTCAGGCTCCATGGACTGATGTTGCACGAACAGAAACCAGCAGGACAGACTTAACCAAAATCACCTTGTGTTTTCAGAATAAAGCAAAAAACAAAAACAGATGGAAAGTGTGGAGGCGAGTAAATAATGACTGAATTAATATTTTTTTGATGAACTAACCTTTTAAAGCCCCAAATAAAAATAATATGAAATGTATGTAAGCATTTATATAATAGTAGTACCTTGAAGAAATAAACTGTAAGAAATGAGCAGCTTTATTGTGCATTTTTGCCCAAGACATGAAAAAGAATGTACAAAAATATTACATTTATGCATTTGGCAGATGCTTTCATGTAAAGTGACTTACAGTGCTTTTATTACAGGGACCCCAGCAAAGACAGGTGAAGGTGGGCACGGTGGTCAGCTGCAGAATTGGCAGAGCTGTGTTGAGATGGCAGTAGGATGTGGGTTCACTGAATGTGAATACATGATTGTCAGAACAATATGTTTGAATAAAGCTTTGTTCCATGTGTCATTATTTATTGTCATGGTTACTTTTAATTATTCTTTTACTCATTTATTCATGTTTTCTGTTGTTGCCAGTAAATAACATATAATTGTTTCATTAACTAATAAATTTATTCATGACTTGACTGAAAATTGATATGTATTTGCCTTGGCTGAATTTATCTATTGTGTAGTCATGCATAGCTATGGCACATGAGAAAAATTACATTTTGCTTGTTTACTCAAAAATATAATTAATTATTGGTCAGCATTTATCATTATTATTGTTCATAAGTGTTGGGGTGGGCTAGCAATGCATTCAGAGGTAATCTGAAATTTTTAAGTTGTAACACTTACATTTTTGAGTGTAAAATCAACAGTCTTCACCAAAGATGAGATCTTCCAGCAGCTGCCTGACGTCTCCTTTTATGCAGATATTGCAAGCATTGCAAACATGAACGAAAACGTATTTGGTAGGGTTGTTGTGTTACTGTCTATGAGGTGTTTGTGCACCTGTCGCTCTTATTTTATTTTTATTATTATTACTGCAGACCATATTATTGCACAAGCTCAGGGAAAGACGGTAGTATGTCTAACAATGAACAATCAACGACAAAAAAAAAAAAAAAAAAAAAAAGGGTTTTCGTACATCATAGTATGAGATTATGTACATAGAAAAAAAATTACAAAATCATTATAATTTATATCATCATAATGCATTAAAAATTGTATTGTTTTTGTTATTTATAAGCCTCTGTGATCAAAGGAGAGAGAAATTCAACAAGAAAAAGGAAAACAGGAGATTTATGCCAGTTTTGCGTGTGAATGAAGAATTTTGCACATAAAATAAATAAATAAATATTTTACAAACACATTCCAGAAATAACGTTTTGGGTTTTCGTTAGTATTATATATTTCAAAATATAAAAACTTCCAAAATCAACTTACAAAAATCAACCCAAAATGTATTGGTTATACAATAACAATAAAAGGGCAGCTGTTTCTTTAGCAAGACCACAAAATGAGCAATTTTTATAAACGTCAAAATATTTACAAATAGAACCAGACGCTCATATTTTTTAAGCTGTTGCGCTTTTTTTAACGTCATAGGTCAGATGATAACGTCAACATGGCGGATCGCATTCATACTCAACAAGATTTGGATGTTGAGTACCTACTCTTTTAGCGCTGGTTAAGTAGGTACTTATTGAAATTAAGTACCTACTCATTGAGTATGCCATTTCGGATGCAGCCAACGTGTTACTTTGCTCAGAGACACCAATCCATAGCTTCTTTTTGACGAATCAACGCTGTCAAAATATAATGATGTAATTACATTCACTACGGAGCCTGTGAATGCCCAAAATAGACACACGTTATAAATCGCTGAAAAGAATCTCATCCTTCCGATGGTTTTTGAATCATACGGATTGGATTAGCGGTTCAAAAGTTATTGAACATTTAAGAGCAATAGTTATTTTTAGCCGCAGGCAGCTCGGTCTTTGAGGGTTAAACTTACACATTATTTTAATGCAAAGGTGACACTGGATGACATGGCAAAGCACTTCACTACGAGCACTGCAATGAGATATGATGCCCCCAAAACATTACAAGACAAGTAATTAAAGTGCATTCACTATATGAAGATTTTTATTTTAACAATAATTTGCTATTGTGTTTAACTTTCTCTTTTTTTTTTTTTTTTTTTTTTAAGTTCCGTCCTTTCTTAGAACATAACAGGTGACAACAAAATCACAGGGAATCATGGAGAAAAACCAATGGGATTTGAAGCTTATTCGTTTCAGGTCTGGCTGACTCACTAGGCTGGATGATTCTGTGGCCCGCTACCAAATTACTGACACAGTATGAAGGCTCGAAAAGAGTGTTTAGAAGGAAGGTTTGCTAAATATTTAATGAGAGATCTTAACTCCCAACCACATTATTACATGCAGCGAATTGGAAGTGTTGATGACACTTAAGATAAAATATATTTTTAAAAAATGTATTTATAAAAACGTAAATATTGTTATTGCTTTGCACACAAATTATGCAATGCTATGACAATGCTGAAAATTACACACATATTGTAAAGTACATTACATGTATTGATGTCTGTTCCCGCTCTGCAATGGTATTTCAGTGCTCAGTGACTGCTTCCATCAATACTTTTCACTTCATACAGACATTTAGAGTGGACAAAGACAAACTGAAGGAATGGCAGCAGAGTATTGTATAGCGTTTATCACTCTCTTAGTGATAGCTAAATTACGGAGCCACTCCGAGTATTCCCAGTTTCCTGAGTCTAGTTTAGTCCTGTTCTTTGCCTGTTATCCATGTCTTGCTCTTAACCTGGTTCATCCGTCTGCAGCCTGCACTGGATTTATTGCCTGTCTTGGATGAACCCTTTGTCTTGCCCTTTCAGACCCTGTTTGCCCTTCGTTTGGACTATTATCTGTCTGTTTGGAATACCTGTTTGCCTCTCCCCCTGGATTATGTTCGCCACCAATTGACCCTCACCCGTCCCTGGATTACTTGTTTCTTGCCTGTACTGCATCTGTTTGCTGGTGTTCAACCCTTGCCTGTGTTTTGACCATGTCTTTAAATAAAAGCTTGCATTTGGATCCACTCGCCTCATGTCTCCGTCACTCCGTAACAGACATCTTCTTAGAAAAATAATTAATATACAAAGTGAACACTAATAATAATAATTAATAAATAAACAAACAAATAAATATATATATTATATACACATATATACACATATACATATACATTATATATATATATATATATATATATATATATATATATATATATATATATATATATATAAAGGCAAATTCAATGAAAAGAAAAAAAGCACAGACTAATTGTATTAGGCTATTTTGATTACCCAATTACAGTAGTCATTTTACAGTTACTGCTACCATGAAAATACAATTACTTGAATGTTTAAAATTATACATAGCACATTTATACATAGTCCATCAGCAAATAGCATTTTTTTTTCATTATTTTTATTGTATTTGGTGGTGCTCATTCGCTGTTAAAAAAAAAAACAAAAAAAACAACCAACAACAACAACAACAAAAAAAACATAAGAAGTGAAAACATAAGAAGAAAATGGTAGTTACCGTTTTCTACAGTCATTTTTGCACTAATAACAGAAGCTTCATTTAATTTTTCAAAAATGTAGACATAATTCATAACCGATGATCAAAATGCACATTTTTCAAAACTCCAAATGCTTGGATACAAAACATATAAACCAAAGATCATTTGTTCATTGAATTCAAATCACCTGTTTAAAATGACAACTTAAAAGTAAATTATTACCATTTTAAAGTCCAACTCACACATGCATCTGAGACAACTGTTTGTTCATTTTATTAAAATTATCTGGCTATCAGTTGATACAACTGATGATACGTAACTGCTGCATTACTTTTGATGCATAGCTTTTATGGAAACTGATCAACAGTATTCCACATTTAGATCATGAAAGATTCAGGATAGATCAATTGGCACCAATTACCACAGAACATGACCCAGATGGACTACATTATTTATGGATGTCATATTTCATTCTTTATCAAATATGGTTTTTATGGTCCCATATACCACTTTTACAGACCACATTTTCATATTTAACATTACTGTATGCAAGATGGCAATTGTAACTGCTTTAGTGGTTTTAATGAGTTACTAGCAACTCCTTACTGCTGATTGATTTCACATATTGGTACGCATATATAAGTAAGATGAGTGGTATCCTGGTACTCAACAGTGAGGAATGGAGCCAGAAGTGTCAAAGAGTGTCGAATGAAATCAGAGCTATAGTTGTAGATGGTCCTAAATCATGGCATGACAATGAGTACAGCAGCTACAATGTTTCAACCAAATCTCAGATCATCAACTGTGGCCTCAATCATCAGAACTTTCCACAATGAGAACCGGTGAGTCTTCAGAATGGACTAAACCTTGAGCTACTTGAAACTGTTAAATTAGTGTATACACCATGACAGTGTGTACAACAGAACGTGATGTGTTTTCTGTAAATTTGCTCTTACTGTGACTTTCCCCCTGCAGAGTAGAGACTACGCCCAAAAGGGGAGGCAGAAGCAAAATTCTGACTGACCAACAAGAGCAGACTGTTGTGGTCAGTTTGGTTCAAGCCACAAATGATATTCAGCTTACAGAAATCAGCTTACAGAAAACGACGATACGTCACGGGTGGATGACGTCATCGACCAGGAAGCATAAAAGCACGTGCGAAGCTGCCGGCGTCAGCTTCTGTCTTTCAGCGGAGCGCTCTGTGTGTTTGTGTCTGGTTATCCTCCTTTTTTGTGCAAGTTAACACAGCTTTCTTTTTGAGGATAATGTCAAAAAGCCTAGTTAAGAGTGGAGAGAGCGGGCCGCGTTTCAGGCTGTGTGTTCCCCCTTGTAAACGCTACATCACAAGCGGGGATACACACAGCATGTGCGTGGTCTGCTTGGGAGTGGAGCATGCTCTGTCAGCCCTCGAGGGGGCTGACTGCCCGCACTGCGAATTGCTTCCTTTGCGGGTGCTCCGCTCCTGGAAGGCTCTCTTTGAGGAGAGAGCCTTCACTAGCATTCCCCATGGTGCTGGTCCCGCTTCCGCCGAGGCGGAGCGGGCGCTACACTCTTGGGGTTCGCAGATGGACCTGTTGGAGGGAATGGAGACGGGTGACCCCCTATCTCCTTCCTCACCCGGCAGGTCCGCTCCCCGTTCCGAGGGGACAGAAGCCCGCACCGCGGCTACTTCCTCTCAAGAGACGGGCTCATCTCTCCATCTGTCGTCCTCCGAGGAGGTCGACCTCGAAAGCACCGCTGAGGAAGCGAGCCCTCAGTCGGTGCAGCATGAGGAGCTCTTGGAGGTGGTGACCCGTGCTGTGGCCAAGTTAAACATCGACTGGCCCGCCGAGGAAAAAGCCGCTCCGCAGAAAAGCAAGCTGGACGAACGCTTTCTGCGGAGCAAACCATCATCTCCAAGAAGGAGCCTTCCTTTCTTCCCCGACCTCCATGCTGAGATCGCGAGATCGTGGGAGAGACCGTACTTGGCTCGACTACTATGGGAACGTGGCGGGGCTCGACGAGCGAGCCTATAAGGCGATGCCCCGGGTGGAACAGACGCTAGCCAGCTATCTGTCCCCCGGTGCGGCATTGTCCTTGAAGGCTCCGACCTTACCCTCCAAGCCGCTTCGCACTACATCTTCGCTGGTGGGTAAGGGGTACTTGGCAGCAGGTCAGGCCAGAGCATGCCTTCATACCATGTCGCTGCTCCAGGCATACCAGGCTGACCTGCTTAAGGGGTTAGCAGACGGCGAGAAAGTAGACCTAGAAGAACTCTGCAGCACCGCTGATCTCGCTCTCCGCGCCACCAAGGAGACCGCCCGGGCAGTGGGGCGGTCTATGGCAGCCATGGTGGCGGAGAGGCACCTGTGGTTGACCCTGTCCGATATGAAAGAGAAGGACAGGGTCTTCCTCTTGGACGCCCCGCTTGAGCCTTCTGGCCTGTTTGGCGATGCAGTCAACTCTGTCAGCAGGTACCAGGAGGCTCGCAAGCAAGCGGTGGTGTTCCAGCGGTACACAGGAAAAATGGCGGAGTAGTTTTTCCAGAGTTAATTTTTTTTTCCTCAAAAATAGTTGTTTTTGCTCTGTTTTGAGTGTACAGAGTAAAATTTACCCGTAGAGTGGGAGCAAAATTACAGAGTAACTGTGACTCCTCCCCAATTTGCTCTCATCCCTTCGTTGATCCGCCATTACTGTTAATCACGGCCATCGACTGCTGTTGCTTTGGGTTTAGAAGACGGCACGTCTGCTGGATGGTAAAGTAAGTAAAGTTTCAAAGTCTTACTATTTATTTTAATTATATTCGCCTCTGCTTTGAGCTCGGATCATTTTGCCACATGTTTTGAATGTTTAAGAGATCGCTTGCCTTCTCCTATCAGCTTGAAAACTAGTTAACGTTAGGCAAAGTTTGAAATCAAATAGCTAACATATATATTTTGAGCGTAAATTGAAATTAGCTAACGTTAGCGGCCTATTAATGTTTGTCCACTAAACTTTTGTGACGATAGGCTCGAGCTGTGCACCACATGTACTTGACTCGGAAAAGAGTTAAATTAACGTTAGCCTTAATTGGATTGTTGAAGGCCATTTTGGTGTGAATTAGTCGTATTTAGACAGTAAGTTAACTGTTTCTCATGGGAACGAACGGTATTTTTAACATGTATTTTTAACACTAGTCGGTGATTTTATTGCAGAATGTCAGTGTTTCAATTCAAAATTCACGATTGAATCCTTTTTGATCACTGCGGATAACTTCTGCTCTTCACTGTAGTTTGCGTGCATTTTTAATATGTAAACTTTAATTACTGAAATGCTGGGACGAACATAAAAGAAGAATATTTAATAAACGCTCCACCTCAGTGACAGAGAAAGAGGGAAAAAACAGATAAAAACGTTGGAAATGGGCCATACAACAATGCAATGTTAATATTACCAAACAATTAGGCTATATACATTAAAGATATAAACCAAGCAATTATTACAAATTAAAAACATTAGTGAACAAAGATAACTTATGTTATGCACTAATTAATATTTTTTCATCATCTGACTATGACTGTTATCGCCTTGTGTTTAACTTTGTAACTTTGTCTTTTTTGGTTTCTTCAGGATATAAACCAACAACACTGTCAGAATGAAGTTCAAAGAAATATTTTTTTCTTCAAAACCTTTTAGATTTCAAATGTTTTGGGAATATGGTAAGAGAAACTTTAACATTTTTAATATCATTAATACTTTTCATTAATAATGTATCATTAATACATTAATACTTTTTAAAATAGTAATATAATACATGTATGATTGTGTCTTATGTGGAATAAAAATAACTTTCTTACTTCCTTTATTTGTTTTCTTACTGTTGGCATTTGTCAATTTGCCAATAGTTTATCTTCCTTCAGCTGCCAAAAAAAAAAAAAAAAAAATCTTTCTACAACGGATGTTAATGTCTTTGATGACTTGAAGACAGAGATTGATGAGGAGGCATTCGACTACCTGCTGACATGACCAGACCTTGGACCGAAGACGTGACATGGACGTGAAATCTTGGTAGCGCATTTGACAAATGAACATGGGTAGGTTGTTCATACCATACTTTGTTAATTGATGTTTATGATGTTATTAGTTTTGGTTTTAATTGGTTTATGTTTGTCTGTGTAGAAAAAAACCCTTCCCGTAGAAGGGAATCATCTCCCTATTCCCATGCTTGGTTGACCCCAGGAGCAAGTTTGATTATGTAAGTAGCTGTTGCCTCCAAATCTTTTTCAGTTTATTTTTCAACACTTCTGCCGTAATCTTTTCGCACGGGCCTAGTACAGATTTACAGTAAGAAATTGTCTTTATTTACGACTCTGATTAAAAAAAATAATGTAGTAAATAAAGTATAAGTGTGCGATACTTGTAGAGGTTTCAGCTCAATTCATCCACACATCTGTAGTCATCAAGACTTGGTTGTGATAACTAAAAACCTAAAAGCCTTACATTTTATTTTGCTTCCTGTATCTCCAGGTTGGAACAGCAAATTGTCTTCCATTTTGATGCTGGTTCACCTTTTGCCACCGTCAAGTCAACGCCGCGTAAGACCGGGAAACAGCTAGACAAGCATGTGATCGTCTTGTGAAATTCATCAAGGTGAAGCTACTAATTGCTAACACTAGTTGATAATGTTGTATTACTGTGTGATCTTGAACTTGCTTATTTCTCAGAAAGGTTCTTAAAGGGATAGTTCACCCCAAAATTAAAATTCTGTCAATAATTACTCACCCTCATGTTGTTTCAAACCCGTAAAACCTTTGTTTTCATCTTCGGAACACAAATGAAGATAATTTTGAAAAAATTTGAGAGCTCTCTGACCTTCATAGACGGCAAGAGTCCCACCACGATCAAGGCCCAGAAACTTAGCAAGGACATTGTTAAAATAATCCATGTGACATCAGTGTTTCTACAATAATTTACAATGTTAAGAGAATCTTTTTTGTTCTCAAAGAAAAATAAAATAATTATTCAACAATTCTTCTCTTTCAATTCACCATCCCCTGCCATATTCGAAAGTACCCTGATGCATACGTGTGATACTGCTGACACAGGAACACGCTTAGGTTTCTTGAAAAATATCTTAATTTGTGTTGCGAAGATGAACGAAGGTCTTACGGGTTTGGAACGACATGGGTGTGAGAAATTAATGACAGTGTTCATTTTTGAGAGAACTATCCTGTCCTCTAAATTGTTGTTCTTGTGCTATTATTTTGCTTTACATATTTAGTAACAATCTGTTGGAATTATGTAAAATATAAACTTTGGTGGAAGACAGACATCACTGTATCTTTATTCATGCTGTATATTGACTTTAACTTTTAAGTCACATTGACAATAATGTGTTTTCATTCTTTTACAGACTGTTACCAGTATCCAAGGGCAGTTGGATAGCATTCAAGAGAGTCTCCAGCTGTATCTACTTGTTGTTGGGCTGATGAGAAGTAGGGTCCAGTCTTGTTTTATTGTAATATTCCAACATGCTCTACTCTGTAAGACCTCTAATGCACTGACCTGTGTTGATGAGCTTTTCAAAGCTCACTTCATCTTAGGAACTTCATACTTCAGGAACTGACCGTTGTGTATAGCTTTCTGAAAAACACTGTCTATGATATAGATGCTGAAACAACCAAATGATCATGATCACAAGTGTAATATTGTAAATGTAAGTGTGTTATTATTTAAATAGGCGCTTAGAAAAAAATAAAATTGAGACATGAGTATACAGTTTGTTGTAGACTTTTTTTTTTTTTTTTTTTTTTTTTTTTTTTCAGATTGAAAAGCAAGATTTTCATTTCTATTTTTAGGGGGTTTTGAGGATAAAATATGAATGGTGTAATTTAAAAGATTAACTCTGGATAGAGTTATTTATTCTTTAAAGTTCACTCATAATTGATGATAAACAACTCTGGAGGAGATGTACATTTTGGCAGAGTAAATTTGACTTCCCTCTGAACAGAGTTAAAAACTAGCAGAGTAAATTTCTTGTACCTCTGAACTGAGTAAAATAGTACAAGAGTTAATTTAAAAAAACACTAAATAGAGTCAAATATAACGGGAGAGAGTAAAATATTAACAC
The DNA here is from genome assembly GCA_036247105.1 of Cirrhinus mrigala. Classification (NCBI taxonomy): domain Eukaryota; kingdom Metazoa; phylum Chordata; class Actinopteri; order Cypriniformes; family Cyprinidae; genus Cirrhinus; species Cirrhinus mrigala. Next base: position 1,590,275 of record JAMKFB010000831.1, read on the forward strand.
CAAATTGAGCAAAATTAACTCTGGAAAAACAACTCTATCAAAAGAGTAACTTTTACTCTTTTCAGAGAGGGACCAAATGTTATCTGGCACAGAGTAAAATTTTCTTCAATTTGAGTAAATTTTACTCGGGCAAATTTACTGTGTACCTGCCTCACCGTTCTCTAACCTTTGCGGCTGCTGGGCGTGAGCAGCCGCAACCGAGTACCAGCTCCTCATACCGAGAGGTACAGAAGTTGAGTGTCGCGACTCGTGCTCCCCTCGGGAGGTCAGTCTGCTGTCCCTGCCAGCGTTACAGGGCACAGCGGCCTCCGGCGAGCTCACGTCCCGGATCTCTCCGCCCGGGTTCGTAGCGGAACCGGGGCGCTCTTCACCCCCACGGGGGTCTCTAGAACAGTTAGCTCGGCAGTCTCCTGCCGGTCCGCCGTTACAGGGCTCCGAGCTAGCAGTTCAGCCAACACCAGAGGCCAGCCTCGAGCGGCTGGTTCCCTTAGTAGACTATTTAGCAGCGTGGAAGCTACTGCCAAACGTGTCTGCATGGGTCCTGCGCACTGTAGAAAAAGGCTATGCTATCCAGTTCGGCGCTCCGCCGCCGCCTTTCGACGGGGTCTTTCCCACTCTGGTGGGCTCCGAGCAGGCTCTGGTCATGGAGCAAGAAGTAGAGACCCTTCTGAGGAAGGAGGCCATCGAGGTGGTCCCTCCTCAAGACAGGGAATCCGGGTTCTACAGCCGGTACTTCATTGTTCCAAAGAAGGATGGAGGGCTGCGGCCCATCATAGATCTCCGCCGCCTCAATCGATCAGTTATGAAACTGAAGTTCAAGATACTTACAGTCAAGCAAGTAGTGTCACAGATCAGGTCCGAGGACTGGTTTGTGACGATAGATCTGAAAGATGCCTACTTTCATGTCTCCATCCTTCCTCAACACAGGAAGTTCCTGAGGTTTGCTTTCAGGGGCGAAGCTTACCAGTATCGGGTTCTTCCCTTCGGCCTAGCACTCTCACCCCGCACGTTTACAAAATGCGTAGATGCTGCATTAGTCCCTCTTCGACTCCAAGGCATTCGCATACTGAACTACATCGACGACTGGCTGATCCTAGCAGCGTCCGAGAGTTTAGCGGCTCGACATCGAGATGTCGTTCTCGCACACATGAAAACGTTGGGGTTAAGACTAAACGCCAAGAAAAGTGTGCTTTCTCCATCACAGAGGACCACTTATCCGGGCGTGGTGTGGGATTCGACCACGATGCAGGCACGTCTGTCCCCTGCTCGGATCGAGTCGATCCTCGCCGCAGTCAAGAGAGTCAAAGAAGGCCGGTCACTCACTGTCAAGCAGTTCCAACAACTGCTGGGTCTGATGGCAGCTGTTTCCAATGTGATACCTTTTGGCCTGCTGTACATGAGACCCCTACAGTGGTGGCTCAAAAGCAAAGGGTTCTCCCCGAGGGGAAACCCGCTCCGCATGATCAAGGTCACGCGCCGAGGGCTACGTGCCTTAGACATGTGGAGGAAGCCGTGGTTCCTAAATCAGGGCCCGGTATTGGGAGCTCGTTGCCGCCGTGTCACGCTAGCGACAGATGCATCCCTCACCGGCTGGGGGGCAGTCATGAGTGGCCGCTCCGCCAGAGGTCTGTGGAGTGGTCGCCATCTCATTTGGCACATCAACTGCCTCGAGATGCTGGCCGTATTTCGAGCCTTGAAGTACTTTCTCCCAGACCTGAGAGGTCGTCATGTGCTGGTGCGCACTGACAGCACAGCGGTGGTCTATTACATCAACCACCAGGGAGGTCTGCGGTCGCGCCCCTTGTACAAGCTGGCGCACCAGATCCTTGTGTGGTCCCAGGACAAACTCCTCTCTCTGCGAGCAGTTCACATTCCTGGGCATCTGAATGTGGGAGCAGACGTCCTGTCAAGGCAGGGGCCGAGGCCCGGGGAATGAATGCTTCACCCCGAGGTTGTGAATCAGATATGGGAGATCTTTGGTCCAGCCCAAGTGGATCTCTTTGCTACGAGGGAGAATGCTCAATGTCCCCTCTGGTTCTCTCTAGTTCATCCAGCTCCCCTGGGGCTGGATACCATGGTACAGACGTGGCCGAGGCTTCGTCTGTTCGCCTTTCCCCCGATCGCTCTGCTCCCGGGAGTTCTGGAGAGAGTACGCCGGGACGGCGTCAGCCTACTACTAGTAGCCCCGTTCTGGCCGGGCCGAGTATGGTTCTCGGACCTGATATCTCTCCTCGACGGCTCTCCATGGGAGATTCCCGTCAGGAGGGATCTCCTCTCACAGGCGGGGGGCACCATCCTTCACCCCCGCCCGGAGCTGTGGAAGCTGTGGGTGTGGCCTCTGAGGGGGCACAACTCATAGCTTCCGGTCTCTCAACTGAGGTTGTTGAGACCATCCTCCAGTCCAGAGCTCCCTCAACGAGGAAACTGTACACCCTGAAGTGGAAGCTGTTCACTTCATGGTGTGGAGAACGCCAGCAAGACCCAGCTAACTGCCCAGTTGGTACAGTACTGGAGTTTCTGCAGGCCCACTTCTCCACAGGGTTATCCCACTCCACCCTGAAGGTCTACGTGGCGGCAATCTCGGCCTACCACGCCCCTCTCGCTGGCATGCCAGTGGGTAAGGACCCCCCGGTGGTACGTTTCCTCCGCGGTGTGCTGAGGCTGAGGCCTCCGACACGACCCCATATCCCTACGTGGGATCTGGCTGTGGTGCTTGAGGCTCTCTGTAGGCCGCCATTCGAGCCTATAGAAGAGATACCTGTCCGATTCCTCACTATTAAGACAGCGCTGCTGCTAGCTCTCACCTCCCTCAAGCGGGTTGGGGACCTGCAGGCCCTTTCGGTGACCCCTTCGCATCTAGAGTTTGCTCCTGGAATGATCAAAGCCTTCCTTTACCCCAGGCCAGGGTAATGTTCCTAAGGTCTCCACTAATACACCACAGCTGGTCGTGCTCCAGGCTTTCTGTCCTCCTCCCTTTTGGGAGCCCGACCAGCAGAAGCTAAATTGTATGTGTCCCGTATGTGCCCTGGATGCCTATGTCCACAGAGCTGCCCTGTGGCGAAAATCAGAACAGCTGTTCGTCTGCTATGGCCCCGTTAAGAAGGGGTATCCTGCTACTAAAGAAACTCTCAGTAGATGGATTGTAGATGCCATATCTACTGCCTACGAGTCCTCTGACCTCCCCTCGCCGCTGGGGGTCAAGGCTCACTCTACCCACGCTATGGCTGCTTCCAAAGCTCTTATGGCAGGTGTCCCAATACAGGACATCTGCAACGCTGCAGGATGGTCCATGCCCCACACCTTTGTAAGGTTCTACAACCTAGCTGTTCGAGCCACTCCCAGCTCTTCTGTTCTCCTGCCCTAGCTCCTCCACTAGGCAGGGATTTGGAAGTCTGGTGGCGTGGGCATCTCGTTCCCATAGCGTTTTCGGACGCAGCTCGAGTTCCTGAAGGGGAACGTCCCAGGTTACGCATGTAACCATGGTTCCCCGAGGGAACGAGACGCTGCGTCTCGATCCATCCTTCCGGCATCCCTGCTGAGCGCTTGCTTCATCCCCAGAAGCTGACGCCGACAGCTTCGCACGTGCTTTTATGCTTCCTGGTCGATGACGTCATCCGCCCGTGACGTATCGTCGTTTGATTGGCTAGATTACACATGCATTCAGAGCGTGGTTCCGCCAAAGGCGTTCCCACAGCGTTTTCGGACGCAGCGTCTCGTTCCCTCGGGGAACCATGGTTACATGCGTAACCTGGGACAGTTTTCTAACATTTATACTGACAAGTCATTAAAGAGATATATTGCCTTAACCTGTAAATTTACTTAAGTCTGTAGACAAAAAAAAAAAAAAAAAAAAAACTTATGTCCAAAGTACTTATGTATAATTTGGTAATTTTTGACTGTGTGTGGCCCAGTCACACAAGAGGGCGGTAACCACCAGAGGAAGCACCGCTGGTTGTAGGGCCTTCTGGACTCCTCATAACTCATCCAAACAAATCAAATGTACCAACTCAACAAAGTCCCTTGCTGCATTCGAAACTGCATACTTCCCTACTATATAGTAGGCAAGAAGCAGTAGGCGAGCAAACAAATATGAAGTTTGAATCCTCAGTATTCATAAAAGAGTAGGCGGCTGGTTTTTACCTGGCTGATGCACTAATTCTCACAAGATTCAGACGGACATATTCTTAAGTTGCATTTGAATATGCCTACTTGCATACTATATAGTAAGAGAAAAGATTACGTAAAGACAGAAGTATGTTCGAAACCTCAGTATTCATAAAAGAGTAAGCCAGAAATCCCTCGGATGGGATGTTCTATTGCTTCAGCTCAGATTCTTAAGTGTGCCTCAGATTTTCATCCCAGCATGCCACGAAGATGATGGATGCGGGTGTTTTCAAATGTATTAGAAATCAAAAACATGGTTCCTTGTGTTAAAATGAAATTTGTTGAACTACTGTAAACTAAACTGTTTAATTGTGAAAGGTCTTAAGTCTCTACATAACATAGTATATTTCTATTTTTGCCGTAAAAACACATTTGATTATGTACAGTTAACGGGGGCTGCAGTAAGCTTCAACCTCAATCAAACACACCTGAACCAGCTAATGAAGGTGTTCAGGGCTACCAGATGTCACTAAATGGTCAGAATGTTACTTAATGTCTATTTAATGTCTGACAGAAATATCTTTGATAAGTATTGCAGATAAGCACAAGTAATAAACATGAAACAGACTTCTTGAATGAGTGATGTATTTGTGCTATTATGTACTAAAATTCACTGTTATCAACACTGCTTAAATTAGATGTTACTGTAAGTAATGTAAATAAACATTTACCTAAAGTAATTAAACATAAGTTGTTTTATTTGTTCAATAGTACTGCTGATAAATGAAGGAAAATTTGTGTTGGATAAAAAGCGACATAACACATCAGTAATACCTCAACATGTAAATGGTATTATTGAGCACATAATTCACAGAATCTTGAATGTTGTTTGACTGTTACAGGGACAGATGAGCACACATGTGAGCTTATACATTGGAGAGTGGCTAATGAAGCCCTCTTTACCGAAGAGCGAAATGCTGCCATCAAAGGGCTTTGAGTGACTAGGGGAGAGCGGGGAACAACCTAACACAATGCTTTTTGATTTTGGTTCAGTTATTAAAAAAAATATTCAAGTTAGATTAATCATATTTTTACACAAACAGCATGCACATCCCTGTTGGAAACAAACACTCAAAGTTTGTTTCTAGGAACTACTGTTCTCATACAATTACACCGAAAGTAACAGAAGTACCCCATAGGTGGGGTTTAATCGTAACAGATAGAGGGTTAGTGGTAACACTTGGTAGAAATTTTTATTCAATACTGTTCTATCATGCTGCAAAACACTCAGCCCTTGGCAAGACATCTCGTTCTTATGGGCAGGGGTGCCCCTGGAACAAGTATCCAGACGCATCATCACCACAGATGCTTCCAAGACAGGCTGGGGCGCCATGTGCAACAGGCACGCAGCCTCCGGGGTATGGACAAGCCCCCGACTGCTATGGCACATCAACTGTGTTGACAGCTGTTGACATGCTCCTAGCATCAGCTCCTCCCTGGCGCATTCCTCTGAGGAAGGACCTCCTCTCTCAGGGGAAGGGCACAATCTGGCACCCGCGCCCAGACCTCTGGAACCTCCACCTCTGGTCCCAGGATGCGACTAGCAGGACTTCAGAGACCTTTCACCCTCAGTGGGAAACACCCTCTTACAGGCTAAAATGGCGCATTTTTGTGAACTGGTGTTCTTCCCGAGGGAAGGACCCACAGAGATGTGGTATCGAATCTGTGCTATCCTTCCTCCAAGGAGGCCTGGATAGGTACCTATCTGCCTCGACACTCAAGGTCCATGTGGCGCTATATCAGCCAATCATGACCTAGTTGAAGGCAGATCGGTGGGTAAGCACGATTTGGTTATCAGATTTCTTAGAGGCGCCCGGAGACTGAACCCTCCTCAGCCACATCTTATCCCATCTTGGGATCTCGCTGTGGTCCTTCAGGCCTTACAGCAAGACCCATTTGAGCCCCTTCAGTCAGTCGAACTTACGCCCTCTCCTTAAAGACGGCCCTCCTGACTGCGCTTACTTCTGTCAAAAGAACGGGGGATCTCCAAGCTCTCTCTGTCTACAGTTCGTGCCTAGAATTTGGGCTGGCGGATTCTCACGTTGTCTTGAGACCCCGGCCTGGATACGTGCCCAAGGTACCCAGCACTCCCTTCAGAGATCAGGTAGTGACCCTGCAACCCATTCCTTCCCAGGAAGATGACCCCAACTTGACCTTATTATGCCCAGTCCGTGCCCTGCACATTTACTTGGAACGTACTCACACCTTCAGACGTTCCGAACAGCTCTTTGTCTGTTATGGAGGACAGCAGAAAGGGAAGGCTGTCTTCAAACAAAGGATCTCCCACTGGCTTGTGGATGCGATCTGTACGGCCTACCAGGCCAGAGGCTTACCCTGCCCACTGGGAGTGAGAGCCCACTCAACCAGGGGAGTTGCTGCCTCGGCAGCTCTTGCGAATGGGGCCTCTTTAACAGACATCTGCAGAGCTGAAGGTTGGGCTACACCGAACACATTCGCCAGATTTTTCAACCTGCGCATGGAACCAGTATCTGCTAGAGTCTTGAACACAAGCTCTTCGACTCAGCACTCTGGTTTGGTGTAGAGCTTGCTCAAGCGCTTCCCCTCACGGTGATTACGCTTCTCTAAGTTTCAGTAGGTTTCCTGACGTGAACCCTGGACATCTCCTCCATCACTTGGCACTTCTGGACATAGCTGGGTTTAACGGAGGAACTCGCTACAACAATCCAACACAAGGTATGATTACTTTTGCTATCTCTTGGTTGGATTTGTGCCCCCATATGTAGTGGCCCCTCATGTGGCCCCATGTGTGTAATTTCCACCTGTAACTCTCTGTGGTGCAGTGTTTCCCCTGAGACATGCTTGTCTCTAGGCTCTGAGGTTGGTAGTCTCCCCTAGGGTGGGGCCCACCTCAGGTCCCTTCACTAATATGTTCACTTTATACCCCCCCTCTGGGCAGGTTGTGATCTCCGTAGTGCCCATTTCCTACGGGAAACAGTCACTTTCCCAACACTCAGCCGCACTGAGGAAAGGCCCGGCTGCAGGACACTGCTGTGACAGGTCAGTTCTTGGATGTTGGAAGGTCACGAGGAGGTGAGCTGCACTTATGTTAACACTTGGGCTTGTTACTATCTGCGCCCAGGCACTCGTGATGCAGTCAGAGTTGTGGCGTGCTTATATAGGGACCCCTAGTGTCGTACACTCGACACAACGTGGAGTGTACGACAGATAGGGTACGTCTCGTTTGCGTATGGCAATCCTCGTTCCCTGATGGAGGGAATGGAGACTTTGTGTCCTCCATGCCACAGCTCTGGACCGCCTCTGAGTGAGTTGAGACACTTTGACTCCTCAGAACAGAACGAGTGAGCACAGCATGCGGTGCCCTACTTATACCCGGATGTCTGGGGCGTGGCCAGCTATGCAAAATCTGCACACCCAATTTCATTGGCCTTTTCTCAAAACTGTCAGGGGTGTTTGGGGTCCCAAGGGCGACCCCTAGTGTCGTACACTCGACACAACATCTCCGTTTCCTCCATCAGGGTACGAGGGTTACCATACGTAACTGAGACGTTACATGTGTAACTCGATACATTAACATATTTTGAAATGGTGCTATGTTTTAGCCAACAAGACAGTGATTACGGTAATACAAGGTTGGATTTGGAGACTTACAGATCCAACTCAGACACCATACATACATACATACATACATACATACATACATACGATTAAGAAATTTACCTGTATGCTGCCAAAACACTCTCTGTCCAGTATCTCCATGAAATCTTATCAAAACTTTCCACAAAATCACAGGCGACCGTCTTCTGGCAGCGACAGAAAAAGACCGGAAGCACAACTTGCTTAAACCATGTGCAACTATGTAAAAGGTCCGTGTTACATTTAACACCTTGTTAGATTGTGGCTCGCACACCCCTATACTACAGAAATGAATAAAACATCTTTTTAAATTTTAAGCTGTAGTTTATTTTAATTATTGTAATTTCAAATGCATTGCATTACATCACTTTTCTGATTCTTGATTTCTGTGCAGATCTTTTGTGGTGAAGCAGGACCTTCAAGGAATAGTGATGGTGGCATTTGTTAAAATAAAGGAAACCCTGAAACAAAAACATAAAGTAAGATCATTTTGTTACTTGTAATACAGAAATCAAAATCACAATGTGCTGTTAAAATAACTGCTTTTGTTTTATGTGCAATTTTGTAGAAACTGAAATGTCCACAGACGGACATGAGCACTGAGGATGGGGAGCTCACAGCAACATCCTGGAAATTGTATAGTGCCAAGGATGAGGCAACTGGGGGCATCTGGGCTGGATGCTGCTGGGTCTCAGTAGAGTCCAGAGCCAACAAGACCTACAAAAATAAAATATAAATAAATAAATAAAAATTAAAAAAAAGACCCAAGGACATTGAAGATTTGATATTGGCATTGAAGCGGAGAGAGAGTGGGAAGCAGCTGAGAAGGAGGAAAAACTATGGAGAGGAATGGAAGAGAAAGAAGACAAGAGAATGAGAGAGACGAGAGAGACAACAAAGAGAAGAAAGATGAAGAAAAGTCAGATGGCACCAGGAAGCAAGTGAGATAGAGGAAAGGAAGGAAAGAATACTTTGTCTCCTTGAAATAAGTTTAATAAATAAATAAATAAAAAAACGAAAGCACGTTCTGATCACATACACATTTTGGTATGCATGAAGAACAAACATTTTTAAATAGAACTAAATTAAATTTTCTTAAATATAAGATTTGATCGATCTATCTATAGTATACACAGTACTGTGAAAAAAAATCATAGGCCACCACTTGCTTTATTGTTTTAGCAAGTCTTTAATGACCATCCATATATTTATTTAATTTCCAGTCTCTGCTTCATTATGCAAAAATCTGTATAGTGTTCATAACGGATGAAACGGCAATATTAGCGACACTGGATGTAAACAATGCAAATGAACAATGAAACTCGCATATTTTGCTGATTATTGCGGGAGAAAATGCTGACAACATATTCATCTTTGTGGATGAGGCTGTTTTTAATTTGGTCAAAACACAGAGTTGAGGAAGAAATGTGATTGGGAAAAGAGCCACAGTGGATGTCAAAATGTCTGCAGCAATATCCACTGATGGAGTGCTATTAAACAAATCACTATTTGGGCCATACAACACTGAGCTTTTCTTTTTGTTCCTGGATGAGCCTTTATGGAAGGGTCATAGTGGCATTTCACCACTTTAATGCAGTCATAGAATATTTTGCAGCCAATCCCAGGATGGTGTCACTTTTACTTCCACCTTACTCTCCATGCCTCAACCCCATAGAGGAATTTTCTTCATGGAGGTGGAAGGCTTATGACCACCATCCTTATGATCAAATGTCCCTCCTGGACGCAATGAATGCCTGGACACATCAGCAGAAGATTGCCAGGGACGGATCAGGCATGCTAGAAGATTCTTTCCTAGGTGTATTGCCCTAGGTGGCATAGGATGTGATGTGGATGAAAATCTGTGGCCAAGTAGAGTTCATTTGGATTCCTACTGGTGTATATACACAAATTCTTGCATTTTGGAATAACTTCCAAATACAAAATTAACAAATAAACAATATATATTGAAACATACATTATCATGTCTAATTAATTTCTGTAACATATTTTGCTGTAAACAGTAGGTCATCCATCTTTTACAGAAGACAAGTGTTAAATTCCACTTGTTGGTGTTTTTTAGGTCTTTGTTTTTTAGATGACCAAGCGTGTTTGTTTGTTGACTGACAATCTTTGCTAGTGTTATGAAAGAATGAGCTGGTCTGAGACATGTATCAAGTGTTTTGATTAGTTTTAGTGCATTTTGAATCTGAAAAACTGCTGTGCCAAGTTGAAAGTTGGTTAGAAAAACTTTGAAGAGTTTTGCAAAAGTTACCAAAGTCTACCAATCTGTCCTAACTATTGTACAAAAAAAAAAACAATTGTAAAAAGAAAAAAAAAAGCCAAAAAACACACGACACACCACACACACACACACACACACACACAACTGTAAATAGACATGAAATGGACATACCATCAAGTTTGTTCATCTTCAGATACCGCATTGCGTGTGTGTGCATTGAGTTCAGCTTTTATTGTAAAAAAAATAAATAAATAAAAATAAATAAATAAATAAATAAATAAATAAGAGGAGACAATGACAATGACCTGCATAATTATTGCTTGGAGCATTTCAGGGAAGAGCACCGCCTCTGAGCACTCCTGACATGATGACAAAGCGTTTTAAGGAGTTACTCGAGGTGATGACAGAGGGTCGGTGATGACGGAGGGTCGGGGTGTCCCAGCACTCTCAGGGGACCACTGTACTCCATCGAAATGTTTCAGGATACCCAGTGGTGGAGGTAACGAATTACAACTACTCACGTTACTGTAATTAAGTACATTTTTGGGGTATTTGTACTCTCAGGAGTATAATTTTAAGTCTGTAATTTTACTTGTACTTGAGCACAAATTAAGCTAAGTAATTTACTTCGTTTTTTTTAAAAATCACAATTCGTTACAGAGTACTGTAATTTGAATTAATATTTCAACCACTGACCGGCATTTCGGTAGCCAATAAAAAAATCATCTCATCTTAAAGGACCAATGAAAAGCCTGGTACGTTATTTGAACCGAAAAACAAGTTTCAGCTACTGCAGATTTATGTGAGCTGACTGTCATCGTACAGTACAGTCAAGTCAAGAAGTTATTGATTGACACATGGAGATTCAAGACAGCAATAATGAATCTGAAGAATGCAGAAATAACGAAGAAATAGCAGAGGATGAGTGCCCATGGCCACACCTGGAGGAGCTGTTCACCTATAGAGGGAGGAAAGGGGACAGTGTGCTGATGCAGTGTAAACAATGTCTGCCATCTGCTGTGATTTCGGCTTACAAGACTTCAGCCTCTAATCTTTAAAAAAAAACAAAACAAAACAACCAACAACACACATTATGGTAAGAAGATTTATAATTTTATTTGTGTGATATTTTTATTTATTTATTAATATGTTTAGGCCCTAGGCAGTGTTGTTCTGTGGTTTTTGACGGGACGGTTCAGTTCGCGCGATTATGTTAATAATAAAGTTTCTCCATAATTTGCAAGAGATTTTAATCCCCTCAAGTTGGCACAGGCATTGGCACATTTTGCTGCATTTTTTTTTCTAATTAAATCGTCTTTTGATTGTACAGATAAGACAAAGGCATCATTTGAAACTTAAAGAGTCCATTTTTATTTGTGTATGTTTCTGTAGTCTTTATACTCACAATAGCAAAACATTGTTTTTGTAAAATAATTGCGGCACGCTCATGATAAGATAATGATCACTAGAACATGTAAATCCATCATTGTAATACAGACTATATTAATTAATTCCTAATTTGTTTATTTGTTCTTATTTAATTACTTACTGTGTACTCGTTTTAATATCTTAAATATATATTAGTAAGGCATACTGTTTTTTCCTTATTGTAAGTGTTATGCAGTGAATGGAAAATATATATAGGCTGATTAACCTGTAATTTAATTTGTATAATTCCTCTGGTGTTTTTTTCTTTTTTTCCCCCAGAGGAAACATCCATCTGAGATTGATCAGTACCATGACATCATGACAGCAGCATGTCCTCACCAGAAGCCCATGGCTAGCAAACTCTCAGCAAGTAAGCAAGCCAAGTTACCAGATGTGATGTTAGCAGCTACAAGCAAACGTGTCCCTCAAGCAACTGTCGACAAGCTTGTCATCAATTTCATATGTGAAAGTCTACAGCCATTTGCAGTGGTTGAACAGCCAGCTTTCAAAGAGCTGATTACAACTTTGCAACCGCAAGCTAAAGCCATCTCCAGATCCATTGTCCGTGGCAGAATCTCTGATGCTGCTGATGACCTAAAGAAAACTATTATTACAGAATTGGCTAAGGTAAAATTTGTTGCAACCAACACAAATTGTTGGTTGGCTCATCAGAAAAGTTACCTTGGTGTAACTTGCCATTGGATTGAGTAAGACTCTTTAGAAAGAAGATCTGCAGCACTGGTGTGCAAAAGATTGAGAGGGTCTCATACATTTGAAATGATTGCTTCTGCTCTTGATGATGTCCATTGCCAGTACAAGATTAGAGACAAAGTTGTAAGAACCACATCTGATAGTGGATCCAACTTTGTCAAAGCTTTCCATGTGTTTGGGGCACAGAATAATACAAATGTAGAAGAAAATGAAGTAGACATGGATGCTCTTGATGAAAGTGACCATATTGAATACCATGATGCAAGTGCAATCCTTGATGAAAACACTGGTATGGAATATCAACTACCCCCTCATCAGCGATGTGCATGTCACCTGCTAAATCTTGTGGCAACAATAGATGCTGCCCTTGCAGAAGACATGAATGATACCTACAAAAGGCTTTTCTGTTCAAGCTTTGCAAAATGCCACGGCATTTGGAACAAAACTGGGCGATCTCATTTGGCTAGTGAAGTGGTAGAGGACAAGTGTGAGCTACAGATCATTCGCCCTGTTGCAACACGGTGGAATTCAACCTGTCTCGCTACTGAAAGGATAATACGCATCATTGATGAAAAGGGGAAGGATGCCATCAGGAGTGTATGTGATGAAATCAAGGTGAAAATGTGAGTAATATTAAATACCACCAATATTTAATTTCCTTTTGCAAAATGGCCTGCAGAAGCGTTTTGGACAGATGATGGAGGATCCAGAGCTGGCTGTTGCTGCAGTCCTCTTACCCAAGTTCAAGACCTCCTGGACTGACAAACCTGATGTAATAGAGGCTGGTAAGTTCAAATTTACATTATCCAATTAATTATCCAAATAAGTGTGGGTATTTGAAAAAAAATTTGTGTTCCAATTACAGCCTTGACATATGTGAAAAATCATCTTGAAACCACGGAGCAGGAAAGTCAGCATCAGCAAAGAGAGTCATCTGATGATGGTGATTTTTTCTCCAGATCACTTTCCACAAAGTTGCAAAGTCCACTTGAGCTTTATGATTACCTTGCATGTGCCTCGGACAGCATGGATCTGCTTCACTCCTTCCCAGCCATCAAGAAGCTGTCTGTAAAGTTAAATACAGCTCTGCCTGCCTCAGCTGCATGTGAACAGCTTTTTAGCTGTGCTGATCTACTGTTCACATCTAAAAGAAGCCAGATGGACTCTTTGAACTTTGAAAATCTGCTTCTGCTGAAACTGAACAAAAAGTTTAGAAGGTAAACTGTTATGATATGATATGATATGTTAGTATGTAAGGTCTGTGTAGTAAGGACCTTGCCCAGCTGTTTGTTATCCCACGGCACTGGGATAAGTTAATACCGTTTACAAAGAAAAGTGTTTTTATTATAAAACACAATGGCGGCAAGAAGACTTACAACTTCATTTTTGTGATGCTGTTTTATATATATATATATATATATATATATATATATATATATTAGGGGTGTAACGATACACCAAAGGCACGATTCGGTTCGGTTCACGGTTTTGGAGCCACGGTTCGGTTCGGTTTCGGTTTGCTGTGGGGTTAGGGTTGATGTCATCTTAACAGCAATGCTAAGGAACAATAGATTCACTTAATAACAAGAACAACTAAACTTTTTCTTTCACGTGATCAACCGCTGAATTCAAATCTGCTTTGGCGCTGAGCCTGATCGGACGCGCTGAGCGCTTGTCATATTATCGCAACTATTCCGTGTTTTCAACCATATGATGCTTGTTTTAGGTTCCAGACATTTATATACACATAAGTCCTAGTAAAACGATGCCTTTATATTTAGCAAAATACATGCCGATGTCTATGGCAGCGTCAATAATGATCCTTACAAACGTTATCTGACGACATGTTTTATTGATATCATATACACATTGTGTAGGTAACTATAAAGTTTACTCTGCTCTTCTCCAAGCTCACCAGAGACTTACTTTAATGTTTTTCGGGAGGAGAGGATGAATTTGCGTTTTGTAAATCCCATAGTTTGGATTCAGCGCGAACTAACATGGCGGCGCCCATCACTTGGCATGGATCAACTAACACGCTCATTATTAAAGTGTTTAAACCTCCAAATACATTCACTTGCACATATTTCAGAATCGGAATATCAGATATTTCATAATACAGTGAGCATGTTTGTGAATATTAATAATAAATAGGGAAAAACTATATAAAAGTGATACGTGTCATACAGCGCTATTGTGGCTGCGTTGTGTCACGTGACAAACACGACGCGTCGCCATGGAAACAATAAGGCTATACGTACTAAATAACGGTCGCCTAAAAAAAACTAACTCTGGGGGCTCAGCTAGAATATTTTAAACTCACGTGTGAAAGGGTTAAATTAGTTAGAGACAAGTGACGTCAACCTCAACAATGGGCAGCAGGGGGCGTGAGAGTACCGCGGTACGCCACGAGAGTTTCGCGATACGTATCGTGGTTGGTGTATCGCGATATTTCGGTTCGGTTTGTAATATCGTTACACCCCTAATATATATATATAAAAAAGTGTGCAACGGATTGCGGTTGATCACGACCCACGGTTCAGAATGCACGTGACGCATGGATTAACTCATTTTTAAAACTTGTAGATTACAGTGTTTCCCCCCCTTAAAGGTCAAGTAAACTTTATTTTCTATATAGCGGCAGATCACAACTGACGTCAATTAAGGTTACCTTTCCTATAGAACAGGTCTATACCTTGTTCTTTTATTAAACAAACGTTTAATAAACAACCTAATGTTATTTCTCTTATTTACACAACACCATGTCATTTCTCTCTCTAACATTACCTTACATGGTCACGCGTCTACAATTTCTCCTCCGATCCTCCTCCTTGAATCCTCTATGTTCCGCTTAGCTCTGTATGAATGAATGGCGGAGACTCAGCTTTGTTTACTACACAAATAGTGAAGCACACGTAACGCTTGCGGTTATTTTCAGCAAATTTAAATAAAATAATTAAATGCAGAAATTATAATAATAACAGAAATAACAGAAAAAAAAAAATGTTTGTTTGGCAAAACCAAAAGTTTCTTGCCATACTGTTCTTGTAATAAATAGAAAGCAAATTACATTTGACTCCTCCCCTTTTTTGCTGATCCGAAAAGGTCCGATCCGTGACTCAAAAACCATGAGTGATCCGAACCGTGAGTTTTGCTGATTATAAAGTTTCAAATGTGTTTATAGCATCTTTAAATGTGTTTTGTAAAATGTGTTTTATTGTCTGGATCTTGCCTGATTCAGCAATTATGGATAATTCAATAAATACCACCAGCTAAAAAGTAATTAGTACTTAGAGTAGTTTTTATGAAGAGTAATTTGTACTTTTACTTAAGTACTTTTTAACACCAGTACTTCTACTTGTAATTGAGTATAATTTCAGCAATGTAACAGTACTTGTAATTGAGTATAAATTTTCAGTACTCTTTCCACCACTGCGAACACCAACATGCCCTCAGCAAAGCCTAGTGTCAAAATTAGTGCCCCTTTTAGAGAAATTGGCAATGTGAGAACTTGTGACACTGTCACACAGGACACGTTTTAACGTGCTCAATATATTGTAATGATTTTATGTATATTTGAGTTTTAATTGGTTTTCATGTTGTCTTAGCCATTTTATTCCTCTTAAACATTTTAATGTGTGTACCTCTTTAAGATACTCTGGGTCTGCCTGTCATGTGACTCCTCACATGACAGGAAACAGGAATTGAACCTATAAAGGGGGCAGCATGGCAAACAATCAGGGTCACTGACCAAACACATGTTGGATTGAGGAGTTTTTTTTTTTAAGGATTTACCATTCCAGCATCACCCTCATTTTGGATTATCACTTTTGTTGGACTGTATATACACTGGTGAACACTTTTATATTGGAACTTTCAACACGCTGGATTTCTTATGGACTGTTTTAGGGTATGGTGCAAATGGACTCCACGCTTTTAAAAGCCTAAGTTATTCTAGTTTTATTGTGTTGTTTTAAGTTCCTTGTATATTTGTGTAAATACACTATTTATTCACTGTACTTTTGTCGTTGTCTCATCTTTTAAAACACTTATTTTATCTCACACAGTATAATCTGACCCGATTTTAACAATTGTAAATTCGACCAATAGGGCCGAACGTTACAAACTACTGCCAAATATCTCTATGTGGGTGAAAAGGACTGTAGAGAAAAGGTTACAGCATACAGTTTGTGCATTGTCCTCCGCAGGAGAACCGCTTTCCCAGAACATAAAAAGTTAAAAATTCTTACGACCAAAAGGATCGTTCCCCTTCAGAAACTCGAGCTGCGTCCGAAAACGCTAGGGGAACGGCTTTGGCGGAACCACGCTCTGAACACGTGTAATCTGACCAATCAAAGGGAGAGCACGACTGAGGAGCCACTCCCTCAGTCGTTGCAGTATGAGGAGCTGTTAGAGGTGGTTACTCGTGCGGTGTCCAATTTAAACATTGATTGGCCCGCCGAGGAAAAAGCTGCTCCGCAGAAAAGTAAGCTGGATGAACGCTTTCTGCGGAGTAAGCCCCCATCTCCACGCAGGAGCCTTCTGTTCTTCCCCGACCTCCATGCTGAGATCTCGAGGTCGTAGGCAAGACCTTTTTTCGGCTCGCTTATTCATCCCCGCCTCCGATTATTACCACCACCGAGGAGACCACCTGGGTAGTTGGGCGGTCTATGGCAGCCATGGTAGCGGCAGAGAGGCATCTGTGGTTGACCCTGTCCGAGATGAAGGAGAAGGACAGGGTCTTCCTCCTGGACGCCCCGCTTGAGCCTTCTGGCCTGTTTGGCGACACAGTAGACTCTGTCGTCAGCAGGTATCAGGAGGCACGCAAGCAAGCGGCGGCGTTCCAGCGGTTCCTGCCCCGCCGTTCTCTAGCTCCTGCGGCTGCTGGGCGTGAGCAGCCGTACCCGTGTACCAGCTCCTCATACCGCAAGGTACAGAAGCGGAGTGTCGCTACTCGAGCTCCCCTGTCCCGGGAGCTCGCTTTCTTCCAAAGCGAGGCCCGACCTGCGGGTCGTGCTTCAGTCTCGGAAGCCCCGGGCAAAGTGGTCCTGATGCCATCTTAGGACCGCCGAGGGCAGCCCCCACCGGGGAAGAGTGGGTTGCACCGCATTACACGGTGTCCGTCTCTCCTCGGGGCCCTTGGGAGGTCAGTCTGCTACCCCTGCCAAGGTTACAGGGCGCAGTGGCCTATGGCGAGCTCACGTCCCAGATCTTCCCGCCCGAGGACGTAGCGGAACCGGGACGCTCGCCACCCCCTCGGGGGTCTCTAGAACAGTTAGTTCGGCAGTCTCCTGCCGGTCCGCCGTTACAGGTCTCCGAGCTAGCAGTTCAGTCAACACCAGAGGCCAGCCTCGAGTGGCTGGTTCCCTTAGTAGACTATTTAACAGCGTGGAAGCTACTGCCAAATGTGTCTGCATGGGTCCTGCGCACTGTAGAAAAAGGTCACTCCATTCAGTTCGGCGCCCCGCTGCTGCCTTTCGACGAGGTCTTTCCCACTCTGGTGGGCCCCGAGCAGGCTCCGGTCATGGAACAGGAAGTAGAGACTCTTCTGAGGAAGGAGGCCATCGAGTTGGTCCCTCCTCACGAGAGGGAGTCCGGGTTCTACAGCCGGTACTTCATAGTTCCAAAGAAGGATGGAGGGCTGCGTCCCATTATAGATCTTCGTCAACTCAATCGCTCAGTCATGAGGCTGAAGTTCATGGATGCTTACTGTCAAGCAAGTAATGTCACAAATCAGGTCCAAGGACTGGTTTGTGATGATAGATCTGAAAGACGCGTACTTTCATGTCTCCATCCTTCCTCAGCACAGGAAGTTCCTGAGGTTTGCTTTCAGGGGCAAAGCATACCAGTATCGGGTCCTTCCCTTTGGCCTAGCACTCTCACCCCGTACGTTTACGAAGTGTGTGGATGCTGCTCTGGTCCCTCTTCGTCTCCAGGGCATCTGCATACTCAACTACATCGATGACTGGCTGATCCTAGCAGAGTCAGAGAATTTAGTGGCTTGACATCGAGATGTCATTCTTACTCACATGAAAGCATTGGGGTTAAGACTAAACGCCAAGAAAAGTGTCCTTTCTCCACTTCAGAGAACCACTTATCTAGGTGTGGTGTGGGATTCGACCACGATGCAGGCATGTCTGTCCCCTGCTCGGATCGAGTCGATCCTCACCGCAGTCGCGAGAGTCAAAGAAGGCCGGTCACTCACTGTAAAACAGTTTCAACAACTGCTGGGTCTGATGGCAGCTGCGTCCAACGTGATACCTTTTGGCCTGCTGTACATGAGACCCCTACAGTGGTGGGTCAAAACCAAGGGGTTCTCCCCGAGGGGAAACCCGCTTTGCATGATCAAGGTCACGCGGCAGCGCCTACGTGCCTTAGACATGTGGAGGAAACCTTGGTTTCCAAATCAGGGCCTGGTGCTGGGAGCTCCCTGTCGCCGCGTCACGCTAGCGACAGATGCATCCCTCACCGGCTGGGGGGCGGTCATAAGTGGTCGTCCCGCCCGAGGTCTGTGGAGTGGTCATCATCTCAGCTGGCACATCAACTGTCTCGAGATGCTGGCCGTATTTCAAGCTCTGAAATACTTTCTTCCAGACCTGAGAGATCGCCATGTGTTGGTGCGCACCAACAACACAGCGGTGGTCTACTATATCAGCCTCCAGGGAGGTCTGCGTTCGCGCCCCTTATACAAGCTAGCACACCAGATCCTTGTGTGGTCCCAGGACAAACTCCTCTCACTGCGAGCAGTTCACGTTTCTTGGCATCTGAATTTGGAAGCAGACGTCCTGCCAAGGCCCAGGGAATGGATGCTTCACCCCGAGGTGGTGAAGCAGATTTGGGAAGTGTTCGGTCCAGCTCAAGTGGATCTCTTTGCCTCGAGGTAGAATGCTCAATGTCCCCTCTGGTACTCTCTAGCTCATCCAGCTCCCCTGGGGCTGGATGCCATGGTGCAGACGTGGCCGAGGCTACGTCTGTACGCCTTTCCCCCGGGGCCGCCGGGACGGGGTCAGTCTCCTGTTGGTAGCCCCGTACTGGCTGGGCCGAGTATGGTTCTCGGACAGCTCTCCATGGGAGATTCCTGTCAGAAGGGATCTCCTCTCACAGGCGGCGGGGTACCATCCTCCACCCCCGCCCGGAGCTGTGGTTGTTGAGACCATCCTCCAGTCCAGAGCTTCCTCTACGAGGAAACTGTATGCCCTGAAGTGGAAGCTTTTCACTTCATGGTGTGGAGACCGCTAACAAGACCCATTTAACTGCCCAGTTGGTACAGTAATGCAGTTCCTGCAGGCCCGCTTCTCCACAGGGTTATCCCACTCCACCTTGAAGGTTTACGTGGCGGCGATCTCGGCCTACCATACCCCTCTTGGTGGCCTGTCAGTGGGTAAAGACCCCCTGGTTACACGTTTCTTCCGCGGTGTGCTGAGGCTGAGGCCTCCAGTACGACCTCATGTCCCCACGTGGGACCTGGCTGTGGTGCTTGAGGCCCTCTGTAGGCCGCCATTCGAGGCTATAGACGAGATTTCGGTTCGGTTCCTCACTATCAAGACTGCTTTGTTGCTAGCACTAACCTCCCTCAAGCGGGTTGGGGACCTGCAGGCCCTTTCAGTGGCCCCTTCTCATTTGGACTTTGCTCCTGGCATGACCAAAGCCTTTCTTTACCCTAGAGCTGGGTATGTTCCTAAAGTCCCTAATGCTACACCACAGCTGGTTGTACTTCAGGCTTTCTGTCCTCCTCCCTTTCGGAAGCCTGACCAGCAGAAGCATAATTGCATGTGTCCAGACGCTTATGTCCACAGAGCTGCCCTGTGGCGTAAGTCGGACCAGTTGTTTGTGTGTTACGGTCCCCCTAAGAAGGGTCATCCAGTTACGAAACAGACCCTGAGTAGATGGATTGTGGATGCCATTTCTACAACTTATGAGTCCTCGCCGCTAGGGGTCAAGGCCCACTCTACCCGTGCCATGGCTGCCTCCAAAGCACTCTTGTTAGGTGTTCCGATTCAGGACATCTGTAATGCTGCGGGATGGTCCACACCCTTCACCTTTGTTAGGTTCTATAACCTAGATGTCCGAGCCACTCCTGGCTCTTCTGTCTTCTTGCCCTAGCTTTTTCACTAGGCAGGGATTTGGAAGTCTGGTGGCATGGGCATCTCATTCCCCTAGCGTTTTCGGACACAGCTTGAGTTCCTGAAGGGGAACGTCCCAGGTTACGTATGTAACCCTGGTTCCCCGAGGGAACGAGACGCTGCGTCTCGATCCATCCTTCCAGCATCCCTGCCGAGCGCTCGCTTCATTCCACGAGGCTGACGCTGGCTCCGTTGCTCGTGCTTTTATGCTTCCTGGCCGATGACGTCATCCGCCCGTGACATTTCACCCTTCAATTGGTCAGATTACACATGTGTTCAGAGTGTGGTTCCGCCAAAGGCGTTCCCCTAGCATTTTCGGACGCAGAGTCTCATAAGTAATACCAACTATATTTTAAACGATTTGGCCAGCACTAGTTCAAGAGTACTAAGGGCTTATAGGGAATTTCCGTTTAGGTCAACTGAATAGGTTGAGCCATGACCTGTTTATTGTATTATTACTACTACATGGGAAACCATGGCATGAAAACGTTCTTGAGACCGTTTCAGTTGTGGCTCAGAGCCAGG
The DNA here is from genome assembly GCA_036247105.1 of Cirrhinus mrigala. Lineage (NCBI taxonomy): Eukaryota > Metazoa > Chordata > Actinopteri > Cypriniformes > Cyprinidae > Cirrhinus > Cirrhinus mrigala. The sequence continues at coordinate 1,611,083 of JAMKFB010000831.1, forward strand.
CGATCTCATCCAAGGGCCAATCCCCAGAGGCAGATGAGGGTTACGTGTCAGAGGCTTTGTACCCTTTCTATGTGGTTCAGACCCCGGTTTCTGACTTTGGGTCCCACTCTAAGTGCGTGTTGACGTCACAAGATACCAATGACAGACGCTTCCCTCACAGACTGGGGCGTGGTCTTAGATGGCCGTCCAGCCCAAGGGATCTTGAGAGGTAGTCATCTCGACTAGCACATCAATTGCTTGGAAATGCTAGCTGTATTTTTTGCTCTGAATCACTTCCTCTAGCAGTTAAGAGGCTACCATGTCCTAGTGTGTGTGGACAACACTGTCTCTTACATAAATCCCCAAGGCAGACTGTCCCTCAGGGCGATTTACATCCCCGAGTATAAGAATATTGGAGCAGACTTGCTGTTCAGACAAGCTGAGACACGGGGAATGGAAACTCCACTCTGAAGTAGTCAGACAAATTTGGGAAAGATTTTACGAAGCAGAGGTGGACCTCTTTGCTCCACAGGAGACAGCACAATGTCCCCTCTATTTCTCTCTGACTCCTCCAGCTCCCCTGGGTCTGGACACAATGGTCCATCCTTGGACCAGACTGTGTCTTTACGCATTTCTCCTGATCCCTCTGCTACCAGAAGTCCTGGCCAAGGTCCGTAAACAGGGGTCTCACCTCTTACTGATAGCGCCCTGTTGGCCGACCAGAGTCTGGTTCTCAGATCTAATATTCCTCCTTGACAGCTCACCATGGGCAAATTCCGGTCAAGAGAGATCTCCTATCTCAGGCGCAGTGGACTCTGGAGCTCTGGAACCTTAATCCCTGAGTTTGGCTTTTTCCCCCACATATGGCATTTGTGCTTGCTAGAGACAGAGACAATCGCAGCGCACTTCACTGCGCAGGATTTGTGCCACATTAAGCATTTTAGAATTTCACTTTCAAAGGGGACACATATTGCTTGACAGTGTGTGCTTCAACCCACCTTTATTTCAGTGTTTTACTTTAGATATGCTTTCATTTATGTTGATTGGAATGAAGTACATATTAGATACACAAAACTCAGGTACTGACAGACTTTCACATGCGCTTTGTTTGTCCTGAAGCTTGTGGTTGTGGTTAAAATGCACTTGCATCTCCAAATACTTTTATGATACAAAATTGAAGTGTAAACAGTTATGTTTTCAGAACAGGACAAAGCATCTGATATGTTGAAAAAGATCTGTGCATTAGTGTGAATGCAGCCTATTAAAGCTGCCACTGTCTATGAACTCATCAGTAATAATCATATGGCAATAATATGGAGGAAAAGAGAAAAAGCCTTAACTATGATTGTCTGTAAACTTTCAGATACTTAAAGCATTCTCAGATAATGTAAGGACTTTTTGTAAAGCACCATGCAAGCGTTTAAGCTCAACTTCCATAGGAATGAACTGAAAATGCTCGCTCCGCCGTGCTCACTATGTGCCAGTGGAATTGCACCGTTAGAGTCTATGTGGGTGCCATTTCAGCTTTCCATGTTTTGATTGACGGGGTCTTTAAGGGAAAGCACCCTAGTTTCCCACTTTAGTCGTGGAGCCTAGTGGTTTAGGCTGCCCACCAGAACGACAGTCCCTTTGTGGGACGCAATGTCCGATTTAAAAATGATTTTCACAGGATGAATTTTGGGGTTTTAAAGCTTTCAAATGGTATCATTTATGATGATTACTAAAATTACACTCAGCTGTGCAGCTGCAGATCTCCGGCTAACTCATGTTATAGTTCTACTAATCAGATGTGGGCACGTTATTTTCTAGAAATGTTTCGATTAAAAGGGGTGCTATTATGCATTTTCACTTTTTGAATTTAATCAGTGTGTGGTTGTGTATCTTTGGGCATAAAAAGGATCTACAAATCTCAAAGTCCACTCCTAAGGGAGATATTTCATTTAAAAAAAAAAAAAAAAAAATTCTCTTTTCCAAGAACTACAACAAACGGCTCATTTGGAATAAAGCATTTGTTTTCTGCATGCAGTGATGTCACAATGCGGTCCATTAGAATATCATTAAATTAAATCCCGCCTACGGATTCGAATTCAAATTTATTACTTGGAGTCTTGATAAAGGATGAGCAATACATTGATTTACAAACTGCAATGCTTTAATCACTACTCTGTGTGTTTGACTGATGCATAAACCGTTATTGTTTGGGTCTTTTCTACCAAGCTGGGGGTCTGGTTCACTAACATATATCTTTTTTTTTTTTTTTAAACACAACAGAGTGGACCACTATCATTATTATTTTGGGATGTATTATTGATAAGTCATATCCAAGTACTGGCGATGGACATTCCATTTCTGACATGCGCTGTACGTAGTAGACAAATCACAACAGACTGGGTCATCTGACCAGTTAGCATAGAGTAGCCTCATGCAAAGGAGGAGTTTGGAAAGATGAATCTTCAAACTAATCGTTCAAGAGTCGTTGAGAAATAACATAAAATTAAAATGCATATTAGAAAAAAAATGAAAGTGTTTTTTGATCTTGCATGCCTGCAAACCTGTTGCTGGGGACTCAGAGAATCACAAGAGGCCGGATTTGTGAAAAACAAAGAGTCTTTATTTAAAGTCCTTCTTGAAAAGGCACAAAAAAAATAAATCTAATATCAAAAGTGGAGCTGTAGAAGGTATAGATCAATGACTTGCAGGCAAAACGTCCAATAACATAAAGAATAGTTCCCAAACATGCAGATCAAACATACCTAGGTAAAAGTCCTTCTAAGGTAATTCAAGCATGGGTCACAAGAGAACACACATTCACCAAAAATCTGCCTAAACAAAAGAACTTCAAGACTGAGCAAAGATACAACCAAATGCAGGTCTTATATATACACTCTAACAAGCCGGGCACAGGTGATATCATTGAGCTAATAATGAACAGGAAATCAGGAGGATGTCATGCTCTGTTTCCCTCTGCTGGACAGACCATGGCGTGACAATATAAAACGTTATCTATTTACCTTTAGCATTACCCTGTGCTAATTAAGCATTTGAAAGAGCAGGCCATTCGGTGCTGAGGAAAACAGCCACTTGCTTATAAAACTGGGGGCAAGGTGGGAGCATTCGTCTGAGAGGCTACAGATGATAGGAAGGCCTCCTCATCATCCGAGCTGTTGAGAAAGCCTGCATCGTTCTTGTCCCTGGAGCCGAGTTGCTCATTTATGAAATGGGGAAAAGCCAATAAAACAACTTTAAACAGAGATGGGGACAGACCAGCTCAGAGAGGCTGCCCCGCGGTGGGGAAGAGGAAGTGATGTAAAAGAGGTGGTGTTAAATTATGCTAAAGGAAACAGAGGTTTAATTGGATCCCTCTGCCCTTCGTGATAGGTAATGTCCCATCACTGAGAAACAAAGTAGACAAACTCCAGGAGTATGTTTGTTTCTGAAGAATTTTAAAGATCTTGTCCTTTACTGAAACATGCCTTAAAAAAACAAGACCAGGGGCCTCATTTATCAACAGTGCGCTGAAAAGGTTCTATATTTTGTCCTACGAATTAAATTTAGAGTGTGCCTAGGTACATGAAAATCTGTATTTATCAAACGTGTGCACACGGTTCCTGAGTAAGCAATCATTGATAAATCCCACATGTGTGTATGTACCATGCTCATTCACGTTCACAGTCATTAGCACTCAGAAACGCCTCCAGTGAACCATATATGGTGACAACACTTCCCTTCAGAAATCACGTGATTGTGTTTTTTCCTCACTGCAATAATGGCAAAGAAAGTAAAAAGAGGTACTTCAGAAACATAGAATTGGAGGTACTGGTAATTGTTTAGTTCACTCACTGCATGAGGAATTACAAACAAATGAAAAAATGCTGCATGGGAGAAGGTCACCAGTGGAGTTAATTCCGTTGGGTCTGAGGAGAGAACTGTTCCTGAAAAAAAAAAAAAAAAAGGTTTGACATTAAAGTATTGGCTAAAAAACGTGTCATAATACACAGACGAAAAATGAGGAGGAGGACAGACAACAACGGAAGTTACCCTCTTGGACAACCACGTAGTCTCATCGGCGACACAGCTCTGTCTGGGATTATTAAGGACGGTGACACTGACGCTCTCACAACACAAGCCGGGCCATTTAACACCTAAAATGAAGGTAAAACAAACCAACTGGAATAGGCTACTGTGAGGCTGCAGTGCCGATATACAGCCATATTTCACGTCTACGAATGTTAATCACTTGTACATTTTCAGCATTTAACTCTAAACCTGTTGGCGTCTGAAAAAAATAGTGATGCGCTGTAAAAGCAGCATGTGGAGGGTGGAGATTTTTCAACGCAGTCCTCTTTTTCAAAAACACCACGGTCAACAAGATTACTTCACAGCTCACCTCTTGCCTTCATCTCTGTTGTTTTAAAGGACATTTAATTTAGAATTTTCTCAATATTTTGACTAGGAACAAGACAAAAGTACTAAGATGAACCTTTTTTGCAGTGTACTCTTATTTTAAAGAGATTAACATGTAAATGCAGAAGACCTATTCAAAAAGTCGAAGAGGTCATTACTGAAAAGCAAGGCAGTGGCAGATATTTTTGACTGCTTTCAGCGTGAAACATGTTTTGTAGAAAGACATTGCAACAGACAGAATGTTGCAACAGAATATTTGACAAGTCTGAAGCTTTAAAGAGTCACAGCTTTAGACATGGAAAAGGCAAAGCTGAGATTAGCTCAAGGTCCTCATTTGAGCTAATGTGTCATGTTGAGTTATGTCTGGCTAGCTGTGAGACATTGAAGAGCTGTTATTGACATCTAAAGACATATTAAGGAGGGGGAAATAGTTTCATGTGCATTTCAGGGATGTTTTCCAGTGTGTCCACATTTACTGCACACTTACCTAGGAAACATCATCACAGCTCTTAAGGAAATCTGGTTGTTTCAGTTTCAGCACATCCTGGTGGCCTGTCTGAGAGTTCTGACCATCAGTCTGAAGTAGTACATGAGGCACCGTGTAATAAAAGCCCTAGTATGGACAATGCAGAAAGTGTTGATGAAGCACTGTTTTTGAGACATCATCTGTAATTCAAAGAATTTGTTAGTCAATTTCAAGAAATTCATGACATGTTTTTGGGACATCTGGGCTGGCAACAGCATAACAGGAAAAAGGTTTGCTTAGAAATGACCCCTCGTCTTTTAGCAAAAATGTTCTACCAGGATGCATTAGAAGTTACCAACCCTCTTGGTTCTTGGTTACAGATATCCCTCCACACCATAGGTCAAGCATTGACCAGGTGCAACTTCTTCTTATTTGGGGAGAGCAAGATTTCAAGTTTTCTGGGAAAGAAAAAATCTTCCAGTCACTCAAAGACCTCAAAGATCTTGAGGTAAGTGGTGTTACTTTGCCTGATGGACAAATGTTCTTGGGAACATTAAATACAATTTGTAGGGACAACCTGGGCTCATACTTAATAGGTGGATTTGTAGAGAATTTATTCAAGAGTTTAAAATTTTGCAGATACTTCAACGACGATATGGAAATATTTCAAGAAGATCCTGTATCTAAAGGTACTAAGCGTACAGTTGAGTCATACAGAGAGCATGCTGAGAGTGCTTCAAGTGCAGTTGAAGGAATCAAATATGACTCTTTGTTCAGTAGCCTCCATCTCATTCATGTATGCCAACCAGGATTACCACCCTGTCATGGACATGACATTTTTTAAGTTGTTGCTTCATATTATGTAGCCTTATACCTAAAAAAAACTTTGTGACAGTGGATAAGCAGTTCACTTACCAGGAATTAAATCAGAAAACAAGTCAGTTCTCATACTAGTAATGCTAATGCCAAACCTGTTGAGGTTGCTCCAGGTGGGAATAATTTTTCTGGCCATGCAGTGTAAAACTGGTGCTTACAACAACAAAATAAAGCAAAATCTTTAAAGATTCATTATCACTCATTTTTGTTTGTTTGTTTGTTTTTAACCTTTTTTTTTGCAATTTTCAAGATTTTGGAGCAAGGACCAGTGGTGGAGGACATCCTAGTCATTGGCTTGTCCGAAGCCAATGGTGAGGTGTCCTTACTCGTTGAGGACTTCAGCGAATACACAGCATGCCCCGAGCTGCTTGAAGGGAGTCCAGAAGAGCTCCTGCACCAGCTTCCGCTTCATCTGAAAGTTGACCGCAATCATAAAAAAAAAAAAATCCAAAAATAAATTGTTGATGAAATGTAAGTTCTTAGTTGTGTGAATTATTTTTTTTTTTTATTGTTTGCTGTTCCATTTTGTTATATACATGTTATTTAATTGTTTTGCACACATATACATATACATATATTTTTATTATATATATAAAAATTCTTTATTTGTAGTTTATTTATTGATATATTGATATTGATTTTATTTTTTTATCTAATATTAACATTATCTACAAGTTCTCCTGTTGTTATTCCTTTTAATATGGTTATTTCTTCAGTTTCATTTCAGTTAATTTTTTTTTTTTTTTGTAAATTAATAATTTGTTATTTTGTTACTGATTATTTAATAAGGATGCTTCCAGTTTTGATTGGAGATAAGATTAAAAGTCCATCTAAGAAAGAACTATGGGAGCTTGTGTTACAGCTTTGACAAATAATAGAGCTTATTTGTGCACCAGCTATTTCTGCAGGCCAGATAGCCTACTTTTCAAGTTGTGATTGATGAGTATTTACATACTCAATGTAAAGCCTTTCCAAATCACACAGTGAAACCAAAGCACCACTATATCACTCATTATCCAGAACTGATTTTCTACTTTGGCCGTTTAATCTGTTTGTGGACCATGAGATTCTAAAGTAAACACGCATTTCAAAAAGTGTGCTTGAAAAATCACATAATTTCAAGAATCTACGTCAATGCTTGCAAAGAAACATCAGCTGCTTCGGGGGTACCTTTATGCGGGCGACTTCTTCCCACCAGACATTGTTTTGGCACAAAAAAAAAAGTTTGTTTTGATCAGAGATGCTTGTAGGCTGAATGCCACCACAGATCCAATTGGCTCTTTCTGCAGGCAAGAGACCTAAAGCTGCAGAATGGTCACAGATGGTGAGTATCCTAGTGGACAAAACATGTCTCATAGTCTGCCAAAATATTCTTAGGCAATACCCCAACAGCTTTGTGGACCAGTTTCCAAATAGTGCTTTAATGGCAGGAGCGTATACATCATTCTTAATGCAAGTAAACACACATGTGGAAAATCTTAACCATGAGAGCAGTTTTGCCTATCATAGAACCATGCTAAAGTCTGGTGCAAACAAGGACCCACCGACACCTACGGGTGTGTTAGATTTCAGCCACAACTCCCACCTGAAGCCAAAAGGACACCAACTACAGGACATTTAAAGCCAGGAAGAAACTGCGGGAATTGAGAAATAGTGATGGTAAGTTTGGATAATTTTACCGACTCGGACCCGAGTCTCGTTCAGTAAAATTAACATCTTTTTCCAAGTCATTTCATTTTTTAATTATATTTTAGCAAAATAATTAATTAATTAATTAATTAACTAATTGTTTACCTGGGTCTATGATTAGCTCACCTCTTGGGCATAAAAAAGATCTACAAAGTCCACTCCTAAGGGAGATATTTCATTTTTCAAGAACTACAACGAACGGCTCCTTTGGACTACAGCGTTTGGTTTCTGGATGTTGTGATGTCACAACACAGCCCATTAAAATATTTTTAAAATAAATCCCACCTACTGAAATTCAAATGGTTTGGGGGTGCTTCTGGGATGTTGCAACGAGCTACAGCGTTGACTACGTTGGCCACGATCTGCTCCAGTGGCTGTGTCATCCGCGGCATAAATGTATGCAGTATAGGGGGTCGAAACACAAGCATTGACTAGAGTGACCACGATCATCTGTGGTTGCCGCATCAAAGCCGTAACGCGCCGTAGATGTGTGCAGTGTGTGGTAAGAGATTTAATTATCATACAGTGTAGATAGCTTCACTTATAACGCGAGTGTTTTTTAAAATGCATAAACTTGCACTAGGCTAGGTTAATCAGTGATGATGTTCTTTGCTCGTTTTCTGTAACTGCTTTTTGAATAACTAAGGAAATGTAAGCATTATAATTAGTAACTAAAAATGTTTTTATTCGATTGTTGTCATTTTAAATACAAATTAAGTCATATTAAAAACATTAGGCTGCTTTTAGCCTTATGGAGCTGGTTTCGGGCAATGAAACTAAGTATGTGACGGGGCGTGGCAGTACCCAAACACCGTCTAAGCTGTTCGCCAATCACAACGTAGTGGGATAGCTAACCAATCACAGCACATTTCATTTTTTGGAAGACGGGCCTTCATCAAACCTGGAATTAATCGAGCCATTTGTGCCAGGGTGGGGAGAAAGGTATTGCAATAATGTAAAGTATGTGAAAAACAATGCATTTTTCAAACCACCAAGCATGAGAGCATTGTTCTAGTACACCCCCAAAACAAAATCAAGACTTTGTAGAAGAGCATAATAGGACCCCCTTTATTCAAAAGTCCATCTGTGCCCAATTTAATTTGCTTACTGAAATTGATAAACTGCATACATTAGAGATGTTCATGGAAGAATGGCCATTACTGAGTACTTTAAAACCAGATCAAAAGATAAAGTAATAGTGGATGTTTGTCCCAGGCTTGTGACAGCCTTGAGATTGCACACCTGGTCATCAAGCTTCTTCTGGCACATGTTGATGAGAGTTAATGTGTTTCACAGGCTTTGACCGGCAAGACTGTTGAGAATGCACCGACATGTAATTGGCTTCAGTCCTTCCAACGCAAAAGCCTGTGTGAATGCCAACTGTGTTCTACACAACTTCCTGTGCAGGGCTCACAAAATATCAAAATCACTGGGGGAGGTAATCTTCAGATTTTGGTAGGCCGAAAATGAATTTAACTACCCCAAATAAAAAAGGCCTTAAAAAATAACTATGAAAAAAAAAACTACGATCCACTGAAGAAGGCTTATTGTTGAAACGTCTGATTGTTGAATGCTCTGTTGCAAGATTTAATTGATTAAAAGTGATTGAGAAAACTGAGTGAGTGCGGATCCTTTACTTGAATGTGAACATACAGTGTTAAGCCATAAAATTACATGATTTACAGTTCTGACACAGTTCTTATACCCATTTAACACCGCAAGCGTGAGCGGTGCATATTTTTTTCACCGTGCATGCATGTTAACAAATTAGTGCTTTTACACTGGAGCAGGAGCAGCGCTGAAGCGATGGTTTCGGCACCGATTCTATTTTTGCCGTGCTGCTCACACTCAAAGTGACAGCACACTTTTGATGGCCAAAATAAACATGATTTCACACAAAAAGGCACAAAACAAGCATAAAATGCACAGAATATGCATTATCTTGTGTGTTTAACAAGAATCGTTATCAAAAGAAAATTAAGAATCCAAAATATGTAGGCTACAGAAGATATAAACGTGTTTTTAATTATTCGGTTTAGGTGCAAGTATGGTGTATTTAAGAAAAAAAAAGCCAAAAAATATGACACATAAACTGCTTCACAGCAGAATTGAATGTTTTTTTGCATCGAGAAAAAGCTCTGACGCAGTCTTGGATTGTATAAAGCAATATATAAATAAAGGTAAAATAATAACAATAATAATAAATGAAAATATAGCTGCAAGCAGCAATTTGGGGCCAAGCCCCTGTAGGGGCTGTAGCGCAGTGCAGAGCAGGAAGAGCAAGAACAGCAGAAATCGAATGAATATGAAAAACAGCCAGTTCAGAATTACTGGCGAAAATGAACTTAGAATAAACAGAAGTTCAAATGAAAATGAACATAGCATGGACAAAATATGTATTTCTAATCCAGGATCAACAAAGAATTGTACAATGCTGATCTGGATAAGAAATGAATCAAAACAGCACAACATTACACAAATTTTATAAAGCTGCATGACATGGGACTTGACCCCACAATATAACAGCCTTCTGTACCAGTGGCTTAGCAGAGTGAGCCACTCGGTTGATGCACGTTTAAGTGGCTGCAGAAGAGAAGTTTAGGTGTGAGAACAGTTCTTTAACATTTTAACCAGAGTAACATTCAAAGTTAAGTTAATAGTAACGCAAATTATGGTTAACATGATAGGTGAAGACTCACATTAAACAGTATAGCAACGGGTTAGCCTGTAACCAATTAGCATGCTAAGCTAACTAGCAGAAATCAACAAACACAGGCACGAACCACTTTGCATGGAGGTATTTCTCAGGAATGGTAGCGAATAGTTCTGTTCAGTCACTTCTGTCTCTGCGTTTTTGCAAGAATCGTAATATCTCTGGAACACTAGGTGGCGCTGTCTTCAAACTTCTGAGGCACCTCCGGGACATGCAAACAATGATCCCTACCAATTTTTGTGCAGATATGTCAAATGGTTCAAAGAATATAGGAATTTATGACAAATTTCAAAATGGTGGACACATGTTCCAGCTGATCCTGGCAACATTTATATGCACAGATTCGGCATGACACAAGGAATCCATTGACAGCAATGTAATGATTTTCTGACTAACTGTTTGAAAGTTATAAGCGGTATCTCACGACTCATAAGTGGCACTGATCCCAACTCTGGTATGGACCCTTAGTTCATGGTGTTGATGAAGTGTACAAAGTTTCGTTTCAATTGATCAAAGTTTGGCTGACATACAGCCTCTGAACCAATTTTTGGTTGACCTCGTTAAGTTTGCGACATCATAACTTGTGAACAAAGATAAAAAAATCTGTTCAGTCATTTCTGTGCAGCTCAGTCCAAAGATAATCTAAGCCAATTTTGGGAAGAACTGGATCAATTTTGAAGGAGTAGCAAAAAAACCTGAATAATGTACTTTTCAAAATGGCCGCTACTGTAATGTGTGGAGTCTTAATGTAAGCTATTGAATATGATCAGCAAGAAGAGAGGAATCAGGTAATTTTTCTAGAATTAGGGGTTCAAGAGTTATTACCATTTCAATGTTGAAATTTTTAACTAGTGGTGGCACTATAGAGTTAATAATAATAAAGAAAACATGCAGATACAATAGGGGCTACGTCTTCAGGCTATTCACGTTTAATAAATTGTTGTTAAATTGTTCAGGATTTATGATTTAATGGTTAATAAAAATCTCGCATCTTCTTGTATCATTTCAATGGTCAGTCACAACTGTTCCTTCTTGATGTGGTTCTAGACCATTATTTAACAGGTTGCAGTTGAGACTGAGCCATGTCTAATATAGCACTATGGTGATTCATTGGTGCTGAATGAGAGGGCACCTGTCTTTACCACATCTAACCTCAGCGAGTTCCCAGAGGAGCACAAAAGGCTTTCCGACTGTGCTGGGCAGAAGGGCACTGACTCTTGTTTCCTGCTTCCTCTTTTTAGACTTCAATCAAAACTTTTAACATATTCTAATGACAGTAGCCTATTTATTGATTGATCCTTTTATTTATCAAAATAAGCAGAAAATAGCACAACTTTTGCTAATGCAATTGTTTTTTAGAACAAGTATTAACTTAATATTTATCAATAACATTATTTAAAAAAAACACAAAAAATTTAAGCTTTATGTTATGTTACTTAACATAACATGTTACTTAACATAACATAACATAACATACCATAACATTATGTTACTTTATGTTAGCTTAAGTATGCTATATACTGTGCCTTTTGCCCCATGCTGGTGAGCCTTTTACCCGTGATTGTGATTTTATGGTAAAATTGTATTTTTCATGTTAATCAGGTAATTTTTTTTTTAATCAAGAACAATGCACTCTGGCTTTAATCCAGCATAAGCGATGCGTGCGGTGTGAATGCTCTAATCTGTTAACATGGGCGTAAAAAAATACACGCTGCTAACGCCCTGCTTAAGCGTGCAGTGTGAAACCAGCGTTAAAAGGAAAAGTGAAGGTTTCCTTGACGGTTCTCAAAAAGCGATTTTTTTTTTTTTAACATCGCGTCATATGACGTCACGAGAGGGAGTTGTTTGCCATGGTCTATTGGTTTTCACTAGGAGCGGTCGTGAGTCAGTGTGTTTTCGGTAAATATTTTATTCCAATTGATTTTGGTCATGGTAAATTATTGTCTTTTTGCAGGTTACACAAACTCCAGCCTGTCAGAACATCAAGTCCACAGGTTTCTAACAAGAAAAAGGACGGCACTATCTTCTGTGCCTGTGTGCGTTTGTGCAGGTGAAGAGACGGGCCTTCACTAATACAGTTGCCTTGAAAAACGCGGTGTTGTGTAGTAAAGCACCGCGGCTAGCTTGTAAACATTAGCAATATAATACAAAAAACAGTGTAAAAACATTACCATTTGAGAAGGCATAACTGGTAAGTTAACCTCAGTTTGTTAATATTATAAGCATCAGGTCTAGTTACAGTTTAGTGACATTGTTTGCACAGCTAATTGGTAATTTATTGTCATGTGGTGTGTTTAAAAGGCTTTGGGAGACACTGCAAGACATGAGGGTGTGTGAAGATCTGAAACAGTGGAGGCCAGCTGTTATTAACCACCTCTACTGGACTGCAGCTTCCACTCCTAATGGAGATGCAGATGTGATGGAGGCCAAGTCAGCATATTAGATTGGTTTCTGAAGGATCATGTGACACTGAAGACTGAAAAAATGGCTGATGAAAATTCAGCTTTGCATCACAGGAATAAATTATATTTTTAAATAAAAAGAAATAGAAAACCATTATTACAGCTTTTTTCTGTATTTTTTTTTTTTTTTTTTTTACGTTTTTGCTATTACTTTTTATCACATCTTTGGTGAATAAAAGTATTAATTTCTTTCAAAATAAGAAAGAATAAAAATTTACTGACCACAAACGTTTGAACGGTAGTTTATATTGTTACAAAAGATTTCTATTTTAAATATATGCTGCTCTTTTTCCTTATAATGTTAGGTAGAAAAAAGACACAAAAGAACAGTTAAAGACACAAAAGAACAGTTAACAGATGTTAACTTGACACAAAAAAAAAAAAAAAAAAAAAAAAATTCCACTTAATATTCCAATATTGTATTTTTGATATTTCCACCAAGAAAGCATTTTGGAAACAAGAAGTTGCTTCATAATATCACACTTACTATTACACACAGTATAAGTTTGCGACCAGTAATAATTTACACTGTTTCAAATAAATGCTTTTTAATAAATCAATGAAAGAAAAATGAAAAGAAGTTTAATAATCTTGAGTGAGGCATTACTTATGTATATTAGGGCTAATAAAAAGGCTTTCTTGGTTCCAAATACTGTACGTTTTGATTACTTCATAATATCATTTAAATCACTCTAATTTAAATCACATACAGCCCACATGTTGGGGAAAGTCACCAAAAAAATTACTTTTCTCCTACCTTATTTCTTTACAGAGATATTGAATATCAAATAAGAAAGATAGGAAACATTTCCCTTGAGCACACAAACTTTTCTTACATTTTATCACCTATTTCTAAGCATGAGAATGTCCAAATGTAAATATTCTTTTTTTGACTCTCCTTGCTACAGTTTTTGTAATTATGAGTCATTACTTTAGAGAGGCAAAAATGCCTTCAGCACTTAAAGGGTTAAAGTATTTTAGAACACTCAGGGGATTATGCAAATGAGCAGTGATGTCATCACAGGCAGGATTCCGAGCAGCAGTAGTAACAGTAAACACTCAATTTCCAGGTAAAGGTAGTTAATCAAATACAATAAAATAAAATACAATATTGTGTGAAGATAAAGTGAAGATAAAGTGTCCCCAACTAAGCAAGCCAGATGCGACAGCAGCCTAACAATCCTTTAACGGAGGTAAACAGTAGTTGAGACAGGACATCAGTGTTAAGCGACTTCAGCTGATAATATAGCCATTTGTAGTTCAGTACAAGAGGCTCATAACAGCAGTAGTTGAGACTGGACATCAGTACCAAGTGACTCCAGCTGATAAAATAGCCGTTTGTAGTTTAGTACATTAATATATAGTTCACATGGCTGAAGGTGACCAGTCTGATGATGACCTCCCTGGAGGTCACAATCCGTTGGATAATATCAATCAGATAATTTTGATGCACATGAGGCCACAACATGTGATTAACGCAGTAATTATAGATGGGGGTGTGCGGAGGACTCTTCCTCCAATACGCATACCACGTCACTTTACTGTTGTTAATCCAGGCTTATTTGTAAATTTCGTTCGAAGAGCTCTCACTAATTTTTCTCAGCATCCACTGGGTGGTCCTCCCAACAATCCGTTGCTCTCCAGGCGGATCTTGAATGCAGATTACTGGTCAGTCACTTTAGATTCATCAGGTGAGGGTTTGGCAGTTGGATTTTTTCCAGTGTATATTAATACCCCACCTGAGACATCTGAGAGTGAATCCAGTACAGATGATGAACAGCCTGGACCTTCTGATCTGGACAGCAACAGTGAGGCCAGAGCTGGAGAATCATCCACGAGTAGCTCCAGCATGGATGATGAACAGCCTGGACCTTCTGATCTGGACAGCAACAGTGAGGCCAGAGCTGGAGGATCATCCACCAGTAGCTCCAGCATGGATGATGAACAGCCTGGACCATCTAACTTGGTCAACAATATTAGCGAGGACAGTTCTGGGGGATCAGGCAGCCAGGTTAAGAAGACACAGGGCGTTAAAAGAAAAAGAGAGCATGGCAGGTCAGAGAGCCGAAAGTCAAAAAGGAGGCAATCAGACCACAACTTTTCGACTATGAATAGATCCAGCACAGATGATGAACAGCCTGGACCTTCGAACCGGTTCAGCAGTAGTAAGGCCAGAGCTGGAAGATCAGACCACTGGTCTGATTCTGATTCTTCACATCATTCCATCAGCTCAGGCTTTTCTTCTCCAGGAGATAATGAACAGCCTGAACCTTCTCACAAAGACGACAATGAGGTCAGAACTGAAAGATCAAGAACACCTTCTGACCAAAGCTCAGTGAGTCAGAAGATGAAACAGGGCGGTAAAAGAAAAAGAAAGACCTCTGGCAGGTCGGAAAGTGGAGGAAGGAAACGAAGTAGATTAGAACACCGCTCTGATTCTGCATCAAATGATGATCAGACTGGACCTTCTGACCAAAGCTCTAGCATTCAGATTAAGATGAGACAGGGCATTAAAAGAAAAAGACAGGCCTCTGTCAGGTCAGAGAGCAGAGAATGGAAAAGGTGGAGATCAGACCACCGGTCTGATTCAGAATCCGATTCCCTCAGCTCAGGCTTTTCATCTCCAGGATCACCCGGAGAGACATCCGGAGATGATGAACAGCCTAAACCTTCTGACAGAGAGAACAGTGAGGCCAGAGCATCTGATGACCAGATTAGCCAGGATGAGTCGAGACAGGGGGTAAAAAGAAAAAGAAAGATGTCTGAGCTGCCAGACACTCAAAGCAAAAGGAGGAAATCAGACCACCAGTCTGATTCTTCAATTGATTCCCTCATCTCAGATTTTTCCCGTATGTATATTAGTACCCCACCAGCAGCATGTGGGAAGATGTCAATGAAATCATCTAACACAGATGATGAACAGGATGAACGGTCCCAACTGGTCAACAGCAATGAGGTCAAAGCAGGCGGATTCACAGCACTTTCTGACCAAAGCTCAAGTAGTCAGATTGAGATGAGACAGGGCTTCAAAAGAAAAGCAAAGACTTCTGACAGGTCAGAAAGTAGAGAAAGTAAAAGAAAAAGACTGGACCACAGCTCTGGTTTAGAATCAAACGATGATCAGCCTGGACCTTCTGTCAGAGCTGATAATGAAGCCAGAGCTGGAGGGTCCGTAGCACTTTCTGACCAAAGCTCAGATAGTCCGACTGAGACAAGACCAAGTTTAAAAAGAAAAGGAAAGACCTCTGACAGGTCAGAAAGTAAAAGAAAGAGATTAGAGCATTGCTCTGGTTCAGATTCAAATGCTGATCAGCCTGGACCTTCTGTCAGAGGCAATAATGAGGCCAGAGCTGAAAGATCCAAAGCACCTTCTGACCAAAGCTCAGGTAGTCAGATTGAGACTAGACAGAGTTTAAAACGAAAAAGAAAGACTTCTGACAGGTCAGAAGACAAAGAACAAAAACGGAGGAGATCAGATCGCCATAAATAACACTTTGTTATTTTAATAAGTAACACATAGTGCATGGACTAATATGTAAAAAAAAATATAACAAACAAAAAACTCGAGTCCAAAATAAATCGAAGAGCAACAGGATTTCCACTATGTGAATAAAATGAATGGAATTGCGGAAACATAATCAAAATGGAATTCACTATATAATGCGGGACGTCACAAAGTTTGGCAAATTTTGATGAATGTTTTCAAAAGTACAGCTGTACACTTAATCAAATTGTGACTCAAGTCTGTGAATTATCTGCAAAATGCATTTAGGGTGGAATCCAGTGAAAATGGAATTTACTGTATAATGCGGGATGTCACAAAGTTTGGCAAATTTTAGATGAATTAATCAAAAGTACAGCTGTACAGTTCTTGATTAATTACAATCAAATCACAATATGGACTTGAGTCTGAATACTAAACCAAACAAAAAAAATTGCTATTGAAATAAGAATCCCGCATGTTTGTAAATTAAAAATTGGAATTATTAAAATTGGGACAAAAA
The DNA here is from genome assembly GCA_036247105.1 of Cirrhinus mrigala. Taxonomy (NCBI): domain Eukaryota; kingdom Metazoa; phylum Chordata; class Actinopteri; order Cypriniformes; family Cyprinidae; genus Cirrhinus; species Cirrhinus mrigala. Next base: position 1,627,676 of record JAMKFB010000831.1, read on the forward strand.
TATATTAGCTAGTGTACAGTAATAATAATAAGTTTTAAATGATTTAATCGGAAGTAGAGCTGTACACTTAATCAAATCACGATATGGACTCGAGTCTAAAAAATTGCTATCGAAATATGAATCCGGCATGTAAATTACAAATTGGAATTTATAAATGTATGAATTATCTAGTGTACAGTAATAATAAATTAATTTAACAATGTAATAATTTAAAAATAAAAATAATAAAAATAATTTTAAAAAAGTGATTGTTTTTTATTATTGACTCATTGAATCATTCATTCTTTTCCTTTGTGGTCTGAATGTTTCACTTTTTCATTTGTTTGGGAAAGCCATGAGAACTCCATTTGAGTCCAGTGTGTGTGTGTGTGTGTGTGTTAAAGCAGACGGAAGAAACACAGATAAGACACTCTGGGAGAGATATCTAATTAATTCATTTAAAAAATTTTAATTAATTAATTAATTTTTTACTGTTAAAGGGCAATTCCATGTCAGCACCAATAACCTTAAATAAATAAAAATAAAATAAACATTAAAATAATACTAAAAGCAAATTATAACAAATTAAATTACAGTTTTAAATGTTTTATGGATTGAAATAAAATTCTAAAATCATTTTTAAATGCCATAAAACAAGGAGAAACTTTAACAAATCTACATTTGTGTTTATATAACAATCAACATATTCACAGAAATTCAATCTCTTTGTTTTGCACTATATATTAAGCAATTGTCCATATTCTGACTTGGTGAAAAAAGAACATTTGATCTTAAGGGAACTTTCAATCTTGTGTTTGGCAAATTCTGGTAATCAGAGCATATGAAGAACGTGTAAATGACGGTCATGAAATTATGTGCATGCAATGTTGCAGTTACATTGCCAGTAAGTCATTAAGTTACCAATATATTACCAATAAAGTATGTCTCTAGGTACTAGGTAATATTACGAGGTTAGGAGGACATACTGACAATATTGTGAGTTGGTAATTTGATGGTAATAAAATTACATGCATGCGACGTTGCAATTACGTTGCCAGTAAGTCATGAAGTTACCAATATATTACCAATAGAGTACTTATCTGGGACGTACTAGATAATATTATGATGTTAGGAGGACGTACTGACGACGTTGCAAGTTGGTAATTTGATGTTAATATTATTACGGGCATGCGACGTCGCAGTTATGTTGTCAGTTGGTAAGTTATAAAAATACTAATACATTACGTAACCGTTATGTCGTGTGCTAGCAGGGTCAGTTCAGTGCAGATAGTATCAGATAGTGTGCAATCAACTTGACGATATCACTGGAAATTAGGGCTGTAGCTATCGTTTATTTTAGTATTCTACTGATTATTCCATTGAGTAATCAGATAAAAAGTAATTTTTCTTTATTAAAGAGCAAGAGTACTTATACAAGAGAAAATTAAATAGGTTTTTTTGCTTCCTTTTTTAGAAAAAAATGTATTGCTGAAAATGCATAGAAAATGTAAACAGTACAAACTAAAACTAAGACAAAATTTGAAATAATAGTAATAAAAAACAATAATAATACTTAAACATTGCATTTATGTCAACTTCACTTTCAAGTTTAAGCCTAACTAAAGTCGGGCTCACACTACAGATAATCTTTGCAGATTATCTTCCCTGAAACATGCACACACTACAAGATTTGAAAATTGTGGCAAATCACACACTACAAGATTATTAAGATTATCATGCCGGAGAGATCGCCTCACGTGATCTTGTGCAACAGATCGTCATTTCAGCAACTAATTATTACATATGTTAGCTAGCATGCTAGCAGCTTTATGCACTCACCCGGTATGTTCGAAACTGAGATGATTTCACCCCAGAGCTTCTCTTACTCTTTGCGGTTGAGGTACGTTTTCGACGTATTATACAGACAGTGTTACTACAAAAACGTAAGTCACTATGGATATGGACGCTTAGATAAAGCACACCATACCGCTTCTTTCTTCTTCTGTTCAAAAGATCATTTGCATACTTGGTGCATATTTCCACCTAACTGGTGGTTGTGCAAACTTTTTTTTTCTTCCATTTAATCTTCCTTGAAAATAAGAATTATATTGTTTGTTTCATGCTAATTATATATGTCATATTAGAAGTGTATTTTTATTATTATATTTTTTGGGGGCTTTTATGGCTTTTTATGGGTTTTTATTAGGACAGTAGAAAGCATACAGGAAAGTATTGGGTGGAAAGAGTGGGGTGGGATCGGCAAAGGACTTCGAGGCAGAAATCTAACTCGGGTCGCCTCGAGCACAGTTGTGCTACATGTCGGCGCACTAAACAAGGCCATCGGCACCAATATAGATGTGTATTTTTATTATAAAAATACATTATAGAAAATGCAGATCTATGATGTGTGATTGATGTTTCTGTGGATCAGAAAAGTTTTAAAGTTGTCCTAAGACAAGATCAAGTATTGTTTTGGTTTTGGGACAACTTTGAAAGGTTTTGATCCACTTCAAATGTTGACTACCGTATGTAATGGTACACAGATGTCACGGTTCGGTACATACTTTGGTTCAAGGGTCGTGGTTCGATACGATTTCGGTACAACAGAAAAAAAAAAAAAATCTACTAAGCTAGGTTTCTTTTCATTTATTTTAAACAGACAATAGTACAAATTACAATTTTTTTTTTTTCACCTACATGTGAAAATACTAAATATTATGGACTATAAAATCTGCAGTACATATATATATATATACAAGGAATAAATACTTGAAATATATTCGGTTTAGTTAACTGATAGGCAAAGGAAAAAAACTGTGCGACACGTAACGTAGCCTAAATTTGCCGAGTTTCTGTTTTGTGACAGAAAGGAAACTCAAATGGCAGAAAGTGACATTCTATTTGTTTTTTAAGTTGATTTTGCTGGTATGAGGAAAGTTGAAATAAATCACACCGGCACACACAAACATGAAACATATCAGTTCCAGGCTTCTAGCATTGCAAACTTGACCGTGCAGTTGGAACTTTATCACAATAAAACACAGTGAACCAAACATCAGCGTACCCGCCTTACCGTTAGAACGCGACTGAAGTACAAAGTCTATAATTTACATAATAAATAATAGTTTAGCATTTGGATGCATCGCAAATATGTAAATATTATGGAATATTTGTCTTTATGCCAAATGAAAGAGGTAGGATACAAGAGCACAAAGTGAGGGTGAGTTGCCTGTATTTGTTGTAAGGCCTCATGCACCGAACCGAGATGCCCGTACCGTGACGGTTCGGTACGAATACATGTATCGTTACCCCCCTAATAAATAAATAAATATATATAAATAAATATATATATATACATGCGATAAATGCCATTTTTTTACAATCTCTTTGTAAAAGAGATTTTCTGTCATGTTTTCTCCCTATCTTTCCAAACCGCGACAAACGCCAGTCTACCTTCTCTGCAAAATGCGATACATCCGCTCAGCCAAACACAGCGCACCATTTCACGCACTGTAAACAGTAAAGGCGGCGCTTTGAATACACCTCACATCCTAGTTTTCAACATTGAGTAAAGTATCACAGACATATCTGACGAATCCTTTCATTAACAAAATGCAGAGAGACTGCAAATAAGAGATTCACTGTGCAGTGTAGAGAGCTTCGTTGATTATAATGGAACTTTGTGAGATCGCAATGAACTAAGGTAAAGGAACCTATAAAAGGAACTAAAGGAAAAAAAAATACTGTAACGTTAGCAAGCAGCGGAAGATCACAATTCACAATGCGCGAAATATTATCCTAAATATTGAAATGGTGTTTATATTAATGTATCTCTGAGGGGAACTGACTGTTTTAAGAAAGGTTTACACGGCGTTTTCTTTTCATTTGCCTCTGTATAATGCATTTAAAGTTGCGTTCATAGGCACGGCACTGCTTTGTTTACAGTGGTAACCAGGGACGATACGCTGTATCATTATTTCATAAGCGCCACCTGCTGGCAGAGACTGAATTTGCATTCATTCAGTCCGACTGCTGTTTTTCCCTAAGCATCGTTTCATTCTTAAAAAAAAAAAAAATAAAATAAAATAATTTTTAAACAAACAAATAACGTTTGAACTTTATATTTGTTAGGCTAGTAGGTGTAACTGGTATGTAAAATTTTGATTTCATATAAGCTTATTTATTAAAGTGCTCCTATTATGCCTTTTCAAATATGACCTTTCATGCAGTGTGTCATGTGAACATTAACTATCTACAAAGTTGTGAAGCCGACAGTGCACGATAAATAAAGTTCTTGTCTATCAAAAACAGTCTGTTCACAATTGCCTGAACGAGTCGTCAGGAATTCAAATCTTTTTCTGTTATGGCCACACGTCACGAAGTAACAAATTTGCATAATGTCTGCCCACGTTCTACGTCGTGAACAACTTGCCTGCCCACGAACACAGTAAAATTTCCATGTGCTTTACGTCATGTCGAGAAGATGCTGTATCATAAGTAAAATACGGGATTCACCAAAGGCTTGCTCTTTATGCCCAGTTTATTTGGACCAGCTTGCTCCTCTGAACCTCTAACTGTAAGTGTGATTTAATAATTGATGGTTGTATTTTCTAGCGATCGTTCAAAATCGTCCTATATCGCTCATGGGGGTGAGTAAATTATCAGGACATTTTTATTCTGAAAGTGGAGTAATCCTTTAAAACGTGTTGCTCTCATGTAACGTTACTCTGTATCATGCAAAATACGTATTTAGTTTTGTGTGTGTGTGTGTGTTTGTGTGTGTGTGTTGTGTTTGCTCCGCGCAGCTCGTAGGTCTCTGGCTAACCGGCTGACAGCTTTATCTGTTCACTCGCTATTGTCTAGAAATGTGTCGATGAATAGTGAATGTTTGACGTTGTTATTACTTGAAGTTTCTGCATTGGGTTGACGCATATACTATGGCTGTTTGAGTGTTGTTGTTTACCACCGAGTTGTGGGCAAGAGTAATGGCAATGGGCGTTCACTGTTTGAAATTTGATGCACGCGGTAACATTAAACCAATCACAATAGACTGGACCAATCACCGCAGATTAGTGTCACGCAAAGGAGTGGTTTGGACAAATGATTCGTTTTCGTCTGGGAGTCGTTAGGTATATATAAGGTAAAAATAAATGCATATTATAAGACAATAAAAGTGTTTTTTGACCTTGCATGCATGTTGTTGTTTTTTTTTGTGGCAGGGCCAGTGAAAATTTTGACCGGGCAAGTAGAAATTTAAACCACTGGCCCAGTAGAAAAGAATCCTTAAAAAAAAGCCCTGATTAAGTGACTAACATTGTCTGACTATAACACTATTGCTTGATTTTGCTCTATTTCGTCGAAACAAAGTCACAACTGAGCCGCTGCGCATCTCTATTCAAACACAGCTGTGTTTCCTTTATCAATGAACGTGCGTTTTTAAACGGATCTAGTGAGTCAATGAATCAATTACCCATTCATAAAGACAGTCACCTGCTTTATTGCTGAATAAATCAGCCATTCGAATGAATCAAATAAATGATATGATTCAGTAATTAAAACCGCCATCTACTGGCCCCGATTTGTGTGCGAGCAGTGCAAGATTTGATCTGTGAATGCCTCATGGTGAAAAACCCTCATGTGTCTTGATCAGTCATTTCCATACAATTTCCATACAGTCATTTCCATACATTTCCATTCAATCATTTTCAAGCTCAGAACGAGACAGCAGACCTGCACAAAGACTACATTTTCAAAGTACACTTGAGTGAGCGAGAATATTTGAATTTATAAATACAATTACTCTTTCTTTCCTTTTTTAATCCTGAGAGAGAGGAGCTAGGATGCAAGAAAAGGAAACAAGAATGCACAAATAATTAGGAACTGAGCAGCACCCAGACAGATAAAGAAGTATAGGTATAGGTTTTTCTCACCCAAGGCATCATATTTTTCAGAAGGCCTTGAATATAGCACATGAGTGATATGGACTAATGGTTTCATGATTGTCATTCCTTTTAAAGCTTAGAAATTATTGGGCTTTATTGTATGCCATTACATGGGAAGAACAAACTGTGTTCCACAGAAAACAAGCAAGTAATGCAGGTTTGAAACAATATGTGAGTAAAGATGACAGAATTATCATCTTTATAGATGTTTATCTATATTTAATTTACATTTGAAATTTGTTTGACAAAAGTGTTTTATAAATTTACTTACCACCTATACACTTGAATTGCCAACAGTACACAACAGATCCTATACGGTAGGCTGCAAAAATAAAAAAGATTTTAGAAACTAAAATGTGACATATACTATATATTCATAATATATTTATTAATAGCCCTTGACTTCATTTCTGTTCCAGGGCTCTTTATTTGTTTAAATTGCACATGAGAAAAGAAAAGACTCCAGGCTTATACAAATGCTGTATAACATAGCATTCAATATGAATTTAGAGTAATTAATATAAGTTTTATTTACAGTTTTATTTAGCAAATAAAGCAATGTCCTGTGAAGCTGTGGTTTACTTTAAAGGAAAAGTCCACTTCCAAAACAAAGATTCAAATATAATGTACTCACCCCCTTGTCATCCAAGATGTTCATGTCGTGAAGAAATTATGTTTTTCTCAATATAATGGACTGATATGGTGCCCTTTCTCTCCCTGAACTCTGTGTATTCTGGTTCAAGACAGTTAGGGTATGTGGAAAAACTCATTACTACATCACTGAAGAAGTTCCAACCCAGTCTTTGGAAAGTGAACATGCAAAGAAGATCAAACACCCTTAAAAGGGTCATCGGATGCCCATTTTCCACAAGTTGATATGATTCTTTAGGGTCTTAATGAAAAGTCTCTAATACACTTTGATTAAAAATTCTCAATGGTTTTGTAAAACAACACCCTTTTTACCTTGCCAAAATGAGCTCTGCAAAAATCATCTAATTCTAAGGGGTTGTTCCTTTAAATGCAAATGAGCTCTGAATGACGAGCTTGTTTACTTTAGCCGCGTTTAGCCGCTAAACTTCCTAACTACCACGTTATAAGATCGCAAAGATTCATAAAAAACGCTTATATTCACTTCTGCTGTAAGTGAAGCTGGATCATTAATGATTCGCTCGAACATAGACGGATATATGTAGATCGGGAGGCGCATTCCATTCACAAACAAATGTAATCCATTGCATCTTCAGCGGCTCAGACGTCGGGAGTAAATGACGACCACTATGTTCATTATTACATCCAGCAACACAACACCTCAATCACTCAATCAGTGATATTCTTGTCTAACTTACATCCCTGCTTTGGCATCCAAATAAGGAAAATTACTGGACTGTGACAGCTGGTCTTTGGTAAGAGCTCATGTCAATCAACTATAGTGGGAGCGGCCTCTGTTGGTGTGACGCCACAACGACAGGCATCTGAGAATGGCTCGATTTGAAAAAGGGAATATTATTTTTACAGATTAATTAAAAACCACTGCATGGATTTTTATCATTATAGGGTAGATTTGTACATACACTGCCAACACACATTAATGTTCAAACAACATGAAAAGGTGAAGTTTGCATCCGATGACCCCTTTAACAAAAAAGGTAAAACAGCTATATATGATAATTTCGAAGTTGAGGGAGAACATGAGATGGGAGTTTTTCGACATACCCTAACTTAACTGTCATAAACCGGAACAAAAACAGTCCAGGCAGAGTAAGACAAGATGAGCGTTTGGCATTGAAAAGTATATAAATTGTATTATTTTTTATTAAAATAACCGATCGCTACGCTAGATAAGACCCTTCTTTCTTGCCTGGGATCGTTTACAACCACATTTGGGATCGTTTGAAGCAGCATTTAAACTGCATTTTGGAAGTTCAAAATCGGGGCACCATATCAGTTCATTATATGGAGAAAAATACTTAAACGTTTTCCTCCAAAAAAAAAAAAAATTTTTTTATGACTGAATAAAGAAAGACATAAACATCTTGGATGACAAAGGGATGAGTACATTTTGTAAATTGTTGTTCTGAAAGTGGAGTTCTCCTTTAAAAGTTAAACCACAGCACCACAGGGCTTGCTTTTATAAAACGGGTATTCCAAAAAAATATGTATTTTAATATTAATTTTATTAATAAAATAAACACATAGCAACTCTCTCTCACACAACAATGTAGTTCTGAAAGCAAAAAGTTTGCCAAGCAACACAGATGCAGTAGCACAGTAATGACTGATTTGAAAATAATAATAATAATAATAATAATACAGTCCAATACACGAACAAATAATTCTTAAGAGTCTGTTCTTTTAATGAATTTTTCAAACTGGGTAACTGCCTTATCTGCAAGATTGATTAGTTGTCGGCTACGAAATACAGGTTCGCGTGCATAGGAAACTGTCCGTGTCATTGCTGACTATCATGCATTAGCTTTTAAAAATCATATGAGCAGAAAGAATAAAACAATCGCAACGATAACAATCACATTTATCGGAGCTGAAACGCCTAAACGTATAAATAACGCATAAATACACTTTTGTAATGCCACTCACCTGCAAAATAATTGGAGATGAACTGATGTCTGGTTTGATGTCTGATGTCTAGATGATCCTTGGAAAGATCCAATATCTTAGTTATTAAACTCCAATATGTCTTTACATGAATGTGTGTGTCCTCATGTAACTCAAAATTACAGTTTCTATTGTGTGTTTTTTTTTAATCGAATAAAAGAAACGCACCGACCATTAAAAAGCTTACGTTTGCAAGTTCGTCACGTTAAAGTTTAAAATCCAAAAGCGCGCCAAAGTCTTGAGAGATCCACCAAACATCGCCAATCATAATAATAATAATTTAACAATAACAACAACAACAATAATAATGATGATAATAATAATAGTAATAATAATATATGTTGTAGATAACTAGGTAACTATAAAGTTTTAATAATGCATGAGCCTCCCAAAAGGAGGGGTATAAACAATCAATTATTGCTGACCTTTATTATTTTTATTTATTTATTTACTTATTTCTTTCTTTACAAAATCATGCTTATTTCTTTTTTTCCAGAGTATAAAAGTGTCAGCACACACAGTACAACCTCTGCCACAATTTAAACAATGGCTTTATCTTACTCCACATGGTAAGTTTAATATATGTATTAGATAGTAGGGTATTCCATGTGAATTCAGGCTCTTTTCCGACATGACTTCTCAGATCTTTCAAATGTGTGTACATCAAGGCTATATAGAACAACATGAAAAATTAATCAAATTTAATAGAGCAGTTCTTAGATATTTTTAAATTTGAATTATTAATAAATATGTTGGGTAGATTATGGATATAAAAAATTGAGAGGTCTAGTCGGAAAATGGGTCCAAATTTACAAAGAATTCCCCATTATAAATACCATTGTTGCACAGGTTAGCAAACCTAATGGATTGTTTTTCGACTTTGTAGGAATGTTTTGTCGTGTTTGCAGGCAGCACAGGCCTCCTTTAAAAAATGGTCCTAAAATGAGACCCTTTGTGGAGGTTGGCACTGTCCATTACAGAAAGGATTATATTGAGCACCATATCAATACTGAACACCACCAACACAGCATTAAATGCCACAAATCATTTGAATCAGGTAAATTCTAACTACTCTTGTTAACTCATTCAAATCATAATCCCAAACGTTTCAGATGCAGTTATATAGTTAGTGCTTAGGGAGGTTAGAATTAATTCTCACTTCTTTTTTATGCAGGAAACTCTGTCATGAATGCCTTTGATCCTGTCATCATTATGGAGCATGAAGCTGTAATTGGGGGGGTTCAAGTGCCTTTATTGGTTGGTCAAAAATGAGATAGCTCATCACACCAACTACGGCAAGCTGCTAAGCTTGGCCCAGCTTTTGGGCTGTGACTATTTCCACAAGCTTAAAGTAAATACTAATACAAAATTACAAACTTAAATTAATTTAGCCCTTATACATTAATGTAAAGTTTTTTAAAAAATGGCATTGTTTCATTTTCTGATTTCAAGGTTGATCGCAGGAACAACTACCGCTCTCATGGCATCATTGATGAAATGCTCGAAATAATTTCCGAGGTCATTGAGGAGCCTCTAATAGAGCAGATAAGAGCGTCCCAAGCCATCAGCCTTGAGCTTGACGAAAGCACCGATGTTTCTTTGCTTTGCCAGCTTGATCTGCACATCAGGTATGGCCATATATTTGGCAGACACGTGACCCACACTATAACAGGCAAAGTTAACTGAGTTCAGTAAGTTCTAGCATGAAACTCTAGATGACGCAGTCCAATAGGTTGAACTCGATTTGATATTATGACATCATGGCACGTGGCATGGCTGATTGGTTCTCTCTTGTATCGGTAGCCAATGGGCTCGCTGCTTAACATTCAAATATATGACTAGTGCTTGCTGTAGCAGTTTGCAGCTTGCTTCAGAAACCTTCCACCTTCCCCAGCTCCAGATCTGCTATGAGATGATTCATGTATGCTATATGGGGGTTATTTTATGTATGTTATACATGCAGCAGCAGTATTTCTTACATGCGCACAGCAGCATGTTGTGGATGTATTGGCAGTAGCAGCAGCAGCGTATCGGATCTATTCTTGTCATGTACATTATCATGCCAATCCCTCAGAGAAATATGCACATTTCTGGTTTTGTACCCTGTTCAAATGACTAGATTTTTTTCCATATCATGCTATACTTAATGCTGTTTGTGTTTTATTCAGATACCTGGATAAAGAGGGGATGGTTTTTAACCAATTCCTTGACATCGTAACAGTCAGTAATGGCACAGCTGACACCATTGTCACTGCTGTGAAAGCTGTCCTGCAGAACAAGCAGGTGCCAACAGAGAAACTCTGTGGGCTTGGCACTGATGGGGCAGCAGTTATGACAGGTAGGATCATTTTACTGTTCCTTAAAGAAGTTGTTCACTTCCAGGACAAAAATTGACAGATAATCACCCTCTTGTCATCCAACATGTTCATGTCTTTCTTCAGTCATAAAGAAATTTAAGGATGTTAAGAATGTTTTTAAGGAAAACATTTCAGGATTTCTCTCCATATAGTGGACTTCTATGGTGCCCGTGAGTTTGAACTTCCAAAATGCAGTTTAAATGCAGCTTCAAAGGGCTCCAAGCGATCCCAGCTGAGGAAGAAGGGTCTTATCTAGCAAAACAATCAGTTATTTTCTAAAAAAAATTACAATTTATATACTTTTTAACATCAAATGCTCGTTTTGTCTAGCTCTGCGTGTACTCTGTGTATTCTGGTTAATGACAGGTAGGGTATGTTGAAAAATTCCCAACTCATTTTCTCCTTCAACTTCAAAATCGTCCTACATCGCTGTTTTTCCTTTTTTGTAGAGGGTGTGTGATCTTCTTTGCATGTTTTTTACTTTGTAAACACTGGGTCTGTACTTCTGCAGCGATGTAGGGCGATTTTGAAGTTGGAGGAGAACATGAAATGGGATTTTTTCGACATACCCTAACTGTCATGAACCGGAATACATGCAGAGCTAGACAAGATGAGCACTTGAGGTTAAAAAGTATATAAATTGTCTTTTTTTTTTTATAAAATGACAGATCATTTCACTAGATAAGACTCTTCTTCCTCAGCTGGGATCTTTTCAGCCCTTGGAAGCTGCATTTAAACTGCATTTTGGAGGTTCAAACTCACGGGCACCATAGAAGTCCACTATATGGAGAAAAATCCTGAAATGTTTTCCTCAAAAAAACAAATTCTTTACGACTGAAGAAAGAAAGACATGAACATCTTGGATGACAAGGGGGTGAGTAAATTATCTGCATTTGTAAGAAATGCATGCATATACAAACTGCCTTGTTGTTTGACATGTAAACTCAGGGCGTGTAAATGGAGTTGCAAAGCAGCTTCCCCAAAATTGTTGCCGTGGCTTGTGCTGCCCACCGCCTTGTCCTGGCCTGCAAGGATGCATCAAATGATGTGAAATACATGGCGACCTTCCGGAACCATCTCCAGGAAATGCACTTGTATTTCCATCACAGTGCAAACCGAACTGCAGCACTAAAGGAAGCAGCTTCAACCCTTGGACTGACTGACTTGAAGATGAAGGTATATTGTTTATTTCATATGTTGTCATTCACGACTGCCATTTCCAATGTACTCTGCACTAACCAGCACTGTGTATACTAACATAAAACTGGTTTATTATTTCCAGGAGGTAAAAGACACAAGGTGGCTATCTCAGCACCAGGCCATTGAGAATCTCAGAAGAAATCTCACAGCTGTGCTTGCCACATTGGTAGAGGAGGAAGAGGTTAAACGATGCCCAGTCGCCAAAGGCCTGTACACCTTTTGTGCAACTTACAGGTTTGTGGCATCGGTGTACCTTCAGGCTGATGTATTGCCACATCTAGCACGGCTGTCAAAAGTGTTTCAGCAGGCAAATGTCAACTTCCTTCACATCAAGGAGCAGGTATGTAATGATTAGTTTATTGTTTTTTTAATGATACCTAAATTGATTACAATGATTGCAATTACAACACTAACAACACTTTAAGTTTAGGTACACATCACTATTGAGACTCTCAAACACATCAAGGATGCTGGCGAGACTCCACTTCCTGGGTCTTTCCTGTCCCGTCTCCACCAAGACCTTGAAGACCCCCTTGGACTTGGAGCTTTCAACATCCGTCATGAGGAGGAGAGGAACAGGAGAGGACAGGGTGTTGAGGACTTGCCAAGGGAGGAGCAGTGGAAAAGATTTGTTAGAGAGGTAAATGTTGTCTTTGTTGGTGTATTTCCTGGATTAGAATGTAAAAGTGTGTAAGGTCTTAAAGGGTTAGTTCACACAAAAATAAAGATTTTGTCATTAATTACTTACCCTCATGTTGTTCCAAACCCATAAGACCTTTGTTCGTCTTCAGAACACAAATTAAAAGAGTAGTTCACTTTCAGAACAAAAATGTACAGATAATATACTCACCCCCTTGTCATCCAAGATGTTCATGTCTTTCTTTCTTCAGTCGTAAAGAAATGGTGTTTTTTGAGGAAAACATTTCAGAATTACTCTCCATATAGTGAGTTTGAACTTCCAAAATGCAGTTTAAATGCAGCTTCAAAGGGCTCTAAATGATCACAGCCGAGGAAGAAGGGTCTTATCTAGCAAAACGATCGGTTATTTTCTAAAAACATTTACAACTTCTATACTTTTTAATCTCAAACGCTTGTCTTGCCAAGCTAGATAAGACAAGCATTTGAGGTTAAAAAGTATATAAATTGTAACTTTTATTTTTTTAATAACCCATCGTTTTGCTAGATAAGACCCTTCTTTCCTCGGCTGTGATCGTTTAGAGTCCTTTAAAGCTGCATTTAAATTATTTTGAAAGTTCAAACTCGGGGGCACCATAGAAGTCCATTATATGGAGAGAAATCCTGAAATGTTTTCCTCAAAAAACAATTTCCTTACGACTAAAGAAAGAAAGACATTAACGTCTTGGATGACAAGGGGGTGAGTACATTATCTATAAATTGTTGTTTTGAAAGTGAACTACTCCTTTAAGATAGCTTTCAGGTTCTCCATACAGAGCAATGCAAATTAAGTGTTCCCTGACACAGAAAAGGATATCGGTAAAATAGTCCATGTGACATCAGTGGTTCAACTGTAATTTTATGAAGCTACGAGAATACTTTTTATACGCAAAGAAAACAAAAATAACAACTTTATTCAACAGTTCTTCTCCTCTTGGTCCCATCCTCTGCCATTAAACAGTGTACCACTACGCATGAACATTCATTCCTCTGCTCGTAAACAAGGCGCAGCGCATACATGTTCTTTGTCAACAGCAGCACGCGCATGCGTTGTGGTGCAATCGATAATGGCAGAGGACGGGATGAGGAGGAGAAGAATTGTTGAAAAAAGTAAAAAGTATTCTTATAGCTTTTTGTAAAATTATGGTAGAATCACTGATGTCACCACTGATATTTTACTGATATCCTTACTACATTTCTGGGTCTGGGAACATAAAGAAAGGAAAGGATGTTTCAGCCATGCATGGTGTCCCATATGTGGAATTTGTGTTCTGCATTTTACCCATCCAAGTGCACACACACAGCATTGATTGGGGATCACACTGTGAACACACACCCAGAGCAGTGGGCAACCATTAGGCCACGACTGCTCCCTAGTTGCATTGGTCAGAAAGCTCTCAGATTTCATAAAAAAATATATACAATTTGTGTTCAGAAGATGAGTGAAGGTCTTTTAGGTTTGGAACGGCATGAACGCAAATCATTTTTGAAAAAATAATTTTAATTCACTGTAAGATTGCCTTTGTTTATATGCTGTCTGAGGAGTTTTGGGGGTATTTTTTGTAGGTTGCCAGTCCTTACATCAGTGGACTAATATACCACCTGGAAAGCAGGTTCCAGAATCTTAATGTCATCGGGGCCTTCAGTGTTTTGGGACCACAGACAGCTAAGCTAGGTGATGAGGAAAACATCTCCCACCTACAGACTCTGGCAATAAAGTTTCTCCCTGGAAAGGAGACCTTGATACTCCAGGAGTGGCAGTCCTTCAAGGAGCACATGCATGGAGAAGGGGCATTCAAAGTGAGTGAATTTTATGATGACCAAGATGCTCAACATAAATATTATAATTTTATGTATTCATTTATCTGTTTGTCAGAATTAGTCATTGTTCTGCAACAAGATCAAACGTTTGGATAGCCTTCAAATCCCAAAATCTGCCTAAACACAGGTTCTAATACACTTTCATATATGCTTACCTGACAGGGTTCCTGAAGATCATTAAAAAGTCCTAAAAATCTGAAATTTGAATCTACTGATTTAAGACCATTGAAATGTCTTAAATATATTTTAGGCTAGGCATTCAATCTTGACATGAGGTCTGAAATCAGATAATATAGCCATTTAGGCTGTCACAAATTGACATTGTTACATATTCTTGTTTACATGTGACATTTTCTGCACTTCACCAGAAATCAGTTACACTGTTACGCTTACATTATCAATCTAGGAAAAAATCATCACGTTTATATATTCACTGCGTGATGTAGCTTGTTATTTACACAGTTAAAGGTTCATCTAAAAATGAAAATTACCCTATGGTTTACTCACACTTAAGCCATCACAGATGACTATGACTTTCTCCTTTCAGACGAATACAATCGGAGTACACTATAGAGCTGCACGATTCTGGATAAATTGAGAATCACAATTCTCCTACGATTTTGAACTAAACAAAATAATGTGTGACAAATTATTGTTGGTGCAGTCTATTTAGAAGTGTTTAATTAATTTGAATGAATTATTAAACATTTAATGTATATGGTGTATGATATAAAATACAATATATTTAGTAGCAATTTTTTATATTGAAATTATGAAAAAGTTTAACGACTCACTCATGAATACTCCACTTGTTTCATTTCATCTCTTGAATGAATGATTGAATTACAAATCAATTTTTTAAGTCACTTTCTGCCACCTAGTGGCGAAACAATTTGATTGGCACAAACGTTATTTGAAGGGCCGGTTACGTTCAAAAGGGAAATTTGCTCTATTTTGATAGCTACCATAGACATTCATTTTTATATCTGAACTATAAACTTTCATCCCAGTATTTCTGTGATAATATGAAATACTTTGCTGTTTGTGAAGCGGTTTCTTACCCAAATATGGTAAATGTCTGTTCTTTGTGTCAACGGCAGTGAGAACGCAGATTTTAATGTTCTGTATGATTTTTTCAAAGCTTTAATAGACACAATAGTTGTCCTGTAGAAATTAGATCACAGACAGCACTCTCTCGTGAAAATGTAAAACAATGAGCGGAAGCTTCACATTGCTTCACTTTAGAAGGCCTTTATTAACACTCTGGAGCAGTGTGGAGCAATTTAATGATGGATGGATGCACTTTATTGGACTTCTATTGGACTATTGAATATCAGTATTACATTGTATTTGTCTGAACAGGAAAATTCATATACACCTAGGATTGCTTGATGTTGAGTAAATCATGGGCTAATTTGTTGCCCCTAGTTCTTGTCTTATATTTATTAAGCGTCTTACACCTACCTGTCATCCAAGTAAACCTTACTCAATCTCAAATGTCTTTGTATTTGGTCTTTATAACAAATCTTAAATGGTTCAGTTCCTACAGGCATAAACTTGTTCACTTGAAATAATGTAAATTAAAAATAATTATTGTCTTTAAAATGATTTCCCTAGGACAAGAACCAAGCCGAAATAATGACCCTGCTAGCCAGTGAGTGTGATGAGTGGGTACAAGTCTACCCACTACTCAGCCATTTGGCAGCTATTGGACTTGTCATTCCGGTGTCAAATGTGAACTGTGAGAGAGACTTCTCCACAATGAATAGGGTAAGAACAGAGCACCTGGCACTATGACTGAAGTTGTAGAGATTTGTGGCAACTACATAAACCAGTGGTTCTCAACCGGGTGGGTGAGGTGATCCTCCAGGGGGTGTGAAATAACTTAAATTAATATTAAATAGGGGTGTGACGAGACACTTATCTCATGAGACGAGACGAGACGAGACACGAGACCGGGTTCACGAGAGCGAGACGAGTTTTTTGAAGTCCTCAATAATGAAATATATAGGGACTAAAAAACACAAAATGCAAAAAAATATGAACTTGTATGAAATATGAAAATATGAAATTTTGATATGAACTTGTACTTTATGAAATTAAACTTCTATTTTAATTAGTTATATGCAGTAATAAACATGTAAACTAAAGTTGCATGATTCTTGATAAATTATAAAAACTATTTAAATAAAAAAACAATGTTCTTTTATAAACTGGAGATCATGATTCTGAAGAAAGAAATAATTAGAAATCTAAGCAAAATTACATAATTTACTAGTGTTTCTAACAGAATGTTCATTGCTTAAGTCTATATTTGAACAAAATGTAAAAAAATGAAGGAGTCAGTGTCTCAATTAATAAAGACTTGTTTCACTATTGGAATCTTTTGAATGTATAATTCAATGATAAATACTTTTTTTTTTTTTTTTATACTTTATTTTTATTATTTTTTAAGGATTGAAAGTAAAAGAAAAAAAAGAGCAAAATGAAAAAGAACAGAAAAAAAGAGCAATATCAGAACATTTGACTGGTCACCTTTACAACTTTACATATAAAGACATACTTAGCCATCAGCATACAGAGCAAGAAGACATATACACAATCGATTTATCCCAGTATTGCAAATATTTGTCCATTCAAAGTTGTAAAGATAGTGTTATCCTCTCCATATTTTGGATATTGTTAACTTTGGATATTTCGAGCCACTCCGATTTTGTAGGGGGATCAGTCTGTAGCCATTTTCGTGTAATGGCTTTCTTACTGGCAGCCAAAAGTATCTTTAATAAATATTTATCTTCCACCAATAGACTCGATGGCAAATTACCCAAGTAAATTGTAGAGAAATTATAAGCTATTTCATCACCAAATATATTATACATCACTTGATTTACTTCTTGCCAATATGGTTGGATGGTTGGGCAGCCCCAAAATATATGGAAGTGGTCTGCCAATGGTTCCCCACATTTCCTCCAACACAACCCCTCAGCTTGCCCACCAGTATGTCTAAGTTTTAATTTGGGAGTTATGAAATATCTAATAAAATTTCTCCAACAGAAATCCCGCCACATTCCAGAACTGGTAGATGTAGCCTGAGCAGAACAGATATTCGCCCATTCTTCCTCTGAGATAGTTTGGGATGCTTCTCTCTCCCATTTTAATCTAATCTCATTTGTTGAATGTTCATTAGTGGATTGAATTGACGTGTATAACCTTGATATCATATTTTTGTTGTCTTTATGTTTATAAATGTTAATGAATATATCAATTATATTGGATTCATGTTTCTCCAAACATTTTATCATATTATTAAAATAGGTCCGTGTTTGTAGGTATCTAAAAAAATCTAATTTTTCTAGACCGTAGGTTTCCGAAATTTTCTGAAAACTTTCTAGTTCTCCCATTGAAGAGATTGAGCTGTATGTAGTGATGCCCATCCTATACCAAGCTTGAAACCTCATGTCAATCTTCGCTGGTTTAAAGTCAGGGTCAAAAGCTACCCATCTCAGTAATCTGGATTGTCTTTCCAGAAGCGGAGATTTACATTCTTTAAACCAAATTCTAAAGGGGACTCTAGTCCACTGATTTAGGGTATTTTTGAAGTGTTTAAAGAGAACCTTACAGCCCAGTAATGCTTGCAATGGTACAGGTATCTGTGAGGTTTCCAGATCCTTCCATTTTGCAACATATTTTAAATTGCAACAATATGTCAAGGGTCTTAGCTGGGCCGCTTTATAATAATCAAATAAACAAGGGAGTGCTCTCCCCCCTTTCTCCTTAGTTAGTTGCAATGTTTTAAATTTAATTCTTGGTCTTCTACCCGCCCAAATAAATCTTGAAATCAGCTTATCCCATTCTCTAAATTGTTTTAATGGAACCTCAACTGGCAAGGATTGGAAGAGATATAGGAGTCGTGGGAGTATATTCATTTTTATTGTATCTATTCTGTTATGCATCCCTAAAGGCAGTTGAGACCATCTGTCTATATCGGATTTAATGCTCTTGTTTATAGGACAATAATTGTTATCAAATAATTTAGTAATATCTTTAGTTATTAAAAGGTATTTAATACTTGTGGAGTTCCAGTTAAATTTAAAATTATCCCGAATTTCCTTCTGAGGGGAATAATTAAAACTTAAAATTTGTGTTTTTTGGACATTTAATCTATATCCAGAATATGTGCCAAATTTTTGTAGACCTGACATCAATATAGGAATGCTGACTTCTGGGTTCGTAACAAACAAAAGAACATCATCGGCATACAGGCAAATATTTTGTTCTAAACCTCTAACTGTTATTCCCTTGATATTCTGTTCATCTCTTATAGACTGTGCTATGGGCTCGATAAACAAAGCAAACAGGGCAGGGCTGAGAGGACAACCTTGACGGCATCCTCTCTCCAAACTAAAACTCTGACTGAGGTGGCCATTGATCCAAATTCTAGCATTTGGTGAAGAATATAAAATTTTAATACATCTAATAAACTCATCTTTAAAGCCAAATCGTCTCATTGTCAAATATAAATACTCCCATCTGACTGAGTCAAATGCCTTTTCGGCGTCTAGACTAAGTATCACAGCTTTGGTATTTTCTTTAGTAACATGATCAATTACATGCAGCACCCGCCTAATATTATCCTGCGTTTGTCTATCGAGTACAAATCCCGTCTGGTCCACTAGTTCTGGCACTGTATCCTCCAATCTTTTAGCTAATATTGATGCGTACAATTTGTAATCCATGTTTAATACAGAAATTGGCCTAAATGCACTACACTCCTTTTTGTCTTTGCCCTCTTTAGGAATTACTGAGATTATTGCCTCGCTCCATGTTCTTGGTGGTTCGCCTCCTTGAAACATATAATTAAAACAATCGAGGAGCATGGGAGTTAATTGATCTTTGAAAGCCTTGTACCATTCGGCTGGGAATCCATCTGATCCTGGTGTTTTATTTACTTTGAGTTTTGAAATTGCCTTCCCTATTTCCTCTGCTGTAATCCCTGCCATAAAGGCTTCATTTTGTACTTCGCCTATGGATGGTAAATCTAGCGATTCTAAGAAAGTACTTATTTCTGTAGAGCTGGTTGTATTTGTTTCACTGTATAGATTTCTATAATAATTTTCAAAGATGTTGTGAATATCCTCTGGTTTATGGCAAATTTTTTTGGTTCTAGGATATCTGATTTCAGATATAACACTTTCTGCCTGCTGCTTTCTTAACCTCCACGACAGTAATTTCAAGGCCTTTGGGCCAATTTCATAATAGCGCTGTCTGGCAAATTTAGCTTTTTTCTCCAATTCTTCCTCATATAATTTGTTTATCTCCTTCTTAACTTTGTTTAATTGATTTAGCACATGAACTTTCTTTGTCTCAACATGCTCTCTTTCCAGGGCCTTCAGATTTTCTTGCAAATCAAATAGCTTTTTGCGTTTTTCTTTTTTCCTTTGTGAAGAGAAGGCTATGAGTGATAAATACTTTTTTAAACGTGCAGTTGTCACCACCTCCTGGTGGAAGAGGATAAGCGTTAAAATACATACCTGTTAAGATGCTTTCGTTTTAATACTGTAGACAGTAAATGTTTATACCCAAACTAAAAGCTTTTATCCCGGTACTTATGTTATTTAAATGTCTGTAACAAAGAAATAATGATGATTATGTGGTTAAAAAGACTGTTTGTGCTGCTCTTTCTGAATCAGCAGGAGCAAGAATGCAGATTTGAATGTCTTTAATACCTGTTTCACATCGTAAGTGTCAGTGGAGTGTGTGAAACAGTTGTAATAGACACCGCTGAATCGTTGCCATTCAGGAATAAGATCGCGTGGGTGTTTGAATAGAGATCCTGATATTTAACGATTAATCATGCAGCTATAATGTAAACACTGCAAAATGTTTTGCCATGATATCATCACGTTCTCACGAGACCAGTCAGATTTCATGGGACACATCGGATCTCGTGCATTCCTAATATTAAATTCACTAATTTTATGATTAGTATATTATTAAATTTGTTTAAAAAAAAAAACAGCACCACCTCTACGTACGTGATATTCTGTGTTTTGGAGCAGCTCAAGCAATTTTTTAACGTGCTGTGTGAAATACAGTCTGAACGGCAGCTCAAAACACCTGACTGCTGCATGATCACATGATGTGCAAACTACAGCTCTCGACTCGATAAAGTCAGTGTTGTGCTACTAAAGTTTTGATGGATGATGATTGTAATCAAGGTAAAAGAAATTTACTGTGACATACAGGAGTCGTACATTATGCGTGTGTATCCATTATTATTAATGTGAAACAGCAAGTGTTTTATAATTGCAGTATTGATTTGGAGAGGAGGGGGGTCTTGGAGTAAAAGAGGTTGAGAACCACTGATATAAGTCATTGCACTTACAGTACACAATGAACTGCATAATCATCTTAAAGGAGTAGTTCACTTTCAGAACAAAAATTTACAGATAATGTACTCACCCCCTTGTCATCAAAGATGTTCATGTCTTTCTCTCTTCAGTCGTAAGGAAATTGTTTTTTGAGGAAAACATTTCAGGATTTCTCTCCCTATAATGGACTTCTATGGTGCCCTCGAGTCTGAACTTCCAAAATGCAGCTTCAAATGGCTCTAAATGATCACAGTCGAGGAAAGAAGGGTCTTATCTAGCAAAACGATCGGTTATTTTCTAAAAAAAATTGCAATGTATATACTTTTTAATCTCAAATGCTCGTCTTGTCTAGCTCTGTGTGTACTCTGTGTAGAGATTAAAAAGTATATAAATTGTAAATGTTTTTAGAAAATAACCGATTGTTTCACTAGATAAGACCCTTCTTCCTCGGCTGGGATCATTTAGAGCCCTTTGAAGCTGCATTTAAACTGCATTTTGGAAGTTCAAACTCGGGGGCATCATTGACGTCCACTATATTGAGAGAAATCCTGAAACGTTTTCCTCAAAAAACATCATTTCTTTACGACTGAAGAAAGAAAGACATGAACATTTTGGATGACAAGGGGGTGAGTACATTATCTGTAAATTTTTGTTCTGAAAGTGAACTACTCGTTTAACTAAAAGTAGAGTACAAACAGTGTGCTTTAAATGCAGTTTGTGTTTAAATTCATTTTGGTAATTGTAGATATGCTTATTCCTTATTATATCCTTAATATCCTTATTTTTAGGTTAAATCGGAACTTCGTAACAGACTGCAAGGAGAGCATCTGGCAGCCTGCTTGAGGGTCTCCATCAATGGACCAAACCCATAGAAATTCCATTACAAAAGGGCAATAGAACTATTTTTCTCCAAGCCCAGGAAAATAAGATGTTCAGATTCAGGGTGCCAAGTTTGCCAGTAGGCCAATCAGTAATCAGTCTTCCACCAAATATTTGAAAAATAAATCAATTCAAAGATAATCAATTTTGGTGCTTCTTTTTTTGTTAGATGATGTATGTCTTTCATGTTTTGACCATTTACGCAACTACCATGTGTTGTGTATGTGACTTTTGTGCTCTACTATCACCATTCATATCTATGCAACCAATAATTAAATTACTACTAGAGGACAAAATTGTTTACATAACCACAAAATTCTTTCATAGATCTAGTCACTTAATTTGCTCTCAAAATTCCCCAGATTTATGCATTTAACTTTAAAATGTGCAAAATTTTTTTCAGGGGGGGCATGCCCCCTAGAGGCCCGGAGGTCCACCCACCACAGTTTCACAAAATCCTGTGCGAAACACTGCACATCCTAATTTTTGCGCACGCGCACACACAATATAACACAAATATTACTTTTTTGTGTGAGGAAATTGTACTTTTGTACTTTTTTTTGTATGAAAATGTAGTTTTATAAGCTTAAAATTATTTATAGCACCTATTTTAAAAAAATGCTTAAGTGCTTTCGGAGATGCTTCAGGCCGGCATCTGACGTTAGCCCCACAGCCAATCCTTCGGCAATCTGTCAGCTTCTAATGCGGTTAAACATGAGATATGAATCGTTTTGAACGGGTAATCTTTAATCTTAATTATTTGTTCAAGAGCAGTTTGTAATTTCACAGTTGTAATACCATAACATGGTACTGACATTGGAAAGTGCCACTTTCTATCGCGAATGTGCCGAAAGGAAGGGGGAGGTTGAGCTCTCGTGCCTACGTTGGTAAAAATCAAGTGGCAACCTCCCTCTTGAAGCCAACATGGAAGTGACTAAAATTGCAATTCATCGACTGGCCGCTAGAGACTGGCTGCAAAAGGGAATCAATCCCATAGACTCTCCATCCGTTTAATTTATATTAAGCTTTAAAGTTCTGCATAATTTAGGGTGTGGCCACTTGAGTGACAGGTGGCTTGCTGCTGCTGTTTTGATTTGTGTGATAGCAAAAAAAAATAATTAACTTCGGTTGTGAATATTGCATTTTGTAACATGCTCACAGACGGAGTCGGAGGCGTAGGATCCATTTGCGATGCGTTTATTAGCGTAGTCAGGCAGGCGGGGGTCAACAACAGCAAACGAGAACAACAGAGATAATCCAGAGCGATAAACGATAGTCCAGGCAAACAAGTCCAAAGGCAGGCGGCGATCAAAGCAGAGAGAATAAACAGTCCAGTCGGCAACAGAATAACAAGACAGGGAAAACGCTCGGAATTGATAGAAAACTATGCAAAACTTCGCGGGGGTTAGCCCGCGAAGACGGGGTATAAATGGCGGAAGGCAGGAAGTGATCCGGTGGACCCGGAACCGGAAGTGGGGGTCCCAGGTACAGGGCGGATGGGAGATGTCAAACTAAAAGTCCGGGGATTGTTCCCGCTGACGGCGGTTAGAGGGAGCCACGGAGGCCGCCGTGGTAACAGAGCCCCCCCCCTGCGAGCGACTCCTGGCGCGAGGAGGTGCCCGGCGCCGGGGTCTACCCCTTCTTCGGGGGGCTGGTCGATCTGGGTGGTTGGTGTGAAAGTCCGTAGTGAGGGAGGGGTCCAGGATGTCCCCGGAGGCGACCCATGATCTTTCCTCTGGGCCGTAGCCCTCCCAGTCGACCAGGTACTGAAGCTGACCTCTCCGGCGCCGGGAGTCCAGGATGGTATTGACCCGGTAGACCTCCTCGCTGCCGTTGACAACGGGGGGCGGTCCCTGGGAGGCGGCCTCGTCTAGGTCCTCCACTCCTTCCGGGTCGCCAGCGGGCTTCAACAGAGAAACATGAAAAGTGGGTGAGACACGATAATCGTCAGGGAGTTCAAGACGGAAAGATACTGGAGTGATTTGTTTGACTATTTTGAAGGGACCCACGTACCTGGGACTTAATTTCCGGCAAGGCAGACGAAGACGTAGATCTCGAGTAGAGAGCCAAACCCACTGTCCGGGTTCATAGGGAGGATTGGGCCGACGCCTGCGATCTGCCTGGGTCTGGGTGCGCCGTACTGCCCCCTGGAGGTGAACGTGGGCTTGGTTCCAAGTTTCCTCGCTATTCTGGAACCAGGAATTAACTGCCGGGAGCTCGGAGGGTTCCCCAGACCAGGGGAACAGGGGCGGCTGGAAGCCCAGTACGCACTGGAACGGAGTGAGGCTGGTGGAGGGTTTGCGTAACGAGTTCTGGGCATATTCCGCCCAGAACAGGTATCGGTTCCAGTCTTCCTGGCGGTTCTGGCAATATGTTCGTAGGAAGCGGGTAAGTTCTTGGTTCAATCTCTCGATTTGGCCATTGGCCTGGGGGTGGTAGCCCGAGGTGAGGCTCACGTTAACCCCTAGAAGATGGAAGAAAGCGGCCCAAAGACGTGAGGTGAACTGTGGCCCCCGGTCCGAGACAATATCCTCCGGCAGGCCATAGAGCCGGAAGACCCAGTTGCAAAGGACTTCAGCCGTCTCCAAAGCGGAAGGGAGCTTGGGTAAGGGGATGAATCGGCAGGCCTTGGAGAACCGGTCGACCACCGACAGGATGGTTGTGTATCCGTTGGAGGGTGGTAAATCTGTGACAAAGTCTATGGCGATATGGGACCAGGGACGTTGTGGCACAGGTAATGGTTGGAGGAGACCAGCGGGCAGCCGACGGGGCACTTTTGCGGTGTTGCAAGCGGTGCATGCTTTGATGAAGTTGATGGTATCCAGGCGCATGGTAGGCCACCAGTAACGATTACTTAGCAGGTGGAGGGTGGCCTCGATACCCGGGTGGCCTGAGCTGGGAACTGAGTGAACCTCCGACAGGACCCGTGACCTCAGGCTGAGGGGAACGTAGGTGAGATTGGCTGGGCACTCGGCTGGAGGTGGGTCCTGGTTCTGTGCCTCAGTGATCTCAGTCAAGATATCCCAGACTACCGGCGCCACAATGATGGAGGTGGGTAGCACAGGTTCTGGAGGGTTGGTTGATTGACCGGGTTCGTGGACGCGGGAGAGAGCGTCGGCCTTAGTGTTCTGTGAACCGGGGCGGTAGGTTACTTGGAAGCGGAAACGAGTGAAGTAGAGAGCCCATCTGGCCTGGCGATGGTTGAGGGTCTTGGCAGAGCGGAGATATTCAAGGTTCCGGTGATCGGTTAATACCGTGAAGGGGTGCTTAGCGCCCTCCAGCCAGTGTCGCCATTCCTCCAGCGCCAGCTTTATGGCCAGTAGCTCGCGGTTACCCACATCATAGTTGCACTCTGCAGGGCTCAGTTTGTGGGAGAAGTAGGCGCAGGGGAATAACTTGGGTGGTTCCCCGTGTCGTTGGGACAACACGGCGCCGACGCCGGTACTAGACGCGTCTACCTCCACAACAAAAGGTTGGTCAGGGTCAGGGTGGTGTAAGATGGGAGCCGTGCTAAACCTCTGACGGAGATTGCCAAAAGCCTGCAGCGCCGCTGGGGACCAGGTGAGGCGTGTGGTACCCTTCTTTATCATGGTAGTCAGAGGGGCTGCCACGGTGCTGAAGTTGCGTATGAAGCGACGATAGAAGTTGGCAAATCCAAGGAAGCGTTGGAGCTCCCGGAGCGTGGATGGTCGCGGCCACCTCAGCACAGCCTCCACCTTCCTCTCATCCATGGCTACCCCCTCAGGACTGATGATATACCCGAGGAAGGAGATCCTGCTCTGGTGGAAGTCGCACTTCTCCTCCTTGGCGTAGAGCTGGTGGGAGATGAGACGCTTGAGTACCTTACGGACGTGCTGGACGTGCTCAGGGTAGGAGTTCGAGTAGATCAAAATATCATCTATGTACACTATCACGCATCGGTTGAGCAGGTCTCGGAACACCTCGTTGACAAAGGCCTGAAAGCACGAAGGACTGTTGGACAGGCCGAAGGGCATAACCCGGTACTCATAGTGCCCCGAGGTGGTGGAGTACTGGTTTAACTTGACAATGACGGTAACAACGTGGAGACCAGCAGGTGATGATGCGGTCGGTCCAGGCGATGGATGGTCCATGCTGGTCTAACCAGGGGTATCCCAGGATGATGGGTGACTGAGTGGATTCGATTAGGAAGAAGCGGATGGTCTCCTGGTGTGAGGGGTTGATGTGGAGAATGAGGTCGTCTGTGGTGAGGTTGATCTGTCCGGTTCCTAGTGGTCGCCCATCGAGGGCGGCCACTGTAACATGTGGGGAACAGGAGAGAGTGGGTAAGTGGTTGCGTTCAACAAAAGTAGCATCGATGAAGTTACCAGCAGCGCCGGAATCAATTAATGCGGTGGTAGGTATGACAACATCACCAAACTTTAGAACGACTGGTATAGTACAGCAGTTGGTAGATGAACTGTCGTAACTCACCGAGGAGGGTTGTCGTGGTGGACGAGTGGGACAGTTGGCCCTGATGTGTCCGGCCTGACCACAGTATAGGCAGAGGCGGCTCCGAAGTCTCCTCTCTCGTTCCTCCAGTGACAATTTAGTCGCTCCAAGTTGCATGGGCTCCGCTGGTGCCTCAAGGGGAACTGCCGACAGTGGCGAGGAAGGGGTTAAACGACTGGTCCTCCGAGCCCGCATGACATTGTCCACCCGAATGGAAAGGTCTATGTACTGGTTCAATGTAAGATCCTCATCCCGGCAGGCCAGCTCTAATTGAAGGTCGGGGTTCAGTCCCTTCCGATAGTGTAATTTGAGTGGTCCGTCGTTCCAGCCACTTTGCGCCGCGAGTGTTCGGAAAGTTAAAGCATAATCCGCCGCGGGCCGCCGGCCCTGACGAAGCGCCATGATCTCCTCTCCCGCCTCACTGCTCTCGGAGCTTGGCTGGAACACCCCCTTGAACTCTTGTAGAAAGGCGGCGAAAGAGGGAAAAGTGGGGCGATCCAAACGCCAGACCGCGGTGGCCCAATCCAACGCTTTCCCGGTGAGGAGTGAACAAACGAATGAAATTTTCCCCTCATCGGTCGGGTAGAGGTGCGGCTGCTGATTGACAAACAATGAACACTGCAGCAAGAACCCCTTACACTTTGCTGCAGTGCCGTCAAACTTTTCAGGGAAAGCTAGTCGTGGGCTAGCTGCGACCGGCGGAACCCCCGGTGATGGCGCCGTCGCGGGAGGAGCGGCAGACGGAGGAGTGAGTTGAAAACCCTGCAGCGCACTCACCAATTGTCCCGTGAGGTCTGTGAGGCGATCCAGTTGTTGACGATGCATCGCGAGCGTCGAAGCCTGGGCGGAGAGCTCCGATGCAATCTGCAACACCGAGGGTGCTGGGGCCTGTGAGGACGCATCCGACGCGGCCGGGTGCACGATCGCTGGATCCGATGGCGGCGAAGTTTTCTGTAACATGCTCACAGACGGAGTCGGAGGCGTAGGATCCATTTGCGATGCGTTTATTAGCGTAGTCAGGCAGGCGGGGGTCAACAACAGCAAACGAGAACAACAGAGATAATCCAGAGCGATAAACGATAGTCCAGGCAAACAAGTCCAAAGGCAGGCGGCGATCAAAGCAGAGAGAATAAACAGTCCAGTCGGCAACAGAATAACAAGACAGGGAAAACGCTCGGAATTGATAGAAAACTATGCAAAACTTCGCGGGGGTTAGCCCGCGAAGACGGGGTATAAATGGCGGAAGGCAGGAAGTGATCCGGTGGACCCGGAACCGGAAGTGGGGGTCCCAGGTACAGGGCGGATGGGAGATGTCAAACTAAAAGTCCGGGGATGGTTCCCGCTGACGGCGGTTAGAGGGAGCCACGGAGGCCGCCGTGGTAACACATTTAAAGCATTTAAAGCAAGGGAGATAATGCTTCCTTGTTTGTACTGTAGAATGTGTAAAATGTGTCTTAAACTAACAATAATTATTGTGTGCTTGCTTTCATTTGAGGTGCCCTCTGGCATAAAGGAAACCGTATGTGATCTAGTCACACGGACGTACAAAAGAAGTTAACAAGGTTTGAGTGGTGTGAATTAAAGTCATTTTCCTGAAGTGTTATTATTATTCCAGCGATTTGCACAGTAAGTATTTTTATATTATGCATCACCATTCATTACAGTAGACAGCTGATGTTAATGTAAACTAGTTTCTCTGTAAGCTCTGAATGCACATATATGGCAATCCAATGTCTGTTAAATTGCTTCATTGTGTTTTTCTTTTGCTATGTGCTTGTCAGTTTGTTTTAACGTAAATGTCTTTACTACTAAAACATCCCCCTTTTTGCTAGCTTTAATTGTGCAGCAAGTAAAATGTGTCTTAATCTAACAATAATAATTATTGTATGCTTGCTTTCATTTGAGGTACTCTCTGCACATGTGTGTGACTAGGACACATACGGTTTCCGTGATGACAAAGGAAGTTTCCAGGTTTGCGTGGTGTGAATTTAAGTCATTTTCCTGAAGTGTTTCCAACAATTTGCACAGTGAGTAATTTTATATTACAGGGCTCCAGACTTAAACGGTTGCATTTGCAAAAATATTAATTTGTGAGAAGTGAAGTTTTGCTGAGGTCCCACTGGCGACAATATATGAAGAGTTTATTTGCAAAAACAGATAACTCAATCTTTATTTATTTTCAGAAATTATGTTGTTGTTTTGTTATTGTGCATTCCAAGTAATATCAATCAAGCTGCAGTTGGTTTGTTTTGATTGAGTAATAATAACTTAAACAAATAGAGGTAACTTACAAAATTAAAGTTAATTGAAAGTATGTTTAATTGAAAGTTGTTGTGATCATAGACTGTATGGTTGTGATTATACGCAATACACAGAGCTTTTCCCTGCCCGTTGTAACACGTTGCTTTTGCAAAGTATCGTGGAAAAAGTTCAAACTTTTATTTTTTATTTATTAAGGTAGTCCATTTGTTGTGAGATCTTCTATTTTTTTTTTTTTTTTCTTGCTAGCTATTTATAGATTGAATTAATAATTAAATCTGTAACATTTACAGACAAGTGATTGGGTTTGGATCATAAAGTAATACTTAATCCAAAAAGCTGACATATAGTGGCAAGAAAATATATTTCTAAAAAGAAAGTGTTGAGGCATGGCTTGGGGGAAGCTATTTTGTCGCTAGCTGATCACATGCGTGTATTTACTTGTTTTCTATAAGATATATATATATATTATTTCTTTCTTTTTCATTTAGGCTAGTAATACTTTTTTGTGTTAACACTGGTGACGAGAATTATGAATCAAAAATTCGGAAGCAAAAATTGTGATATCATAAAAACCTTATTTAAAGCAAAAAGTAACTATCGTAATATTGTTATCGTAAAAATATGACTCATATCGTGATTTAAGACTTTGGCCATGTCGACCAACTGTAATTACACCACACAAATTGATTACAATGGCAACACCTCGCTCTCTATTCTCAGTCAATGGTTGATGTATATATGAAGAGCTCCAATGCAAAAGCCTCTAAAAAGCCATCTTGCTCAAAAAATAGATAATGATACTGAGTGAATACTCTCCACACATAGTATACGTTCATCAAGTACTTTCACTTCAAATGTGCTAAATTCCAGCCTCAACCCATTCAGCAGTACTAGTATTTACATAGAAACCTATACATAATAGCCAGAATAAAATGCTCATTTTAAAGAAAAACCTCAGACGTACTTAAGAGGCATCTGAAGTCTTCATATATATATATATGGGGGAATAGGGTGTCATAGTTGTGGTCCCATAATTACCCCTGATTGTATAGACTTGTCAACGTTTTATGAATCAAAACAATGTCTAATAACAGTTTCTTTTTATTTAAATATAGGATAGTCAAAGAGACAACTTCTTGAAAGACCTGGAAACATCACCACTGGCAGGTGTGTCATTAAAAAGAAAGGTGTTCTTGGAGACTACGACAATATTGGAATCATTGCTGGAGTAATGATTCTTGAGCGGATCAAATCAGTGGCACAAGCCTGTACATTGATGCTGGGTACAATCTATGTGCTTAATTTGGCATACCCAAAAGAACTAAAATACTACTATGAATTTGTTCAGAAATTCCTTATGCAGATGGATTCTGAAAAGCTCTCCCTCAAAATTTTAGGACTGAAAAACAGTTCAATGCTGTAATTTTGCAGCAGGCATGTATATGCAAGCTTAAAGTCATTGCACACGGAGTCCAAAATTTTTGTATGTGTTTTTTCATTTTTTTTGTATTTGTCATCCTTTCCTATCAAAATGCTTGCTATAGATGTGAAAAAGCAGAAAAAATAAACTGATCTGAATTTATTGACGGATGAAAGTTTCAGAGGCAGTGTGTAAACGTGATTGACACAACATGAGGTTGTATTTATTTTTTAACGTGTGAAAATTTCAGACGAAGATATCGGACTTAGTGTGCAGTGACCTTTAGCGTAAAATTTAGTCTAGATGTCACAGCCCACATTGCACTATTTTTCGTTTAAGACCTGTATGTCTGTAGTTCAGACATTTTTAAATTCCCTTACAAATTGCAATTTGTTGCATGACATGTGAGCTTTATTTGTTGTGGAGTTTTAACACTATAGTTTTATTCGCTGTTGTTATGATCCATAACTGTACTGTTGCCTGTTTCCACAAATTTTTACTAATTGTGCAATGTTAATTCAGCACTACTGTTTTTAACATTTGTGCAGTTTAAGCATTGTTGTTTTAATGATTCACAAACAATGTGGCCTGTGAAATTTTTGTGAATGTGCAATGTAAGCACTGTTATTCACATGCACTACATTTCATGACATTAAAGTTAAGTTTAAAACATTAAACTTACTGTTGTGCGTATTTGCAAAACCATTTAAGGACCTCTCCTTCAGAATTTTTTTTTTAAGGTAAGTGGTTACAATTTATTTTAGCTACATTTAAAAAAAATAAAATAAAAAATTAGTCAACGAAATGTGTTTATTTAAATGTAGCTAAAATAAATTGATTGCAACCACTTACCTTAAAACAATTGAGTAAATTCAATGTTTTTTTTTCCTTTCAGTTATAAGCAAATAATTTAAGAGGAAGTAACAATTAAATAGAGATTAAATTCAACTAAATGTGTTTGTTTAAATTTAGATCAAAACAATTGATTGCAACCACTTGCCTTTAAAAAACTGAGTAAATTGAATGAATCATTTTTTTTCAGTGTACCAAGAAAGGTTACTCACTATAATATGGTGCACATGTAACAATTTGTAACAAATTTTGCTGGTTAGCTTTGTCCTTGACAGGGTACAAGATGGTCAGTCAGGGTACAGACCTTCAATCTAAAATTTGAAATTTCTAAAATAATTTCAAAAGAAATAACGGTAAATTAAATACTAGGAAATTAATATAAAATAAGAAATATACAAAGACTTGTATTGACAAGTTTATATATACAGTTTAATGTACATGTATTAACAATTCACTTTCAAATGTGTGACACAATTTGGTAACTACTGGTTTTATTCTTCGATCCACAAACTCTTATAGAAATATCCACTACTGACAAAAAGGTAGGCTAAAAGTGTCTGCATTAATCACAACTGTACAATTCCTGATTTGTGCAATAACTCATTAACTATGGTCATAATCAGAGCACCACAAACTACTATTTTAATTTCAAATACTGAGAAAACGGTAAGCCAGTAGTGTATTAATTTGTTGCAAACTGTTTTAGTTGTGTAAATGTTCGAATTTTATTGACACTATTTATATGAAATATTTATATTTAGTATATACAACAGAATTAAAACATTCTGTATGCTAGCATGCTAAGCTAACTGGAATAAGTCAACAAATAGGGATGGAGGAACTCCACAGTTAATAAATAATGGACTAGACCAACACATCCAAGTAAAACTTCATATCACCAAAGCTTCGCTGTGGATTTTCTCTCATGGTGGGACCAGGATATCACTAGACAAAAGTAAACACAAATATATAATAGTTCCTTCGCAACTCTGATTCCGATTTGTTCCACTCTTCCTCATACACGGAACTGACCATGAATGAAAAATACATGTTTCCTATACAATATTCAATTCAAAGCCAGAAAGTTTTTCACGTTTCCACTTTCTTGCATCAAAAATTTAAAACATCCTTCAGTGGGCTCTTTCACACAATAAAACAAACTATAAAATAGAGCAATGATTAGAAGAACAGTTTGCACACCACACCTGCTTGCCGCCATCTTGAAAAAAAAAAAAACAGTGTGTATCCCCTTTGAGCCCTTTTGAACCCTTTGATCTACAAAAAAATAATACCTGATTACTGTAATCAAGCTGCTAGCTTTCTATCATCGGGCTTGCTAGCAGCTATCGTTGCAGTTGATGTCATCTAAGGCTGTGTGTGTAAGTCAGTTGTAGTGTTTCTATTCATCTTTTCTCTTTTTTTGTTTTTGTTCTTCTTTCCTTCAGTGATTCAGCTTGTTAACAGCAGGTCTTCATCACTAATGCTCAACAGTCCGACATTTGAATGGCTGCTGTAGCTTCTGTGGGATTTTTTATGCCAATTATAATTTTGGGAAAAATACTTAATTGATTGTTATGGTAACCCACTGATAAAATATTTACATGGTTTTAAGCCTTTGCTGTTCATTGAACACATTTGACATTCAGAGAAAGCAAAAAAAGACTTTTTTACATTGAAAAACATTTAAAAAAAAAAAACTTTTTCATATTTTGAATTTGAATTTTTTTTTCATACTCATCACCAAATCACAGGCAGTTGTACATCATTGGTCCTTTCGAAAATTAGGCACATCTGACCCTAATGTCCCCTATCATATGGGGATTTCTTTGTAATGTTACTAGCAATTAAAATATTGAAAGACATGTAATTTCTGTCAAAGTAGTTTTTCTGTATCATCACTATAAAAACTTTGGGTTTATCTGCAGTTGCTCTTGTGGGAATATATATGCTTTTTAATATTTTCAGTCTTTATTCTTCTCACACTGTGTAACAGATAATCAGTTTATATGCAAGGCTGACTTACCTCCTACGTGTCTGTTAAGAACTGATAAACAAGTACATGTTGCACCCAGGAACTGGGAAGTATGCCAACACTTGAGCAGGCAGAGGGGGAGATACATGTAGTTGTAATTTCTGTGTTCTTGGCCACTTTTACTCTTCTCATGGGCCACTTCTCATCTGACATTTGAATAGTAAGCAACATTAATACAAGACTCTTCATCACTGCTTGTAGGCAGTTTTTAATAGTCACCTTGCGCTTGAGGTGTAGAATCAGACAGATGTTCTGAAGTGGTAAAGCTTCTCATCTTGAAGAATTGTGATTAATTTAGCTTTCACAGTGACGCTGTGCTTACGCACAACGTCACAGATCTTTCTCATGCTGTCTGCACTGGTTAAATTGTCATGTGTGATTTGTGAATATTGTTCCTCGCGAATTATGTCCTGCTGACGCAGTTGATCTGCAACGACCTTAACATTTGTAACCTTCTGAATGAGATTTGCAAAATTGTTATCAAAAAATGCTGCTTTATCCTTATCACTATTCAGAAGCAGATGCTGCTCATCTTTCTTTGGATTTATGTTATCAAGTTCATCTTTCTCAATTGTTGCAGTCCAGACAATGTTGCAGTCCTGACCATGATCCTCATCTCTTATAAGGCTCATTTCAAGATCATTCTCCAGATGCATCTTGACCTTGAAGAAGTTTGGGATAGTATCTCTTCTGAGTGTGATCCCTTCTTTGGGATGGACAGAGGCACCAGGAACATCAAGAAAGTTTAGAGTTTTCATCCGAAATGCCTTGTCAGGTCTGGGATGCTTGATTGGATCACTTGATTTTTCTTCTTTTTCCACAACTTCTTTAAAATGTTCATCAAGTGGTAAAATGTAGACATGTAAAATGAGAGGATCTTTAGAACACATGTACAGAAGAAGATCACAGTGTTCATCCCATTGCATTATCCAGCTTATAATATAATATATAACGTTTTAAGAGAGAATGATGGTTGGACAATTTTAGCATGAAATCGGGTCAACTGCACAGGCTCTACATATATTCCCTCATCTTTTACGCTGAGGACTTTCACAGCATCTTTGAAAGACAGGTCAGAATTTCCTAAACAGACATAATGGGGCAGATGAACTTCTTCCAGTTTGCCTGAGATCAGTGTCACGTCAATCACTGGACCGATTCGGTTATACTGCAGATGCTCCAGTTGTGTGTTGAGGAACTGACCGTCTATGACATGATACTGAAAGGTGACCTCACAGTCAGAGACCCATCGGATTCTGGTCCTGATACACTCGTAGCAGCCTGGGACAGTGCTGACCACGAACATGCCTTCCTCTGTTAATGACTCAATCTGAACCCATTGACCAGTATCAGCTATATTGATGCAAGATTGACAGGTCAGCAGTGGGTGAAGTTGGGCTCAGAAGGTTTGGGGTTGGAGAACCTGTAGCACAGGGAAAGAATAAATAGTGAGATGTTAGTATACAAACAGGCTAGAAAATAAGACTTTAATTGCACCAATGCATGATGTCATGTTCAAATTTTTAACAAGGCTAGTCTGCTCTTGTTGATGAGAATTATTCAATTCAGTGACATAGAAACAACCAAGGAAAGCTTAAATGAAAACCTGTCTCGACTCGCACAAGGACTTTCGCCTCTGATGGAAACAAGCTAGTCACTGAATATGTGCTGTTTATCTAAAATAAAAATATTCACAAACAAACACATAATTATTGCAAATACAGTTTAATGCTTGTTAAGGAGAACTTACTGTCTGTCTATTTGCTCATTATTGGCAGTTATTGTACCCTTTCCTCATATGCTGAGGCACACACATGCAAAAGTTATGTGTGGGTATGTGTCACAGAGATATAAGAACACATAATGTACACATGAAACCAACACATGAGTTTATGTATGATAACTCTATTTATGTTTGATAACTCACCCGCTTATGTGTGTATTTGTCTTGTTTCCAACAGGAGGCTCTTTGTAGAGGCTGTTAATGTCACACAGAGACACTGAGGAGTTCAAATAATAAACCCCAAATCCAGCATAGAGGGACTCTGTGAATGTGTTGTTAAATGTGTGCAAGTGTGTGAGTGTGTTTGTGTCAGAGACGCTGTAGATGGACAAAGTACCAGCCGACATGTCCAAATACACTCCTACTCTTTTAGAGGAGCATGAGAGAGCAGATATGTCAGTTGAATTATTGTTGTGACGGGCAATGAAACGGCCTTCGCTGCACAAAAGGCTCCAGGAGTTCTTGTTGCGTCCAAACATACAGTCACTACTCCGTTCTTTTCTGACGATTCCTTTATATGTCACTGATATAACAGCCTCAACTCCACTCCATTCGGCCTCCCAGTAACAGCGTCCGGTCAGACTCTCTCTACAGAGAATCTGATATACAACAAATCTCTCAGGATGATCAGGATATGACTGATCTTTTTCCACATATGTAACCTTTCTGTTCTCCTCAGACAGAACGAGTTCATTATTTGCTGTATTTGGATCCAATGTGAGATTGCAGGCATCTGAATACAAGAAGAGAGACATTTATAGCACAACAGCAGTCACTGAAGGTGTGTGTGTGTGTGTGTGTGCGCAGACATACATTTATATACTCCTGCTGTAATTCTGGACTCTCCTCCATGATCCACACTTTAAAACAAATGCACAGTGTCACATTCTGCACATCTGACATAATCGGTAATTTAGATATTGACACTGATATTTATTTTTAGCTTATTATTTGTATATTTATGTCCAATAACTGATATACAGAACGATTTTAATTTAAGTTCATTGTGTAAATTATTTGTTAAATTTCATGATCATATCACAACAATTAAAACAGTATGCTTTTTATATATATAAAACAACAGCACCATCAGTAGCATTAACAATAGGCAAAATTAAGTCCTGTTTGGAGAACATAAATAAATGAGAAGGGGGCCTGCAAACTAATTAATCTTCTCTCTAAACACATAGTATGCATTTTACAAACTAAAAATGTTTTTCTAGTATTTACGTGTATATAATGTCTCTGGCTCAGTATCAGATAAGCATGAATGCAGATTTGAATTTAGCAGCTCATCACAATTCACTGAACAATCTGAACACGGCTGTCATACACACAAAGGGTTAATATTTACAAGGAAGGTGCTAACTGATTGAATGGTAAGGTCTAACTCAGACATTTAATTCATACATTTCAAAAATTAACTTGTGGGCCACATGAAATGAGGTGGAAATATGTCAGGATTACAGTATCTTGTGGGCCACGTGCAGTGAGGGTGTGGGCCAGTTTGGGCCTGCAGAGCATTGTGTTTGACGTGATTTCAAACTAAAGGTTTAGGTGTTGTTTATTGCATTAAGATCTATCTCAAATTATGTTTTTAATGTTTTTTGTCAGTTTAGACAGTTCCATCTTCAATGTTTTAGAGCGAATAATGCTTTCATTGTCACCCGACACATTTTTAAGCACATGTAACAATGTGTATTTTGCACCACACATAACTTAAATCAGTCGCAATCACTTAATGAGATAGTTTTCACAGAGAGAAGATTGTTATTCACATCAGCACTAATGATGTTTGATGTCGCCAGTTGGAGATCACTAAAAATAACATTAACTACCTGGGGTCAGCGGTCACGCCAGCACAACCAGGTCACTTTTTTCTGATCAATGCGAAAGTATTGAGTGAATTTTGTGCCAATATTCATCAAACAAATCCAGCATTTTGCAAATAAACACAATCTGCTTTGCAAAGAAAAACTTGACTTTCAAACAAACGCAAAGTGATCTGCAAATACAAAACTCTATCTGAGAGAAAATGCAGTGGTATGGACAAAATATATGTACTGTGTGTTACAACTGTGAGACTTATTTGCCTTTTTATGAGGAAACACAAATGTGTGTAGGCAGATTTTCTCACAAATGCAACTGAGCAACTTCCTTTTCCAAAAACAGCAGATGGCGGTGTCATTCCATTTACACTAGTCTCCTGAGACCCGAAACACCCATTTACCTTTTCAGGGAATACAGCAGACCAACATGCGTGGGTTTCTGGTGAGTTTCTGTCTTACTACGTCTATAATTAACCATTTAGATGTTTTCACAAAGCGACCCTATACTACAATGTCAGTGAAACTTCAAATCCAAAAATGTTAATTCATGCATTTACGACCGCAAGGTTAGATTATTTAAACGCTCTATTGGGTGGTTGCTCTTTGAGCTTAATAAATGACCATATTAGCCTGGTTCTGTCAACACTTCACTAGCTCCCTATTAAACATTGTATACATTTTAAAATTTTGCTTATTACTTATAAAGCCCTGAATAGTTTAGCTTCTTAGTACTTGAGCGAGCTCTTATCAATTTATAGTCCACTGTGCTCTCAAAACTGTCCATTTGATACCTGGAATATCAGATCCTTTTTTTATTTAGCATCCAAACTCTGTTACAATCTACCTAGTGTAACCTAGTGCTCAGGAGGTAGACACACTCTGTTAGTTTAAATCTAGATTAAAGACCCATAACACGTAACACACTAATGCATTTCTACAATTCAAATCCATTAAAGGATTGTTAGGCTGCATTAATTAGGTCAGCTGGAACCAGGAACACTTCCCATAACACCCGATGTACTTGTTACATCTTAAGAAGAATGGCATCTACGCAAATATTAGTCTGTTTTATTCTTATTCCAAAATCACCATAGACAACAAGATATAGTCTGTATCCACATAAGATGGTCACTGCAGTCATCCCAGGCCCAGATCTTGTCGGTATCCCGTCCAGATGGTGGATCAGCCCCAAAGACAACCTCTACAGCCCTGAATGTCAATGGAGACCATGTCAACTAGATGAGCCCCAGAGACAGATCCCGAGCTAAGAACTCATCAACTATACGGCCATCAGCACATAACCATGGGAACCAGACAAGTCCTATGCACAATCTAACTTTGGAGGTCATAATTACACCCATAACTTAAAAAGGGTTATTTCCGCAGGTTCTGACATACGCATGGTTTTATAAATCTGATAACTTTTGTGCGTATACAACATCTATCTTTTGGGCATATGTACACTTTTAGCATGAAATCTATGGAGAGATTAATAAATGAGGCCCCAGGTTTAAACGCTGTCTGAAACGCTGTTTCTTAGCATCTGTTTTCTAAGCTTATATCTATCAAGAATTTATGTAACACATCTCACATTAAATCATGAATGGCTGTTATGTTAAGTAGTTTATTAAAGCAAGTTACTGTTCCTTGTGAACACCATGTCATTTCCTTTCACACACTGTGCTGTAATTGCAGTCTTGCATGCAATTATTCAAATTTATCAGTGGCTACGATATTATAAAACCTATATCAAATTAGTGAAAAACGCATAAATATCAGAAATAAATATTGATGAATCATTTTATCAGCACAGCTCTTTAGAAAACACACACACACACACACACACACATACTTGAGCTTGTCCAGTGTGCAGTTTGGATTATTCAGCAGCTTGACTCCTGATTCTCCTGGGTGATTGTAGCTCAGATCCAGCTCTCTTAGGTGTGAGGGGTTTGAACTCAGAGCTGCAAACACATAACCACAGGCTTTCTCTGTCACCATACAGCCAGACAACCTACAAACACACAAAAAGCCCACATGGCATTACTTTGTTAATCAAATTGTTAATCACAAATTAACTTTCCTGTTTGAACTAATTGAACATAAAACGTCACCAGCTTCTTTGTTTTTAG
This sequence comes from Cirrhinus mrigala, assembly GCA_036247105.1. Lineage (NCBI taxonomy): Eukaryota > Metazoa > Chordata > Actinopteri > Cypriniformes > Cyprinidae > Cirrhinus > Cirrhinus mrigala. The sequence goes on from JAMKFB010000831.1 coordinate 1,666,293, forward strand.
AAAGCTGCTTGTTTGTGTTAAATTTTCTTGTTGTACACATAGTGAAACATAAGGAATGGAAATCTCTGCCCTATTTAAGAGGTGTGCATTGCCATGTCCCACTTCATAATGGGAGATGATGTATGCTTTGTGTGTTGTTTGTTTGGGAGTGGAGCTCTTGAGTGAGCTGAAACTCTCACTGTAATTGCTTTATGCTGAGAAAACTCTGCTATTGTTTGGGAGGACAAGGGAACCAGGCATCAGCACTTCGTAGTTTGGGTATTTTTTGCCTACCAAATAATCAATACTCGATGGCACTCAGCCACCAGGGAGCAAGTGCAAACAATGCTGACCCTGTAAAACATAGTGCCAAATGTTCAGAAAAGACCTGCAAAATGCTGGTGTTAGGAAGATTTCGAGAACACTGCCTTAAATAAAGCTTGTTGGAGGTAGCTTGCTGCTTTATGCATGTCACAGTAAAGGAACTTTGAAACTGCTAAGAGTGCAGAGATCATTTTGATTTCTAATGGTTTAATGCTCAGCTATAGCATCCTACATTTTATGTTGATAAAATAATATAATTGAATATGTTTTTCAAATAATCAGCCTCTTTATAATGTACATGTAAATATGCTGTACTAAAAAAAGTAAAAGCACTCTTAAACAAATCATTAAAAAAAAAAAAAAAATGTTTTTAGTGATAGACTGGAGCAAATATAACAACTGGATTTTGCTAAAACATTGCAATTGCCCAAGAAAGTCAAGAGCAGAAATAAAGTGTCATGTTTACTTTTAATAGAGTAAAAATGTATCTGTGTTATTAAATACCTTAGTGTGTTTAGTTGACAGTGTGAATTCTTTAGTCCAGCAGAGATCATCTCCACTCCTAAATCCTGCAGGTCATTATTACTCAGGTCCAGCTCTCTCAATGAGGAGTCTGATGATTGTAGAGCTAAAGACAAGCTTTCACAGCACTGACCAGTGAGATTACAGAAAGCCAATCTAAATGGAACAAACAAAGCAGAAAGTAATGGAGATGTTAAAGCACCTGCTAGAACATCCTTAATTGTAATTTCACTAATATGTTTCATGGTATGTTATAGGCCTTGAACATGAGTTCATCAGTAGTGAACAGCCACTGACAGATGTTGATGATCAGCATCGTGGTACAAACAAATCCTCACTAGACTAAATTAGATTTGTGTATTTTGAAAAAACAATCCTCCAATCCAGCATTTGTTCAGTCAGCTTCATGTCACTGGCCCAAGGTACAGGGCTTGAAAAGTTCAGGCTACCATATACGTAACCACCAGTAGGATAAAGTGTCTCTTATAAACACTAGGTTTCGCCTGTATTTATGTTGAAGTAAAGCCGAGCAGTCTTTTTTGGATTGTTTTATTATTGTTAATTTTGAGTTTGTGTGTTCATGACTTTGTCATTGTCATTATTCAGTTTATGGTATGTGTTGTATTGTTTAAGTAAAATCAGTATTTTTGTCATGTTTTACAATAAAAATATCTAAATTCCTTTTGTATGTAAAGCGCTTTGAATTACCATTGTGTATGAAATATACTATATTTATATATATAAATAAACGTTGCTTTGCCTTGCCTAAACATTCAACAGAAAAGGATTTAGTTGGGAAGCTTTTGTTTCTTAAAAGATCACTAAAAAAAAATAGTTAATCAGCTAGCTGGAAACAGTTATCAGTACATGTATTTAAAAAATTTGAACACTACAAAACACATTTAAAACTACATATTCAAACATATTGAACGATTGAATGTAAAAGTCCAACCTCAGTATCTCCAGCTGACAATTTGGACTCTTCAGTCCATCTGAGAGCAGCCTAACTCCTGAATCCTGCAGGTCATTGTTACTCAGGTCCAGCTCTCTCAGATGGGAATTTGATGATTGTAGAGCTGAAGACAAACTTTCACAGCAGTGACCAGTCAATCTACATCCTGACAATCTGAAAAAGATAATAACATATTTAGTAATTAAAACCTGTCAGAACAAGTATTAAAAAACAATGACTCAATCTGACTAACAATCTGAGGACTGAACACAAAAAATGTGATTTGAATATTTAATCAGATGTCATACAGTGACAAATCATTAAAATGCAATAATCAAACATGAAGTGGTGCACATTTTCTAAAGTTTGGTGACCATTGTTTTAAATCAGGGTTCCCCAAATCCAGCCCTGGAAGGCCACTTCCCTGCAGAATTTAGCTACAAGCCTAATCAGAGACAACTGAGAAACTAATGATGAGATTTTTATGATGAACAGCTTTACTAAAAACAAAGTCTTCAAAAAATATGCTTTATGAAAATGAGTTGAACTATAAGCAATATACAGACACAAGTCCTGGGCATTCTCATGTTTTTCTAAATGTTATAAAAACATTACAACATCACAACAAATTGTTCTATGGGACATATATGTATTTTATTCTTCTCTTCAGAAGTTTTTGACATTGCTTCCTTTGTTTGCTTAGACAAAATGTCACCGATACATTCATACATTGCTACTATATACACAGGGGAAATAATCTGCTAGCCATAGTTATCAAAAACCAATTCTTACACACATTTGAACATAATAAATGAGTGAATGTGAAAGTCAAACCTCAGTATGTTCAGTTGACAGTGTGCACTTTTCAGTCCAGCAGAAAGCAGCTTCACTCCTGAATCTTGCAGGTCATTATTACGCAGGTCCAACATTATCAGATGGGAGTTCAATGATTGTAGAGCTGAAGACAAACTTTCACAGTGCTGATCAGTAATACCACATCCAGCAAGTCTATAACAGACAATGACAAGAGAGTATTAGATGGTTAAAATCAAGTTTTCTGTATTCAGTGTATGACAATGAAAGTGAAAATCCTGTGTGACACAAAAGTCTAGACAAGTCTGTTTTTCCTGTGATGACAACTGAACACTCACAGAGCTTTTCTGCAGTTCATCACAGCTGGCATCAGTCTCCATCTGTCCTCATCTAATGCGTTGTATTTCATGGGCTCAAACTCTTCCAACACCTCCTCTGACATCTGAAGCATGTAGGCTATTGCTGAGCATTGAGCAGAAGAGAGTTTCACCTCTGAGTGTTTGTCTGATTTCACAAACTCCTGAATCTCTTGGTATAGAATTTGATCATTCACTTCGAGCAGACAGAGGAACAAATTTATGGATCTGTCAGCTGAGAAATCAATATGTCCCTCGATTCTCTCTTTAATGTGTTGCGTGGTTTTTCTGATGGTTTCCAAGCTGTTCTCAGTGTGTGTCAGTAAACCTTTCATGAGTCTTTGATTGGTCTCCAGTGAGATACCGAGCAGAAACCGCAGAAAAAGATCCAGGTGTCCATTCTTACTAAGAAGTGTTTGATCAACTGTTGATGTTAGTAGTTCATAAAGAGAGCCCTTATACTTATCATCAAATAACAACTGAAATGGCTCCATATTCTTCAATAGATGGGAGTAAAATGCATAGAAAGCAGCTAGAAACTCCTGAAAGCTCAAATGAATGAAGCTGTAGACTTTCCTCTGATGAATCACAGATTCCTCTTTAAAGATCTCAGTGCAAATCCCAGAATACACTAAGGCGTCAGTCACGTCTATGTCACTCTCTCTCAGGTCCTCCTCATAGAACATGATATTGCCCTTAATCAGCTGCTTGAAAGCCAGTTCAGCAAGTTTAACAATCACTTCTCTGTTGGACTGCAAAAGATTATCTGAATCTTTCTCTTCATACTTCTGATTTCTCATGTTTATCTGAGTAAGCAAAAAATGGATGTACATTTCTGTCAAAGTTTGAGGGATTTCTGCACTTAGATCTTCTTTCAAGAGCTGCTGTAGCACAGTGGCTGAAATCCAGCAGAAGATGGGTATGTGACACATGATGTGGAGACTCTTTGCTTTTTTAATGTGTGAGATGATTATGCTGGCTTGTTGCTGGTCACTGATTCTCTTTCCGAAATATTCCTCCTTCTGAGGCTCATTGAATCCCTGAATCTCTGTCACACGTTCAATGTATTTAGAGGGGATCTGACTGGCTGCTGCAGGTCTGGAAGTGATCCAGATTTGAGCAGAGGGAAGCAGATCTCCTTTCATGAGGTTTGAAATCAACATGCTCACTGATGAAGTCTCAGTAACATCAGAAACTTTCTCACTCTCTGAAAACATCAGTGTGATTCTGCTTTCATCCAGACCATCAAAGATAAACACAACTTTACATTCCTCATAAATCTTTGAGTCCATATCCTGAAGTTCAGGGTGAAAGTCAAGCAGAAGTTTATGAAGACTGTACTGATGATCTCGAATCAAGTTCAGCTCTCGAAATGGAAGCACAAACATGAAATCTACATCCTGATTGGCTTTTCCCTCTGCCCAGTCCAGTATGAACTTCTGCACAGAGACAGTTTTTCCAATTCCGGCGATGCCTTTAGTAAGAACTACCTTTATTTTGTCTTTTTTCACACATCCTGGTTCAGATAATGGTTTGAAAATGTCATTGCAGTAGATTGGAGTGATGTGCGAGTGTTGTGTTCTGGCTGTTTTCTCCATCTGTAAAACCTCATGTTCTTCATTCACCAATTCAGTATCTCCCTCTATAATGTAAAGCTGTGTGTAGATCCTGTTCAGGAGGATTTGATTCTCTTTCACATTGATTCCTTCAAATAAACTGTCATACTTTTTCCTCATGCTGTTTTTGTGTTGATTTTTGACTCTGTGTAGATCATCATCTACTGGTTGGTAAGAATCCTGCTGCAGGTCTCTAGTCTGACCATCTCTATCCACACAGCAGAAACAAGAACAACAACATAAAGCATAAATGAGAATAAACTTTAACATTAGAGGCCCAGGTCATTATCCTAGATTACCTAGAACAAGCTTTATTCTTCAAATATTTTATAAAAATCATTTGAGTCTCTCCAAGTTTGTTTAAACTGTAAAACTTTGTGTTTATAGCATGTTTCTCCATGAATGTGACCTTGAATCTCTACTTACTAATTAATGAGAATGAAATGCTCTGAAGTAAAAAGAAAAACATACACAAAATTCACAAAGATACTTCTAATGAACATACAGGTGATAACATTAATGGATGTTTCTGGTTTAAATTCAGATGAGAATGCTCTATATTTGTGTAAAGCAAACACATTTGTAATGAGGCTCTGAAATTAAATAATGTATTAATCTCGTTTTACTGCAGCTGTTCAATAACCAATTACATGTTTGTACTCACACAGGATCAGAGGTCATTGCTCCTTCACTGAGATGAGGGTGAAGATCTGTCTCACTCTTCGTAGACACATAGCTGGATACTGAACATGAAGCTGTCTGATCTTCCTTTGGTCTGGTAATGGGAAACATATTAATAATTCATATTATTTCTCTTTATCACTGACAAATTATATACGTACTGGTTATTTTCTCACCTAGGGTTAAAGGTCCCTGTTCCATCACTAAACTGAGGGGGTTTTATCATGGAGTGATCACTCTTCACAGACACACCGCTGGGCTCTGGAGATGCTGGTCTTTGTTTCTGATGAACGACATTCTCCTCCTCTTTCTTTTCAAAGAGACTCATTTTAGAGGCAGTGTTCTTCTATGTCCCCACAAAGATTTCTTTTCTGCATTTTGAAATACAGTGACACACAACTCAACTCATCTTTAAAAAAACAGAAAGCATTTCCTTCAATATACAGTTCTGGTCTTCACTGAAGTCAATATTTAGACCAGTTGCAAACACAAGATACAGTGCTTTCAGGCTGTCCAAGTCCACTTCCAAAACATAGATTCACATATAATGTACTCACCCCCTTGTCATCCAAGATGTTCATGTCTTTCTTTCTTCAGTTGTAAAGAAATTATGTTTTTTGAGGAAAACGTTTCAGCATTTTTCTCCATATAACGGACTGATCTGGTTCCCAGAGTTTGAACTTCCAAAATTCAGCTTAAATACGGCTTCAAACGATCCTAAATGTGGTTGTAAACGATCCCACCTGAGGAAGAACTGTTATATCCAGTGAAACGATCGGTTATTTTCATAAAAAAAAAAAAAAAAAAGTTTAAATACTTTTTAATCTCAAACGCTTGTCTTGTCTTGCTCTCCTTGAATTCTGTGCATTCTGACTCAAGACAGTTAGGGTATGTCGAAAAACTGACCCAGTCTTTGCAAAGTGAACATGCAAAGATGATCAAACACCCTTAACAAAAAAGGTAAAACAGCGATATAGGACGATTTTGAAGTCGAGGGAAAACATGAGATGGGAGTTTTTCGACATACCCTAACTGTCATGAACAGGAACAAAAACAGTCCAAGCAGAGTAAGATAAGACGAGCGTTTGACATTAAAAAGTATATAAATTGTATTATTTTTATGAAAATAACCAATTGTTACGCTAGATAAGACCCTTCTTCCTTGACTAGGATCGTTTACAACCACATCTGGGATAGTTTGAAGCCGTATTTAAACTGCATTTTGGAAGTTCAAACTCGGGGCACCATAGCAGTCCAGTATATGGAGAAAAATGCTGGAATGTTTTCCTCAAAAAACATAATTTCTTTACTACTGAAGAAAGACAGACATGAACATCTTGGATGACAAGGGGGTGAGTACATTATATTTGAATCTTTGTTTTGGAAGTGGATTTCTGCTTTCACCCAGGATGCATCAAACTCTTGAAATGTTTGACATCAAAATATAGTTGTTTGCATATTTATTTAGAGAATTACAATGTCTTGATTGAACTTGAAATATGAAGTTGTAATGAATCAAAATCTGTTGCAACAATTATATATTTCTCTATTTTTGTGAAGTGGGCTAAATGTTCGGTTTTCTTTTCATATGGCACACAATGGGTAAATGAAGCTTGCAAAGCACTTATTATTGCTGTTGCAAAAAAAAAAAAAAAAAAGAAAAAAAAAAATCTCAGAGCCTGAAAAGCCTTTATCCCTGAAACAAAGTTGAACACAATCTTTATACTGCAGTATATAGTGCTATTGTAAATGTTCTTATGACACTGACTGCAAATGGAATGTTTTTACTGCCCATATGACCTTTTTAAGTCTGTATAATCTCTAAATAATTTAACTAGGACTGCAACACATGGTTATTAAAAAAATATGAATGATTTTTCTTTTTTATTTAATTTTTTTATTTTCTGTATTTATTTATTTTTATTCCACATTCTGCCCAATGTCCTCCAAAAAAAGGTGAAAACTGAAGGCTATGAAACAAATATAGTGAATGTATCTGCGGTATATACACTTTACAATACATTATGTGCAAAATGCAGGTTAAAATTACACAAAATATAAACATTTAAAATATAAATTTCAAAACAACAACTCTTTTTAAGTAGGTTTGGGCAATAATACATTGTTTATTGATGGTATACCTTTACTGATGGTGATAAAAAAACGCTTTATGGCACTCAATAGATTCATTTAAATTCATTAAAATGTACATAGACATCAGTGCCAATAGCCTTGTGGGCAGTGCGCTGACATGTGGTGCAGTTGCGCCTCGGGTGTCCTGAGATCGAATCCCGCCTCGTGGACCTTTCCCGAACCCCCACCGCCCCCCAAAAAATGTCTATTTTTTACATAGACATGAAATCACAAGTTTTGTTGTGGTACTTTTATTTTTTTATTTTTTCTATAAATAATTCAGAATTCATTTTATATTTTGTGTTTATTTATTGTTACCATATATGTGTTTAGAGTTCCTTAAACTTGAACTGTTCTTTTTTCCTTTTATTTCTTTCTAGCAGGCAGGACAAAAGAGCTGAAAGAGCCATTGGTGTCTGTAAGAAAGTGGTGGCAGCTTTTTTTTATTCATCAAAGAAAAAGAGGGATCTGGGAGCAGTATATGCAAAACTCAGTCTCCGCAAACACCAGCTTGTCACAGAGTCACCCATCAGATGGGGCTCACACCGGAAGATGTTTGCAAGAGTGCTGGAACAACAAAACACTATTGCTGAAGTCCTGGCTTCAGACTGAAACACCCAAAACCTGGTGCCAACATTGCAGGACATTGATGTCTCAGAACAGTTGAGGTTAAATTCAGGGCCTGTTCCAATACCCACACTTGTGGTCTTAGCCACATGAGAGCATGCAGCAGGAAGTGTCTTAAAAACGCCAAACCGCAGTGCCCTTAATGCAGACACTATCTAAGTGTATCCCATTATGCATCATATTCTGGAAATGAATCGTGAGATTTTTTGCTGAGATCTCATGAGATGTCACAGAAATCTTTCTAGTGTGAGTTAATTATTATAATATATTGCATATAAATTGGTAGTCAAACATAAAGTGATGCACATTTTATTGGTGCAAAGACGAGTATGTGAATTTAATACAACATTTGCAGCTGCTTTTTATCATTTAATTAGAAGCTCCACTAATTTAATTTAATCTAAACAGTGGTTCAAGCCTTGTTCAGACTGTCAGTCCAATTCTGAATTTTGTGCATATTTGATTGGAATCTGATTTAAATGTTTGACTGTCCACACTGGAAAATAAAAGCCAAAGCTATGAAAATTCTCACAATGTAAATAATCTCACTTTGTCATTGATCAATATTAAGTATGAAAATATAATCTGTAAAATCTCCAGTAACATTATAAGAAGTTAATGAGCTTACCATGAGACGTTTTGTTCAGCTGTATCGACAAAGCGGGTCTGAACACAAACTGATGACTCATTTCCTCATTTCCTCTGAGTAACTCATCTGTCCTCCTGCAGAGGGCGTTGCAATCCCACAGTATTGAGTCACCCTCCATATATAAATTTTTTTATTATAGACAAATGTAGTATTTATTAGTTAAATGTTTATTTAATGCTTATTTCATTAAAGGTTTAAAAAAAAAAAAGCTAGTATAATATGTACAATGGGCTTCTTTAACCAGCTACTGCTGTGATTGGCACATACTGAGAACAAACTGTGATTAGTCCATTTCAGTCAGTGTTGTAGAAAGAAACAAACCCCACATGAGCACACGGCTCATGCCCACTGCAGCAGCATGATAAACTTTATTGATCCAGTAGATGTCAGTGTGCCATTAGAAACCGATCACAGTTGAGGCTTTTATAATCTCACATCGAGATGTTTTAGTGGGGTTTATTTAAAGGACACTTCTTTAGCTAGTAAAAATAGAAATTGTAAGATTTTATGTAGGGGTTTTGTGGACTGTTTATAAATTAGAAATTATCAATTAATTAAAATGACTATGCCCATGTAGATTTGTCAGGTGCAACTGCTGTACAGCAGATACTGTAGTGATGCACATTAATCCTACAGATACACAGTGTGATCACTCATGTTCAGTATTGCTGTGATAATATAATGTGATCTTAATCAAAAAATATATATATTCATAAATCATCAAATAGCCACTTAAAGTTGTATTTGTTAAATACATATAATCTTTGTACTGGTTAGTGTAGGAATCAGCAGTGGAGCGTAAGTGTCACTTGCTGGAAATCACATACATATATGTCAAACCCAACCTGGTTGGCCTTTTGGCTTTAAGTTTAATTTTCCATTAATTTAAACTTTCATTCATTCATTTTTACTTTAATTTCAACAATAATCTGCCATTATAGTCACTGCACATTAACCTACATGTAGGAATATTAGATAATTTTAATCAAGAAGTATAGCATGCTCAAATGTATGCATGCATTGGACAGGTGCAACATGGCAGAATTTTCAGATTTGTAATAACCGTTATGCAAAGACAATATATTTCCTTATATACACATCAGTAATATATTAAATAGTTTAATGGTATGTTGAAAATATATCAAATAATATATTGTGCTAATATATTACAATATATTGGATAATACATAATAATGACAAGATGTGACAGGTGTCTGGGGCAGCTGATGTTCCAAGTGGGACTTTTGGACCATTGGAATCCATCTTGGATTATTATTAAGATTTGAACTGCCTTTACACTTTATTTTCTTTGAGTTTGGTTTATTTTGTAGTATTTATTTGTTAATACGCAAGTATATTCTGCTCTGTGAGTTTTAATGTACATTTTCAGTGCTGTATAGTGCCTATGAAACAAATGCAGCTTGATTTGGCATACCAGTGGCATGCCTCTCGGCAGGGGGAGGAGAGTTCCATGCTGCTTTTTTCTCTGTAAAAGTACATTAAATAAACATGCCAATCAGTCTTTAATACTACTTTACAACGACTTTGCTTTCTATCGCACTCTTCTGACACCACTTGTTGTGCTCTCAGTTGTAGTTCATCACTGTCCATGGAGGTGTGAAGAGAAGCACACAACAAAGAGAATCCATGCAGGAACTTTACTTAGTAAAGCATAACTTCACACACATTACGGAGCGAATGAGACGTGAAGCGGGCAGATCCAAGTGCAAGCTTTTATTCAGAGACATGATCATCTACAAAGGTAGGGTCAAACACCGGCAAACAGGTAAGGTACAGGCAGGACACAAGAGTAATCCAGGGACAGGCTGCAGACAGACAAGATGACATTAACCAGGCTAGGATCAAGACATAGATAACAGGCAAAGAACAGGACTAAACTAGACTCAGGAAACTCGGAGTGGTTCAGTAATGTAACTATCACTAGGAGAGTGATAAACACTATACAATACTTGGCCCTGAATGATGGTTGGGGCCTCGTATTTATACTGTGTGTGATTGGCTGCAGGTGTGTGTGTAATCAGTGAAGTGGAGCATGGGAAATGTAGTCCAGGGTGATGTGTAACAGTCAGTGTAGTGTGAGAGTCAATGTAATAGGAAGGCAACCTCAGTGGCGGGGAGACCGAAGACCAAGGACAGGATTCGTGACAGCAGGGTTCATGCTCTTGCCCAGTGCTGAGGAGTTTGACTACATCCATCCGCACCGGAGCCTGCGAGCAAAATCATGCTAAACATAAACAAACTGTGAACTAATACCTGTATAATGATGCAACAGCATCTGATTGGACAACACAGAACCTCACCTATGTCCATTTCCATGAGTTTGATGTCACACTTACTGTTTCAAAACAGTTTAATTTGGATATTCTATAATCTTTTCACTTTCATGTTGCCTCTGTCCCAACTTTTTTGGAGTGTGTTACAGCCATGAAAATCTAAATTTGGTTATATTTACAAAATAAAATTAAAGGTTGGCCACTGAAAACACTTCTTTTTTTTTTGTACTTCAGTCAATTAAATAAATGTCAAAAATAATAAACAGATGACTTATTCTTCATTTAATGGCATTTCACGAAATGTCCCAACTTTTCTGGAATTGGGGTTGTAACATTACTTGTGTGCATCATGAGACAAAAAAATGGCACTGACATATTTTAAGATCAGTCAGTGCAAGTTTCATTCAGTTAACACAGCCCAGACATGCATTTTTGTCTGGGACATGGCTTAAGCCTTGTCTATGAAACCGGGGGAATAAGCTGTAACTTACTGTGTCAACAGCAACAAAACGAACAATGTTCATTTACATACAATAACAAAAAAAATATTGCGCCATTGACATTAGACCAGGTTTCAGTTGGTCAATGGTGCAGTCTATTTCTGTTGCCTCAAAATAGGAATGTGCCAACAATGCGTCTAAACACACCTCGTTTTCAGACCAGCACGCCCATGGGTGCACAAACGGACACAAATGCATTTGCTATTCAAACAAAGCGGCGCAGGACGTGAAAATGGTAACTGCTTTGGGCTGAAACTAGCAATAAACACGTGCATTTCTGTTTACTTTAGCCATGAAACAGGCTAACTAGTACATTATTGAGAAAGGTGATTTGCAAAGATGCATCAAAAATCCTTGTACTCACTTCTGCTGTGGGTGAAGCTACAAAATACACTGCTCAAAAAAATAAAGGGAACACTAAAATAACACATCCTAGATCTGAATGAATGAAATATTCTTATTAAATACTTTGTTCTTTACATAGTTGAATGTGCTGACAACAAAATCACACAAAAATGATCAATGAAAATCAAATTTATTAACCCATGGAGGTCTGGATTTGGAGTCACACTCAAAATTGAAGTGGAAAAACACACTACAGGCTGATCCAACTTTGATGTAATGTCCTTAAAACAAGTCAAAATGAGGCTCAGTAGCGTGTGTGTGGCCTCCACGTGCCTATATGACCTCCCTACAACGCCTGGGCATGCTTCTGATGAGGTGGCGGATGGTCTCCTGAGGGATCTCCTCCCAGACCTGGACTAAAGCATCCACCAACTCCTGGACAGTCTGTGGTGCAACGTGGTGTTGGTGGATGGAGCGATGCATGATGTCCCAGATGTGCTCAATTGGATTCAGGTCTGGGGAACGGGCGGGCCAGTCCATAGCATCAATGCCTTTGTCTTGCAGGAACTGCTGACACACTCCAGCCACATGAGGTCTAGCATTGTCTTGCTTTAGGAGGAACCCAGGGGGTCTGAGGATCTCATCTCGGTACCTAATGGCAGTCAGGCTACCTCTGGCGAGCACATGGAGGGCTGTGCGGTCCTCCAAAGAAATGCCACCCCACACCATTACTGACCCACTGCCAAACCGGTCATGCTGGAGGATGTCGCAGGCAGCAGAACGTTCTCCACGGCGTCTCCAGACGTCTGTCACGTGCTCAGTGTGAACCTGCTTTCATCTGTGAAGAGCACAGGGCACCAGTGGCGAATTTGCCAGTCTTGGTGTTCTCTGGCAAATGCCAAACGTCCTGCACGGTGTTGGGCTGTAAGCACAACCCCCACCTGTGGACGTCGGGTCCTCATACCACCCTCATGGAGTCTGTTTCTGACCGTTTGAGCAGACACATGCACATTTGTGGCCTGCTGGAGGTCATTTTGCAGGGCTCTGGCAGTGTTCCTCCTGTTCCTCCTTGCACAAAGGCGGAGATAGCGGTCCTGCTGCTGGGTTGTTGCCCTCCTATGGCCTTCTCCACGTCTCCTGATGTACTGGCCTGTCTCCTGGTGGCACCTCCATGCTCTGGACACTACGCTGACAGACACAGCAAACCTTCTTGCCACAGCTTGCATTGATGTGCCATCCTGGATGAGCTGCACTACCTGAGGCACTTGTGTGGGTTGTAGACTCCGTCTCATGCTACCACTAGAGTGAAAGCACCGCCAGCATTCAAAAGTGACCAAAACATCAGCCAGAAAGCATAGGAACTGAGAAGTGGTCTGTGGTCACCACCTGCAGAACCACTCCTTTACTGGGGGTGTCTTGCTAATTGCCTATAATTTCCACTTGTTGTCTATTCCATTTGCACAACAGCATGTGAAATTGATTGTCAATCAGTGTTGCTTCCTAAGTGGGCAGTTTGATTTCACAGAAGTGTGATTGACTTGGTGTTACATTGTGTTGTTTAAGTGTTCCCTTTATTTTTTTTGAGCAGTGTATAAATAAATAAATCGAAGGGAAAATAATACAGCAATATGTTCTCTAAGTATATAGGGAGCACATGAAGAGTTGTGTTTATAGCAACATTTCAAAGTAAAAGTACAAATTCATCTAACTTACTTTTTAATTGATTTTACACAAAGTATGTTAAGGCTTGAACACCTGATTCAACCACATGAATGTGGAAATAACTTTTACCTTCTGATCAGACCTATTGTACTATATATCTGTATACCTCTATGACAGTGTTTGTCAAACCTGTCCTGGGGACCCCACACCAGTGCACATTTTACATGTCTCCTTCATCTAACACAGCTGATTCAACTCATCAGCTGATTAGTAGAGACTGCAAGATCTAAATTGGGTGTGTCATACAAAATATGCAGTGGTGAGGGGTCCCCAGGACACCTTTGAGAACTACTGCTCTATGACACTATTGTTTCTCCTATATAGTGCTTAAACAACACTAAAAAACAATACAAGCAATCTCAATCAAACAACAATTTATTGAAATACAATCTTCTTGTAAAAACAGTACACCAGTACATCCTCAACAACAGGAGCATATGATTCTCTTTTATTAAGAACCTCTATCTAATCCTTCAATTCTAATCTCTTGTCCTTGAAATGACCACAAACTATTAACAAAGGTTAGTTTTCTTTATTTTGAAGAATTTCTTTCAAATTCATCAGTATTGCAAATATTGAAAAGAATTATGTTTTGCACCAAAACATTAGTTAATGTGGCCAAGTTGAGCAACTTTCTTTGCAATTTCTTCTTCCAAATCCTCATTTTCCTTCTGCTTATCTTTCAACCGTCTCCGCAGTGCATTTGATTTGCTAATGAACTGTGGCCAGCTGCTAATGTCCTGCTGGTAAAGGAAATCAGCATCTAAGATGCTTTTGACGTTGTTTCTGTTTCGGAAGTGGCTTGGTAGGCCTTTTCCTGAAGACGTCTGAGCGTGGTGACTCTTGATGCACTGACTCCGGCTTCTTTCAAGGAGCTCTTTCAAGGAGCTCTTGGGAGAGCTCCTTTGTGGAGCTCTCCCAAGTGTTTGAATCTGCTTTGCTTGACAGTTTTCTCAAACTTGCGGTCATCCCTGTCGCTTGTGCACCTTTTCCTACCCAATTTCTTCCTTCCAGTCAACTATGCATTTAATATGCTTCGATACAGCACTCTGTAAACAGCCACCCCTTTCAGTAATGACTTTCTGTGACTTATCCTCTTTGTGGAGGGTGTCATTGATTGTCTTCTGGACCATTGCCATGTCAGCAGTGTCTGCCATGTCAGCAGTCTTCCCCATTATTGTGGTTTCAAAGAGCAAGAGATATATGTGTGGTTTCAAAGAGCAAGAGATATATGTAAATATTCTAATATTTTGAGATACTGGATTTTTGACTTTCATGAGCTGTAAGCTCTAATCATCAAAATTAAAGCAAAAAAACTTTAGAAGTGTTTTACTTAACATGTAATAAATCTAGAATATATGAATGTTTCAGTTTTTGAAATAAGTTACAAACAAAAAATGAACTTTAACTTTTTTTTTTTTTTTTGAGATGCACCTGTACTTTTGGCCCATCCATTGATATAGACACAATATTTCATAAATTCAGTTTCTCCACACACTCCTGGAAGTAAAAAAAAATCAGAATGCTAACTTAACATTGTCACAGATTGGCCAGGCTCTACAACCACTCACACGCAGCGATCACAGTCACCAGAGTTTTAATCACACACACCTGCACGTAATCAATCTCACACACATAAAAGCACACACCACTCACCACTCCTTGTCTGGGCTCGTTCATACGAAGCGGACTCATCGTGAAGCTCTCCCAGAGTTCACAACATTTACTTACCTGAAGATACTTACCTTTATCTCTGTTTCATTCCAGTCCGTCCAGTCAAGCTTCATCCAGTCAGTGGTGTGTGTGTCGTAAGCTCTACTGCTGTCATCCAACGGTGTGTGTGTTCTCTCCGTTCTCCAGTTCATCTCCCGTCGTTCCTGCAGAGGAAACATATTCCAATCAGCTCGTAGTAATCCATTCAAGAACTTGTCATACCTGAACTGTGATACTCACCTTATCCTGCACGTCATTCTTCATCTGTGCTCTGCTGTAAATAAATATTGTTACTTTCACTTACCTCAGTTGTCCGTCTGCTTCCGTAACAAACATAGGATGTGTCACAAAATGTGTAATGCAATTGTGTAATACAACTGGTACTGAAAAAAATGTAATTACTTCAGTCTAGTTAAAAATTATTTATAAATTTGTTGAATGAATGATTCAATGACTCACTTCAATGAATCACTCACTCAAAGGCTTCTCTTGTTCTATCCTATTATATATGTATAGATATATAGATATTATGTATTGTTTTCTAAAAATAAATTAGCCAAATTGTGTTAGTTTTTGCTTAAAACAAACAAAAATATCTGCCAATGGGGCAAGAGAAATAATCTTGTTTAGCCTTTGATTTAAGATTATTTTTCTCACCCCATTGGCAGATATTTTTGCTAGTTTTAAGCGAAAGCTAACAAAATTTGAATATTTCTTTTAGAAAACAAGACAGATAATATCTTAAGTAATTTTACTTGTCAAGTAAATGCATCCTGATTCAACAATTCTTAGATATTTATACTAGAAAACAAGACAAAAATAATGAGGAAAATTGTTTTTTTTGCAGTGTACAAACCACAGATGTAGCAGTGGTTTAAACTAGTTTAAAGCCAGAAGAAACAGCACTGACATTCTCACCAACACTGATGTGGAAAACATGAGAAACGCTGTGCGACAACAATCCATTTAGAGTACTTTTCAATCCACAAATCACCAAAATTTAGTGAATTTACTGTACTAACACTGACTGTAACTGGTATTGTGGCAGAAATGTAGGATATCGAATTGTATTATATTATTATTGTAGACACGCAGGCATATTGAATAATGTAAGGGAGCAGTTACACGCAGTTTTGTGCATTTCTATTTATACTTGACTTAAAAAACTACTCATATTTTTTTCTCTCTAAGACCACATTTACCCAATTAATAGGTCTTATTGTTCAGCCTTCCAGTGCAACTGGATGCTAGGTTTGAGAGATAAGTCTATTTACTTGGACATAAAGTTACACAACCTGCAAACTTCCCTTGAAGCACACCATCTTGTTTTTCTGGACTGGATAAATCAACATTCAAGTAAGTTAAATGCCCCCCCAAAAAAGTTGATCTGTATCTTATCGTTTATAAAATTAACTTAACTGGTCCTGTTTTGTTTTTTTTATTGTTATTATGAAATTTTTGCCCAAATATCTGCCTGTTGCATGAAGGCAAGGTGATAAATGTTCTGCAATTTGGGGGGTATCAGTGCTATTAGCACAATAAGCCACAGACAGTAATGTGTGAATTCTGTGGAATGGGTGAATTATTTAGAATGTGTAAGTTTGATTGGGATTGATTTGTATTGAAATGATTTAACATATAAAATAACCAGTGTTTTTTCTATTTCAGAATGCCATCAGCCAGGAAAGACAGTCTTTTTGTATGTATGTGTATGATATCACTGGTGCTGTCTGAAATGGGAACAATCACTTTGAGATGGGCTCTGAAATCTGCTACTCAAAGAGCCCAACATTGCTATATTACAATATTTCCCTAAAAACTCACTAAAAAATTTAAAAACCCGTTTATTTCTGCACTAGAAGCCTTCTACAACAACATTTTAAAGGTGAAAGAATTTTTTCACTGTTTTTTATATATATATATATATATTCGGGTCTTTAAGGGTTAAAATTCTGCAGCAGATCCTCAGTCTGATATTAATTGTACTGCATGTTAGCTTGATGACTGTGCCTAAGAGCAGAATTTATTTAAGTCTATGTCCTACTAACAAAAAACTATGCTTCTAACCACAGGTCAAGAGCTGCTGTTTGCAAAAATTCATTTAAACTCTGGTTTCAGGAAACAGCATTGTTGAATTTCCGACCATAGTTGGCTAACAATGCTTTTGGAAAACAAACCCCTGGGTCACTTTAGGGTTGTCATTCATTCTGCTATGTGCAGAGGGAAAGGAGGTTGTGTGGACCAGAGCTGGGACAGGAAAAAATTATGTGGGTAACTGATGCCTATGACAAGAAATACTTTTTGGTTTGTAAGTTAGCATTGTTTGTGTATTCTTTTGTTTTAACGTTCTTTACTTAATTAGTTCATATTGTTATTTCTTAAGGAATGGATTGGTAGACAAGTGGGTACCATTTTCTTTTGATCTTCAAATGCTGTTCTGTGTCAGCCGCAACACGCGGATACATTGTTTTAGTTCAAATCAAAGCGTAAATAAACATAGAAAACGTATCTGCGTGGCGCAGCTGACACAAAACAGCATACGCCGTTTGCATTGAGGTGATACTCTCCAAAATGGTGCTATGGTGATGCGGCGGAGACGAAATATTGAATAAAGTCATTATTTTTGTTTTCTTTGCGTACAAAAAGTATTAAGTATTCGGTTGAATTACGGTTGAACCCCTGATGTCACATGGATTATATATCGATCTCCTTGCTACGTTTCTGGACATTGATTGTGTTCATTACATTGCTGTCTATGGGAGGGCGAGAGAGCTGTTGGAATGCATCAACAATATCTTAATATTGTTTAAGCAATAACCATTTACGGGTTTGGAATGACATGGGGGTAAGAGACTAATGGCAAAATTTTCATTTTGGAGTGGAGCAACTCTTGAATTTTCATATCAGCGGTATAAATAGCCCAACTGCTGTGTTTGCCATCATTTGTCCAAGCAAGCCAAATTTGGAGGCCCAGGAGAACACAGCATCTGCATCTACATTCAAGCTGTGTCCCACTAAAGTCCGAAAAGAAGGTGAAGACAAGGTGGATGTGTTGCCCAGAAGGCAGTCTAGGAACAGTTCTTTGTTCGTTACCACTGTCATTCAATGCGCCACACAGGAGTACCACAGAGTGGTTGTTTTTGCAATGGAGAAGCAAGCCATCTTCACTCAAGAAACTGTGAAAAGAATAGCAACACAGTTAGTCTGCTGATCATCAGGCACAGCATAAGTAAGCAACTAATTGTTTACTGATGGCACGTATTGCTGAGATTTTTGCTGCAAAAGGATGACTATAGCAGATCAAGGTTTCTCAAAGTTAATATGGATGGCTTCTTTCTGTCCATCCAGCCAACAGATGCAGGCCAGTACGGAAGAGCATGCTTCCAGTGCGGAAGAGCAGTGGGACGTCTATACAGAGGAAGACGGAGCAGCATGGCTTCTGCTTGTTTGGTGGCCTGAAGAAGTGTTCTCTGAGTTCAGCTTTAGGAAGACTGATCTGTCAAATTCGTATTTTTTCTACAGTAATAGCCTATTTGCTCTGGTTTCATTTCTAGTTTTCAGCGTTCAATAATTGTTTCCTTTTTATCTAATCCTGTTTGTATTGTTTGATTATTTTAATGGGAGCAAAGAATTTAATGAAAGGTATCTTATAAGTCCCTCTGTTTGGCTACATTCACAGCAGGAAAATGTGGCCCAAATTCAGTTTTTGCATACAAGTAATACCCGAACAGAGACTTCGAACAAAAAGCAAAAAACAAAACAAAAAAACTAAAACAACAAAACCTTGGGCTATTTCTTTCTCAATGGTTAAATTTGATACTTTTGTGTGGTTGTTAACTGGTAAACTTTGAAGACTGTTTAAATAGAAAAAAAAAAATAGTGTGGGAATAGTGTGAATTGTATTTCAGTGATTTAGCTTCAAGATAACGATTAATTAAGATAAATAAAGTGTGATCTATTTGAATACTTGTAGGCACCAAAATTTTTAAGTGGTGTTTGTGGGTGAAACATGTTTATTGAACACTGGTACAACTTTGCATTTAGTTGTTTTTCTTTTTGTTTTACCACAGCTACTGACACATTACATTTACATAACATTTTACACACCTTACACATTAAACTTGCATTTCAAACACCTACATGCCATCCAGAACCATCTATCCAGGAGCCGACGTGCACTTTGCTTTAGCACTTGTTGGCAGCACTCCAGTGCAAACCCTTACCTGGGAACAGGGACCAGAGACCAGGCCTCATGCCACTAAGCACATCACCTGAACTCTGCTCTCCCTTTTCTGTGACACAGCAGGTTTTCCCCCGTGTACTTCCAACTCCTGAGAGAAAACAATTTACACCTTACTTCACAAGTTAAATGTAACTGGGAAACACTGATGGTTTTTGTTAAAAAAGAGAGAAAGCAGTTTGTGAACATACCCAGAAAGTGAAAACAAATGCGATTCATTCATAAAGTGAGTGTAATAGCGCTTTTTACAACTCCTTGACGCAACCCATCAAAAGGATTATAAATGCAGCAAAATAAGCCTTAAAAAATTAATAGAGGTGCAACAACCCGTTCATATATGTTTTCGCTGCAGATTGCAAATCGCTGTGCATTTGTTGTTAACTCAATGGGAGCGAAATTAAACTGTCTGAACCATCTGAACCCAAAGTTGACTCCCTCTTCCCCCTCCGCTCCGCAGCGCAGCGCAGCGCACCACACCATGCCCACTTTTGCTGCATTTTTCAAAACTGTGGTGAGAACTAACCAGTGCTGAAACAGGGGGGCTTTCATGACCCTTTAATCTATGATGATTATTAGATTTTTTTTTTTTTTTTTTATTACTTAGTTTCATGCATAAACACACCAAGTCACAAAGAGCATTAAAAATGTCCCATAGCTTTATATCACTTGGCTATTCACAATGGCAAACAATGGCTTCATAAACATAAATAATTGTTCTATACATGAAAGAGAGACTCAACAATCAAATCACGTAACAATCTAATTTTACTCATACATGTACATAAATATATGAAATAAATAAACATATATTAATGTATATTGTATTGTAAACACATATATGAAATAGATAAAAGAGTAAAATTAATCTGTTTCAACTGTGTTGACAATTGGGATGACATACCATTTTTCCCTACTCTTTATGAAAATAAACTTTGTTTGAAGTAGAGAAAGTTTTCTTGGGGAAGGGAGAGAATAATCTGTTTGTTATACATATTGGTTTAAGCTTTGCACTAGAAAAAGTTCAGTTAAAAAAAAAAAAAAAAAGTAGAGAAAGAGGAATAGCAATTGTTTCAAGGCTCTCCAGAAACTGAACTTCTGAAAAAGAAATTCAAATGCAGCCACAAATCTAACACTGTAGACTGAAAAAGGTATTTTTTACAATATAACTGTATAAAGAATATAAAAAAATGTTAATAACAAAAGTTCAGAGAACATGAATATGTTAAACAACGGAAAACTTATTAAAAAACAAACAAAAAAAAGTATAATTAGCGAACAAAAAATGCTCCAAACATAATACAAAACAAAACAAAATATAGTCACTTTGCCATTACATACAATATAAAAGTGCATGGATGCGGCTACTTCCCCTTCAGACAGAAGGGAGTCTGCATTCTGAATTACCTCATCCTGGCCCAGTTGGAGGATATGAACTACTATCTCAAAGATCCTTCCTCCTCAGCCACTTGTTTGCCTGGGACTCTGGGTCAATTTTGCCAAGAGCGCACTGTCTCCCAGCCAACGTATATTGTTCCTGGGAACAGTTCTCGACCCAAATGAGGGCAGTAGTCATTCCAAAACATGCACTGGCCATTCAGCAGCTCGCGGCTTCATTCAAATTTGGAGCCACTCGCTCTCTTAAGGCATTCCAGAAGATGCTGGGCCTTTGTATGCGGCCCCTTCAGTATTGATTGAAACCACGGGTTCCATCTCATGCGTGGCATCACGGACGTTTGCGTATCAGGGTGGTCCAGGCCTGTGTAAAAGCCCTGATCCCCTGGAAGGACTCGCAATGGATGGAGAGAGGTGTGCCCCTGGGAATGGTGTGCAGAAGGAAGATGGTCACGACAGATGCTTCCAACATGGGTTGGGGAGCTCTGTGCGATGGCGCTTTCCAGAGTGGGCTCAGCTTAATTTGCGTTCACTGAGGGCAACGCACGTACCGGGCAGACTGAACCGCGGTGCAGATATGCTATCACTACCTATCATTACCTTGTGTTTTATTGATGATTTTCAGTCTCTGAAATAGAAAACTTATATCAGTTATGAATGGCATCATACATACATCATATGTACCTATATTTAATAACAGCTTTAACACTGTGAGCAAAATACATACAAAATACGATAGAACCTATTATAATCAGTGATGCTGTCTACACTGGATGAGGCACGGCGCAACACTACAAATCCCCGACAGCAAACTGATGCCGTGTTCTATTTATCACGTACTGACACAATGTTCAAATGATTTTTAACGGTCGCTTTGGTTTGCATCCAGCATATACAGACAAACTACGTCATTGTGCATTGCATTCTTGGTACATAATACAAATCACCAAAGGGAAAAAAAAATTCTATCTACGTTAACATTTTTAAGAGCTTCTTGCACTTTATTAGAATAAATGGACTAATATTTGAATCCCTTGTGTTATTAACATTTGTGGTCAGTTTTGTTTGTTTTTGAAATAAGTCTCTTATGTTCACAAAGAAAATGGCATGTATTTGATCATAAATAAAAACAGTAATGTTTGTTATTACACTTTAAAATAACTGTTTTCTATGCGAATACGTTGTAAAATGTAATTTATTCCTGTTTTCGCAAAGCTGAATTTTAGCATCATTTCTGAAGGATCATGTGACACTGAAGATAACCGTGTTCACACTGGACGCGACAGTTGTCGCGCCGTGCCACAACAGCTAAAGTCTGTCTACACTGGACGTGACAAAGCAACCGTTGCAAATCGTTTGAACTTTGTGTGAGCACGTCATAAATAGAATGCGGTAGCAGTTTACTGTTGGGGATTTGTCGTGTCGTGCCGCGCCACATCCATTGAATGGTAGTGTATGTTTAAGATATTACTTCCTAGTCATATGGTTCATAATGTCTAGAGATGTTCTTCGACAGCAGATATGCTCCAACTCTGGGGCACGGCCATTAGCATGGAAGAATCTAGGAAGGAACATAAACAATCTGTCGCAGGGCCAACAATATTTATTATACGATGTCAGGTTTATTAGAAGTAAACTGTAGCAGAGGTGAAATGCAGAAAAGAAAAATAAATAATAAATATAATATACAAAACAATACAATTTAATAACAGAATTTACATTTTTAGGTTGACTTATTTAATGCTCATATACAGTGTTACTTATGTTTGGACATTAAAGTCCTTTTAAAATAACGAACAAGCAAACAAACAAATGTATATAGATGTATGTAATTTTGCAAAAGAAAATTACAGATGCATGGTGATATAGGCTAAATATATTATGAAAGATGCATATAAAGTTATTTAATAAGCTTTCTCAGATCACCTGTGTTTTCTATATCTTTGTCAGCAGGAATCAGGAAATTTGATTAAATTAGGAACTTTTCCTGTGTCGTAAAAGTTTTTTTTCCTGACACTTCTGAAGTCACAGGACAAGTGGAATCAATATTTGTTTGCCATGAAAAGTCAAAACGTGTTTAAAGTACTTTCAGCCCATTTTCCGAAGACAATAAACAATTTCTATAAAGTAAATATTCAACAGAAGCGTGTCATTTACATGAAAGAAAGTGTCAGGAACACATGTACTATTTGTGTAATATTAAAGACTAAACCTACCTGAAATTTGTGAAACAACAGTGGGAGACATGTTTTGCTGCTCGACAGTTGAGTTTCTGCCCCATTTCCATGGTAACTCCTTCCGCTCCAGATTTGAATGTTCAGTGCACGCGCCTATTAAAGCAAGTAGATGTCACGCAAAATGTATGTCATCACAAAGTAATATTATCTTTTAATATACATAATGTAAATGAAGCAAAACACTTACTTAAATACACATTTTAAATGAGATAAAACACTTAGTTCTAGTGTTTCCCTTTTAAAAGCGACCTAGACCTCAGCACTGCATAGCAATTCAGATCTCTGAGAAATGTTTAGGTGCACACAGAATATTCATATCATAATGAAGTAATATTACACATAATATAAATGAAGTAAAACACTTACTTTTGGCATTTTCTTGATAAAACCAACTTCCCCATCTGCTCCGCATAGGATGGCGATACGATACCTTGACTTCAATACCGGTTCCTGAACGATACTTTTTTCGATACCAATTTTATGAAATCAATTTTAACAAAATTACATTATCTCAAAAGTATTTTTTTTCATCTTATTGACGTTTATACAGATTCAAACACTCCTGAGCCACTGCACAAAGGAACAAAATATATCCAACACAATAAATCAATGAAAATAATTTCAATAAAGCTAAAAAAAAAATTCAGTTTCCACATCTGTTAGGCTACATTTACACTAGTGCATGTTTGTTTTAAAATGCATACCTCAGACAGAATCATAATTTCTATTCATTTCCCACTAATTTACTGATAAGCACTAGCACGTTCCAGCGCTGTCTGCTGGTATGTATAGCCTTATATTCTCTCTTTTGCAATCGCTCTTCTGACTCAGAGGACATAACATATTCCAACAACACATGGCCAAAACGCACATTCGGCGGCAAAGGGAAGTTATTACACTCGCTGGTGGTTTAAAATGAGTTTTGAGTAAAAGAGGAATATAAATCTTATTTATTGTCTTATGTAGCAACATGCTACAGTGTTCGTGAATGATAACGTAACACACACTTTCAGTTGTGTGGTATGGACAGATAACTTTTATGAAATGCCAGTATGGATGAGGATTGTTTTATTTTTTTAAACAAAAATGCACCAGTGTAAACACAGCCTTACATCTAAGGCGGTTGTAATGCTTTCATGCTACAGCCTCACGTGTGAGCCACATCTCTGAGTGTAACCGGTGTAAACTAGCAGGTGTGTTCGAGTTTGTCGCAGCTCTGCACAGGAGCAAGAGCGCTATCCACCTTATTTTTCACGTAAACGCGGGCGCCGCCATTTTCGAACTATAATGTGTCAGACTTCCGGTAAAGCAGTTCCGCTAGTAGTGTGTATTGTGGTTCTGTAGTTTTGCGTCGACTGTGTAGATTTTACTGGCTAGTTAACTTTTAATATGGATTACAGAAAGACTGGCGTACTTTGCGCAGTTAGGGGGTGCCATAATAGTTGGTTCAAGCGTAAAAAATACCTGCAAGAGATTTCCCAGACAGCACACGTACATCTGGCCGACGTCGGCCCGTGAGCAGAACGTCGGCCTCATAAACTATAACATCTAATAAGGATCGGCCAGGCATAGGCGGGTATGCTCTATTTTGCCAGCTCATCAAAGGTCGGCCCATGAGTTTGCGCACGACCGAAGGCCGATGCCGCTCTTTTCTGTTTGAATGTGGACGGTTATTCGTCTCTTAGCAACCCACCGGAGAGAAGGCGACTCATCCGGGACATCTGTGGCTTTCAGGTAAGTTTTCACTTGAGTTAAATTGGGAAAAAAAAGTCTTATTTTGTTAATTACGTGACACTTAGTAACTAGTAAGCGCTCGGTGCATTGTAGTACAGGGAAAAAGGCTTTGCAGTGAGCCCTGTTTGATTTTGACTCATTTCCAACTAACCTTAACTTGTTTAGCTGCTTAGCTAACTGTAAGGGTGTCTCTACAGTGAGCTATTTTTGCGGTTCCTTTTTGAAATAAATGAGTTTTAAATTCATTATTGGATAATGATTGACTGTGAATTATTCATGTAATGTTTTAATTCTAGATGTTTACTTATGTAAATACTGCGTGACTTTGACGTTTTAAGGAGTTGCCATGGAAACGGGGCGGCAACACGACACCTGACAGGAAAACTCTGGCTAATGTTGCCACTGCTTTTAGGTAAGTTACGTGCCTTAAATCATACAAATGTTACATAAAACTGTTCCTGACTCCTTTCAGGTTTCTGTCGAATATTTACTTTATAGAAATGGTTTAATGTCTTCGAAAAAGACCATTAGCTTCTCACAGACGAGGTAGGCTAACGTTAGAGATTGAGCTCTTGTTTATGAAACGTTCTCGTGTGTATATAGCAGGTTTTGACTGAAGTGTAGAGGTTTTACTGCCATTTTGACTATGGGTTAATGGAAGTAGGCAAATTTATTTAACCTAAATGGCTGGAAACAAGTTCAAATGCGTTTTGATCTTTTAAGGTAAACGAATATTGATAAAAAATGGTTCTGTGATTTCAGTAGGACAGAAATAAACCCTCCACAACAGATGGGAAGCTGCAAGGTTTCAAAATTTCAGTAGGAAATATACAGGAGAACTGAAGAAGCTCATGAAATAACGTAATATGCATTTTTTTTCCCACAAAATATATTTCACCTATATCACCATGCATCATTATTCTTTTCTTTTTTCTGCAGAGTTATATATTTATTTATTACAGTAATTTTAAGAAAATAAAAACATAGATTCTGTTATCTAGTTGTAGTATATTATATATTCTGTATATTCTTTCTATTTTCTGCATTTTACCTGTACTTTAGCTTATTTCCTTCTAATAAACCAGCAACTGCATACTAAAAATTGTTGTCTCTGTGACAAATTGCTTGTTTTGTTCCTAGATTTTTCCATGCTGATGGCCTGCTGTACATCCGCAGACTCAGAGTGAACCTCCTTCTCCAAAGGGCTATAAACCATTGGACTAGTAAGTAAAATCTCAAGCATACACTACCGTTTCATAAGTTTTGGTATGGTAAAGTCTTTTCTGCCTGCCACAACTTTGTGTATTTGATTAATAATACAGTTAAACAGTAATATTGTGAAATTAATATAATTTTTAAAATAATTTTGTATTTTTATATTCTTAGAGAAGTCATTTATTCCTGTGTTGCAAAGCTACATATTCAGCATCAATACTCCAGTCTTCAGGGTCACATGATCCTTCAGAAATCATAAGGTGTGTTCGACTTAACGAGGCGGTACACAGATCGAGCGAAATCTGATGCCAAGTCTCTGTCACGTGTGGCATCATAGTACCACAATAGTGCTCAGAGAGCAGACAGGTGACTCAGCCGGTGCAGTCACCAAGAGCAGAAAGTCTCCAACTTGAAATGTCCATTTTCAACTCTGTCCCCAACTTCTATTGGCTAAACTCATTGACCGCCGCTTGTAGCCATGGCTCAAGTTGAACACACCTATTCAAATATGCTGGTTTGCTGTTCAAGAAACATTTCTGATTATTATCAGTGTTGAAAACAGTTCTGCTGCTTCATATTTTTCAGGATTTTTTGACAAATTATTTCTTTTAAAAATTACAGCATTTATTTGAAACAGAAATGTTTGCTCTAACGTTTGATAATGATAAGATATTGATAATAATTAAATGTTTCTTGAGCATTAAATCAGCATATTAGAATGATTTCTGAAGGATCATGTGACACTGAAGCCTGGAGTAATGAAGCTGAAAATGCAGCTTTGATAACAGAAATTACATTTCACAATATATTTGCATAGAAAACTGTTATGTTAAATTATAATAATATTACACAATATTATTGTTTTTACATTTATTGTTGACCAAATAAATGCAGCCTTGGTGAGCAGAAGAGACTTCTTTCAAAGATGTAAAAAAAAGTTTATGAATTTACAAACTTTTGAAAGGTAGTGCAGTTCCTCCAAATGAATGTTCCTCGCACTTAAAGGGATAGGTCACCTAAAAATCAAAGTTTTGTCATTAATTAGTCACCCTCATGATGTTCCAAACCTGCAAGACCTCCGTTCATCTTCCGAACAGAAATGAAAATATTTTTGATGAAATCCGAGAGCTTTCTCACCCTCCATAGACAGCAAGGGTACCACCACGGTCAAGACACAGAAAGGTAGTAAAGACATTGTTAAAATAGTCCATGTGGCATCAGTGGTTCAACTGTAATTTTATGAAGCTATGAGAATGCTTTTTGTGTGCCAAGGAAACAAAAATAATGACGTTATTAAACGATTTCTTCCCTTCTGGGACAGTCTGTTGTCATTATCGAGAGTACCACGATGTATGCCTGTGCTTTCCTCACCTTGTAAACAAGGCACAGCACATGCATGTACTACATCAGCAGCATTACACACGTGAGTCGTTATACTGTCTGTACTCTGTAGTTACCAAACACCTTTGAGAGGCTAAAACAGGAACCCATTGCATTTGCGACACAACAAGAATACAATGTTGGTAAGGAAAAAATTATCTTTTTTGTTCTTCTTTATTGCACAGACTTATGGCATAAAGATTTATTGTATTATGTTGATCAACAAAGAATAAATTGCCCCTGCTCACCCCCTCTCCCTCCTTCTCTAATTGAATTGGTGATTAATATTCTCATTCCCACGTAACCCTGTGACTCTCCACCACGAACATGTGATAGAGACAAAAACACGTTAACTTTTTCATGTCCACTACACTCTCCATAATGGCGGCAAACTGTACCAGAAGAAAAGAAATAGAAATTGTTGAATATAGTTGTTATTTTAGCACACAAAAGTATTCTTATAGGTTCATAAAAGTACGGTTGAACTGCTAATGTCACATGGACTATTTTACAGATGTCCTTACTACCTTTCTGTGTCTTGACTGTGGTAGGACCCTTGCTGTCTATGCAGGGTCAGAAAGCTCTTGGATTTCATCAAAAATATCTTAATTTGTGTTCTGAAGATGAACAAAGGTCTTATGGTTTTGGAATGAGATGAGGGTGAGTAATTAATGACAGAATTTTCATTTTTGGCTGAACTAACCATTTAAATTATATGAAATGTGTTTTTGTATTTTATTGCTTAACTATGGAATAGCCTTCCTGATAATTGTTCAGGCACAATCTTTTAGTTTAAATTAGATTGAAATACACATTTTTAGCCAAGTATTAACATAACATATCTCATAGCACTGCACTACAGTTATATGTGATTAAAGGAGAAGTCCACTTCCAAAACAAAGATTCACATATGATGTACTCACCCCATTGTCATCCAAGATGTTCATGTCTTTCTTTCTTTCTTCAGTCATAAAGAAATTATGTTTTCTGAGGAGAACATTTCAGCATTTTCTTGATATAATGGACTGATATGGTGCCCCGATTTTGAACTTCCAAATCGCCGTAGATTTAGCAGCATAGTACTGTAAAAACCTACAGTACAATACCACATTTATACATTACAGTAAAATACCGTAATTTATATTGCATTCTGGGTAATTTTGACTTGGCGGGAATATTTTACAGTATATTTTAGTGTTGCTGTAACCTTGCTGTAGCCTGACTGTAATATGCCAGGCAATAATACAGGACTGCTGTAAATAGCGCCCCACCTGGCGCCACATCACACAGACAGAACACAACTGCTGCTGACCGGAGAGAGAAGCAGAACGGCTGATTACTGCAAATTCGGTAAGTTCATATTTGATTATACTTTTAGTGTGGAATGAAACCGCAAGTTTAGCCGTAAATGTTATTATCTAACTCCCTCAAAGCTGTGGTCGAAACTCCGTGAGTTACGCGCTCTTTCACTCACTGAACTTTTCATATCTAGTGAATTAACGTTAGCTTATGGTTTATTTGCACCAAAACTAGAGTCGATGCTTGTTGGAACTCTGGAAAGACAAACCGAGGCCATTTTGGTTAGTTTTATTTTGTATTCTGTTGAGTTTAAACAAAGCTTGCTTTACTATGGTATGCAAGGTAAAATAACCTCCCATTCGAGCCTGTCAATGACAAACATGAGCACTTTTTAATACATACATTTACGGTGCGTCAAAAAAAAAAAAGTCTGGTTCACGGTCGCGGTTAATACTGGACATAGTCGCTATTAGTCAAAAAGATAAGTAAAATGCATGCCAAAATCTTCAGCAAAGTCAAGCATAATATGTTTGTTTTTTTAAATAACTGATGTATTGTTGGAGTGTATGAAATACACATGTATATGCAACAGTCTACGTGACTTTAGCCTATACATCGCCAACAAGTAAGCTAACACATTATTGAATCTAATTTATTTGATTTCTTGCAGGTCTACAGTGTGGTCCACTTGTCTTTGCACCCTGGGAAGGGCAATGCCGTCGCATGGCAGTATTTTGTAAGTTTCATTTAAATTAATTAAATTTTTATTTACAGTCATCAAAAGTTTACATAGACCTTGCAGAATCTGCAAAATATTACTTTTTTTTACCAAAATAAGAGGGCTTATAAAAAAATGCAGGTTATTTTTATTTAGTACTGACCTGAATAAGATATTTCAAATAAAAGATGTTTACATATAGTCCACAAGAAAAAAAAAATAGTGGAATTTATAAAAATGACCACATTCAAAAGTTTTCATACACTTGATTTGATCCACATGATCCACATCAGTTTTCTTTTTCTTTTTCTTTTTTTCTTTTTTTTTATGTTAAATTTACCTGATCTTCAAATTTTTCTGAAGACAGGCAGTTTAACTGTTCAGGAACATGAACAACTATCAGTAAACAAAAAAAAAAACAGCTGTGGATCATTCAGGTAACCACACAGTATTAAGAATCAAGTGTATGTAAACTTTTAAACGGGTCATTTTTATAAGTTCTTTTATAAGTTCTTTTCTCTTTTGGACTAAATAATAACATGCATTTTGTATGATAATCTCTCTTAACATTTTGCAGATTCAAGGCAAAGTGTGTGTAAACTTTTGAATTCAACTGTATTTATTCTTTCATTTATTTTTCATCTATGCTACAGAATTTTTATTCACTATTTTTTTTTCCCATGCTCTGTTCATTTTTCCTGGTGCTGTGGATAACAGGTTTTGTCTTTGTGTGTTCCATGACTGTGTTTCAGTTTCACCACTGATGGGAATAAGTATACTGCCAGACGGGGAGTGAGCAGAAGATTAGGACGGTGGTGCAGAGTGATGGCCATCAGCCCTGCATGTCAACAGCTTCATTCAGTCCAAAATGATGTTTAAATGGAGGACTTCACAGAGAGGATCAGTGGCCTGTTTGCCACCACCCATGTGTCCTGCATTTAGGGGTGAGGGTTATAAGACACTTGTTGTTGTTTTTGCTAATTTTAAGATAGATAGAATTTTAGATAGTTTTAAGATAAATCAAGTTCTCTCTTAGGACATTGATTCCCAATCCAGCTCTCAAGATGCATCTGTTTGTTTCATTTATATTCTTGCGCACTTAAAATGCTTTCATGGCTGTAAAATGTTGATGCACTGTACTCTGGGTAGCAAACACAATACTAAAATGTTTTGAAATGTTTTAATAAAAATACTTTTGTAAATATGTTTGGATTGTCTTTTGATTTGTAATTTTATTCTGAATTCTAGTAGTATCACAATTTTACTAACTATTTGTATGTACTATTCCTACTACACAATACACAATTATTGCACAATAGGAAATTACAGTAAAAACAAAATTGCAAAGTACTGTAAAAATACAGTACAATACTGTTTTGTAGCTTTACAGTACACTATTCTACATACTGTAAAGTTGCATTACAGTACATTAACTTGTTGGCAACCTTGCTGCCAATAACTTACTGTAAAAATACAGGAACATTTTTAACAGTGTACGGCTTCAAATGATCCCAAATGCGGTTGTAAACGATCCCAGCCAAAAAAAAGGGTCTTATCTAGCGTAACGATCGGTTATTTTCATAAAAATAATACAATTTATATACTTTTTAATGTCAAACACCCATCTTGTCTTACTCTGCCTGGACTGTTTTTTTTCTCATTCATTGCGAAAAACTCCCATCTCATGTTCTCCCTCAACTTTGAAATCATCATATATCGCTGTTTTACCTTTTTTGTTAAGGGTGTTTGATCTTCTTTGCATGTTTACTTTGCAAAGACTGTGTCGGTACTTCTGCAGTGATGTAGGATGATTTTGAAATTATTTTTGAAGCTGAGGGAGAAAATACAGTCGGAGTTTTTCGACATACTGTCTTGAGCCAGAAAACACAAAGTTCAACGAAAGCAAGGCAAGATGAGTGTTTGAGAATAAAAAGTATTTAAATTGTTTTTTTTTTTTTAAATAACCTATCGTTTCACTAGATTTTTCCCTTCTTCCTTGACTGGGATCATTTACAACCACATTTGGGATCGTTTAAAGCTGCATTTAAACTGCATTTTGGAAGTTTAAAATCGGGGCACCATATCAGTCCATTATAGGGAGAAAAATGCTGAAATGTTTTTCTCCAAAAACATAATTTCTTTACGACTGAAGAAAGAAAGACATGAACATCTTGGATGACAATGGGGTGAGTACATCATATGTGAATCTTTGTTTTGGAAGTGGACTTAAATAAATCACCTTTCTCTGAAATAAATAATAAAAGCTGCTATACTAATCTTTCTCCTTTTGCTTTAATGTTTCTGTCTCTGGATGCCCATCCCAAGGTTACTAGAGTTTACTCCAGTTCCAGATTGGATCCAGCCTCACTTGTGAAGACTTCAGATGATGACAACACTCAACAAGACTTCAGATGATGGCAACTGGACATACAAAACTGACAAATATTATTCTTATATTGCCTTTATGGGTAAGTTTGACGATTTTCAACCTGCTTTGTATTATTGCAGTGTTTCTAATATCTGTAAATGAACAATATTTAATCATTCTCTGAGTTATGTGTACCTATCCCCTTTTATTCGTAAGCAACACTCTGCAGGATGACGAAAAAGAAATGATAAAATGGCAAAAACGCACTTTTTGGATCATCAAAATGCTGAGTTTTGCTGACAAATAAACTGGGTATCTCTGAGAAAGATTAAACATTGTTCTTTTACATGTATTTCCAACATTGTAACAATACAAATTGGATTGAAAATTGTTAAACTTAGCCTTTAATAATCTTGAAGGATAGTGTGTGAGCACATGAGTAGAGATTTTAGTAATATATATATATATATATATATATAAATATATATATATATATACATACATACATATATATATATATATATATATATATATATATATATATATATAAAATATTTGTATCATATAATTTCATATTGAAAATTGTTAAACTTAGCCTTTAATAATCTTGAAGGATAGTGTGTGAGCACATGAGTAGAGATTTTAGTAATATATATATATATATATATATATATACATATATATATATATATATAAAATATTTGTATCATATAATTTCAAACATTTTAACTGCTGTAGTGTTTGCTTGGTTTTTATTTTGTTTATGTTGTTCTTGTATTATAGTAACTCAGTTTTTGCCATGAAAATAGTCTTAGATTCTGGTGTGGCAATACAAATAGATAATTACCAGTACTGAGCACATGACATGTTTTATGTTTGAGCTGCTGTTATATGGACATTACTTTGTTGCCAGAAGATCTTCCCCAGTAAGTCTCAGTCACCTCTGGCTGATTAAAGAATTTTTTTTGATTGTAATCCTGAAAAAATGCATTTTCTGCAAACCTACTTTGAAATAAGTATTTGAAAAGTTGCTTGTACTTATACAACAGTTAACCATGGTTTTACTATAGTAAAACTGTAGCAACCATAAGTGTATTAACAAAGTTTAGTTTTTTTGTTTTTTGGTTCATACCAAGGTTTTGATGCCATGGTTCTACTATAGTTATATTGTAGTAATACTACAGTAAAACAAGCCAAGTCACAGCTGTTCCCCACGAGTCAAGTCACGTTACAGCTGTTGTTCCTGAATCAAGTCAAGTCACAGCTGTTCCAGCAAAGCCAAGTCAAGTCACAGCCGTATCTCCAGAGCCAAGCCACGTCTCGTCTCACCACCCAGAGCCAAGTCACGTCTCGTCTGACCGCCCAGAGCCTCGCCATGCCTCGTCCGATGGCTCAAGGTGGAGTCACGCCCCGTCCAACGGCCCAGAGTCAGGTCACAGCTCATCCAACACCCCAAAGGCACGGCCAGTCATGATGGCCAGCGTGGTGGACCCACCACTAGTGTCAGGGCGATCTTCAAACATCCCAGTACCATCAACATCGTCAGAACCCTCCTTTAATGATGTCCTGTCACCTGCCGCTGCTCTTCCTATTATGGCGGTGGCCTTTTGGTGTGTGTGGGCTGCACACTCAGCTCCTGAGGTCACGTCTGTTCACGAGTCTGCTCCTGAGGCCACGTCTGTTCACAAATCAACCCCTGAGGCCACGTCTGTTCACCAGTCTGCTCCAGAGCTCCCGTCTGATCTCAAGCCTGCTCCAGAGTTCCCGTCTGGTCTCAAGTCTGCTCCAGAGGCCTTCCTCGTCAGAGAAGCTGCGCCAATGCCTCCAGAGGTGTCAGCATTAGCTGTGGAACCTCTTAGGGAGGGGGCGTTACCCTTTAAACTCTCTGCTTCTCCCTTTATTCTGTCTGGCTCCTCTGTCTCTGCTTTTCCCAGGTCCCAGACCATAACGCGGTTTCCTGCTCTGTCCCAGCTCCCGCCTGGTCACAAGCCTGCTCCAGAACTCCCCTCGGTCGGAGAAGCTGCGCCAATGCCTCCAGAGGTGTCCGCCTTGGCTGTGGAACCTCCCATGGGGGCGGCGTCCCCCTATAAACTCTCAGCTTCTCCCCTTGTTCTGTCCGCCTCCTCTGTCCCTGCTTTCCCCAGGTTCCAGACTGTGACGCGGGTTCCTGCTCCGCCCCGGAGGGCTGCACCGCCTCCTGCTCCGCCCCGGAGGGCTGCACCGCCTCCTGCTCCGCCCCGGAGGGCTCCTGCACCTCCTGCTCCGCCTCCGGCTCTGCCCTGGAGGGTTCCTGCGCCCTCTGCCCTGCCTCCGGCTCCGCCCTGGAGGGCTCCTGCGCCTCCTGCTCCGCCTCCGGCCCCGCCCTGGAGGGCTCCGGCGCCTCCTGCTCTGCCTCCGGCTCCGCCCTGGAGGGCTCCTGCGCCTCCTGCTCCGCCTCCGGCCCCGCCCTGGAGGGCCTTTGCCCAGCCGGCCCTGCCTCAGTCTCCTGGCCACTCCTTGGGGGGGGGGCTATGTCACGAATCTGGTCGGTGCTCTGCGGACCGCTCACCACCAGATGTCACTCTCAC
This sequence comes from Cirrhinus mrigala, assembly GCA_036247105.1. Classification (NCBI taxonomy): domain Eukaryota; kingdom Metazoa; phylum Chordata; class Actinopteri; order Cypriniformes; family Cyprinidae; genus Cirrhinus; species Cirrhinus mrigala. The sequence continues at coordinate 1,700,669 of JAMKFB010000831.1, forward strand.
CTTTTCATTGCACTCTGACTGTTACTTTGCACTTCGGACTGCATCTCCCATCCTCCACCGCACTGATTGCGTCAGCCCCCGTGACCAATCAGGCTTTCTATAAAACCCCGGACTTTCCCAGTTCATGTCACGAATTGTTGTTAGTGTTTTCCCATTGTTTAGCGTTTCTCTGGTTTCTAGTTCCTCGTGTTTGATTCCCTCGCCTGGCTCCCCGTTTTCGACTGTTCGCCGCTTGCCCTTTGGACTCTTTCTCGTTTATTGGATTATTCTCTACGTCTTGCCTGTGTTATACCCGTTTGCTCCCGTTTGACCCTGTCTGTACGACCATGTTTTTGTCTCGCCCCTTTAATAAAAGCTCGCAGATGGATCCGCTCGCCTCTCGCCTCTCATTCCCTGTTACAGCTTCAGTGGAGGCACAAAAGCTCTGCTCCTCATTTAAAACATGCTTTTTGACAGGTGAGATCTGAAAACATAATGAAAGAAGTGGAGCAGTGTTAATTTCTTTGAAGAAAAATATTCTAAATAATTAGTTGTTTCTAAATATTCTAATTTTTTTTTTTTTCCTCACAGACGAAAATGAGACTGTAACAAAATAAAAACTCTTTTTAAATGACAAAAACAATGAGAGAAAATCTATTGACATTTTCGTCAATGAAAAAAAAAAACAAGACAAAAATGTTAGGGAGGTGATGACTGGACAGAGACCCAGTCAGAATTAATTCCCTGTGTGGAAGGGAGTATATGCACATTTGAACTGTAGGTGGGAGTAAGAAAAGAGCAGACATGTATAAATTTAAAAATGAATGCTTTTCAAATTGCGAAAAAGTGCACACAGTCGAATTCCACACAAAGAAATGCGCCTCTCAAACAGCGCACGACTATTGAATTCAATTTCCTTTTGTGTCATAATGCAGAAATACACTCAAAATGATGTGAAATTGTCTGCTTTGACAAGTGTTCGTGTATCGGTTTTGCTGATTAATCGGCACTGATAGTTGATTGGCGGAACTATCGGTTATCGGCAAAAATCCATGCCGATACTTTTTTCCGGGTTGGGTCCATTGCTGGAGCGGCTGAGAAGGTCGTCATTATACAGCAAAGTCCCTATAGTCTTTGTTATGCAGCATGAGAGCGGCCTCTAGTGGCGGAAATCACTGACAGCATGTGCCGTTTGTTTAGACACGTGACACTGGGCGCTGCACAGAGCGGGACACTTCAAAGGCGGATTTAAAACATCTACAATGAAATGGTGTGTACAGTATACTGTAGTGCATGTTTTTATGTCATTACTAAGCAATGAATTTGTTGACTAGATGCTGCATTAGTGGAGAAAGGACAGCAGTATACTTTTGCCCGTTTGGTGATCAAATAAAGTCTTGTAGACTGCCGCTTTAATTGAACGCGACGCGCTCAGTGTGTGTGTGATACCGGATAGCTGCGAGTTCTTCTAGACGCTGCGCTATATTTTGATTATTTTTATATTTTGATTAGATAACCACAAATGTTCTAGAATAGAAGCTGTTAAATTGTGAAAGTACACAATATCCATATGTATGCAATTTCAATACTGTGGCCTTTGTGTAGATATTTAAAGATGGCCATCTTTAGCTTGATTGTTGATGTAATGGTAACACTTTACAATATGAGTCCATTTGTAACATTAAGATTGATAAAAGCTGTAGAATAGAAGTATTGTTCCTTGTTAGAGTGTTAATTTCAGCATTTACTGATATATTAAAAAAAATGTAGTTGCTGATTCTACTTCCGGCTTTGCTACTGTTCGGATGCTTTTGCTTACTGCTTCGCGCTTTTCTCCCTGTTTATATACTTTTCTAAGATTTTAACCTCAGCATATCAGCACAGTGCTCAAACAACACATTTTTGGCACAAACACTAAATTAAAAACTTTTCGTAACTGGAATAATACTACGAAAAAGGAGACTCTTTGCCTCCCACTGCCAGCAGTTTACATTCCGGAGATGGGAAAACACAGCTGCCTACTTTCAACAGACGAGAAAGAAAATGCCTCTTCAGCCTCTTCTGGAATCTACTTGGCTGCACAAACTGCCACAGACTTCTACAAAGGATTGTGGTTCTTGAAACAAAGTTACTTGCTGGACTTCCAAAACATGCGGAACACTCAGCAGACCGTCGTCACGGACCCCCTCAGCATACAGCCAGTGAGTCCTGTGAACCCAGTGAATCTCAACAGTTTATAATTGTAGAGGAACAAGCCGAAACTGATCGACACACTAATCGATGGCACAAACAGGGAGCGAGACCCAAAGGCACTCGAGACATCAGCTTGTCACGAGTGTCTCGTATTGCTGCGGTAGCATCCTCTACCCCTGATATGGCTATGACAAGGCTTGCAAAAACTGGTATTTTACCACCTCCTATACAGCTTGAGAACAGATTTGAAGCACTAATGAATGTGGGTGAAGAATCCCCAAATGTGATTGAACATGGATTGTATGAGCCAGCAGCTAACATCGTTACAAAGAGGCGCTCAAGGTCGAACAGACAGCGGTATTCAGCTCAGAGCGCAGCCGAGCCCAGGACTCTGATAGTGGGTGACTCCATTATCAGAAATATCAGTAGCAGTACTACAACTACATGCTGCTTTCCTCAAGCAACCGTCTCTGATGTGAACAGGGAAATTCGGAACATCCTAATGAAGCACAAGACTGCAAATCGAACCATCATCCATGTGAGGAAGAATGATATTTAGAAAGAGCAGTCAGAACTCCTAAAGAAGGACTTCAGTGAACTCATCAAAACACTTTGAAGACTTAAAGTTCAGTCGTTCATCAGTGGACCACTCCCAGGAAGGGGAACTAACATGTTTTCACGATTGCTCGGGCTGAATACATGGCTACAAAGAACCTGCAGTCTAAAAGGAGTCAACTTCATTGACAACTTCAATCTTTTCTGGGGCCATAGACAACTGTTTAAACTGGATGGCCTCCACCCAAACAAACTTGGTGCAAGAGTGCTAAAGGACAACATCTATTTTTCACTCCGTCATCCTTCAGTGGAGTGTGCCAGTCCACCCAACATGAATGGCACACACACACCTGGACAAAGTATGAGTGACCACAGGACTTCAAATCAGCTTTAGAGTCGTCATGTGATCGACACATCCCACAAGGACACTGACAACGCCACACAGCCACAACAAGCACTGCTCATGGACACCATCCCTGCTGAGCCCTGCCCACAGAGCTCATCACAGACAGACTGTGACGTATTACAACAGCTCCAAGACTCAGCGCCGAAGGACAACTTTCTGGTAAACAGCCAGGAAAGCCAGGACAACATATTTCAGCCACCGGAAACACCAGAGCCAGAGCCCAGCTCACCAGACACCTTATCCCTCTCTCCAGCATCTCCACTTCTAAGCTTCTCACAGAAAATGGAGGAACTGGTATATGCTGGAACCAGACTCTCCCACTCTTTCGCTGCAAGCCCCCAGATATCAACTAAAAAATGGCGGGCACCACAACCACCAAAGCCTGTGGGCCCAGCTCGCCCTCCTCCTCCTTCAAGAGCTCTCCGGCCGCTGCCACAACGCCAGGGCCCAAACCCTCCTCCATCTGCTGTAGGTGAACCAAAAACAACTGATAACAGCTCTCAGTGATATGTGTCGGGTCCCTGCTACGATAGCAGCAACACTCAGGAATGTTTACATAACAAGCGGGAACCCAGTGTGCCTGTAGCTTTCTCTATCTCTGTTTTATCACGTGATAGAAAGTCTAAGGCCTTCTCAAGCCGTACAGCTGACCCATCTCATCTGCAGCCTATTAGGTATCAAACTAAGACTGCTCTAGAGACAAAAAGCATCAAGTTAGCATTTTTAAACATTCGCTCACTAAAAAATAAATCATTTCTGATGAATGACTTAATAACCACAAACAACTTGGACTTTATGTTTCTAAATGAAACATGGCTTGAAGACAGCAGCAGTGCAACAGTCCTCAATGAAACAGCCCCCCCTAACTTTACTTTCATGAGTGTCTGCAGAGCTGTTAGGAGAGGTGGAGGTGTAGCTGCTCTATTTAAAGATGTCTATCAATGTAAGCAAGTGTCATTTGGTCAGTACTTGTCTTTTGAATATCTAGGGATTGTGCTGAAAAGTGCTCCACGAATTCTATTTATCATTATTTACAGGCCTCCAAAATACTCTCCAGCTTTTGTTGAAGAGTTCACAGAACTGTTATCAATGATTGCCTCAGAGTTTGACTGTTTTGCTATTGCAGGGGATTTTAATTTTCACATAGAAAATGCAGAAATCAAAACTACAAAAGAAATTATAACCGTTTTAAACACTTTTGACCTGATTCTGACCTCACCCACACACAATCGTGGACACACTCTTGATTTACTCATTAGTAAGGGTCTAAACATTTCATCCATTGTCATTAAGGACGTAGCACTATCTGATCACTTCTGTATTTTCTTTGATATATTTATCTGTGCTACCACTGAATCTAGATCCGTCTCTGTCAGAAAGAGATGCATTAATGAAAATACTAGTGTGCTATTTATGAAGGCTATATCTTCAATGCCAAGCATTTCTGCAGACTCTGTCGATCTTCTCCTGGAGTCCTTTAACTAAGTTAAGAATGTCACTGATGACATTGCACCAGTGAAAGTCAGACGACTGGCAGACAAAAATCATGTTGGAGAAGATCAACAGCAGTACAGAGTATGAAAAGACAATGCAGAAAAGCTGAGCGGATGTGGCGGAAGACGAAACTTGAAATTCACTATAGCATCTATAAAAACAGCCTTCATGCTTTCAATGTGGAACTAGCCACAGCAAGACAGAAGTTCTTCTCAAACCTTATAAACAGTAACCTAAACAACACTCGCACTCTTTTTGCTACTGTTGAGAGACTAACAAACACCACAAGTCAGATTCCCAGTGAAATGCTCTCTGACAGCAAATGCAATGACTTTGCCTCCTTCTTTTCAGAGAAGATCATTAATATCAGAAAGGTGATTGGCACATCCTCAAGTTATGCAGAGGTTAGACAGATACGACCGCAATTTCAAAAAGAAGTCACTTTGTCTGTTTTTGAAGCAATTGATAGCAAAGCTTTGGAAGAAATAGTGCATCACCTTAAATCCTCAACCTGCAACCTTGACACACTGCCCACATTTTTTTCAAAAGTGTGTTTAACTGTTTAGAAGCAGATCTCTTAGAAGTGGTGAACACCTCACTTCTTTCTGGGACTTTTCCAAACTCCCTGAAAACTGCAGTTGTTAAGCCCCTTCTGAAAAAGAGCAATCTTGATAACACGATTTTGAGCAACTATAGACCAATATTTAATCTTCCTTTTATAGGCAAGATTATTGAAAAGGTAGTTTTCAATCAGTTGAACAACTACTTAAACTCAAATGGATACCTGGACAATTTTCAATCTGGTTTCCGACCGCATCACAGTACAGAGACAGCGCTCGTTCAAATAATAAATGATATTCGCTTAAATTCTGATTTTGGCAAAATATCAGTGCTGGTACTACTAGATCTTAGTGCTGCGTTTGACACTGTCGATCATAACATTCTTCTAGAGAGACTGGAAAACTGGGTCGGGCTTTCTGGGATGGCTCTCAGTTGGTTCAGGTCATACTTAGAAGGGAGAGGTTATTATGTGAGTATAGGAGAGCATAAGTCTAAGTGGACGTCCATGACATGCGGAGTCCCTCAAGGCTCAATTCTTGCGCCGCTCTTGTTTAGCCTGTATATGCTCCCACTAAGTCAAATAATGAGAAAGAACCAAATTGCCTATCACAGCTATGCTGATGATACCCAGATTTACCTAGCCTTATCGCCAAATGACTACAGCCCCATTAATTCCCTCTGCCAATGCATTTATGAAATTAAGAGTTGGATGTGCCAGAACTTCCTTCAGTTAAACAAGGAGAAAACTGAAGTCATTGCTTTCGGAAGCAAAGAGGAAGTTCTTAAGGTGAATGCATACCTTGATGCTAGGGGTCATACAACAAAAAACCAAGTCAGGAATCTTGGTGTGATTCTGGAGTCAGACCTTAGTTTCAGTAGTCATGTCAAAGCAGTAAATAAATCAGCATACTATCATCTCAAAAACACTGCAAGAATTAGATGTTTTGTTTCCAGTCAAGACTTGGAGAAACTTGTTCATGCCTTTATCACAAGCAGGGTGGATTATTGTAATGGTCTCCTCACTGGCCTTCCCAAGAAGACCATTAGACAGCTGCAGCTCGTCCAGAACGCTGCTGCCAGGATTCTGACTAGAACCAGAAAATCAGAGCATATCACACCAGTCCTAAATACACTGCAGATATGCTCACTGAATATAAACTTAACAGACCACGCAGATCATTAGGATCGAGTCAGTTAGAAATGCCCAGGGTTCACACAAAACAAGGGGAATCCGCTTTTAGCTATTATGCTGCCCGCAGTTGGAACCAGCTTCCAGAAGAGATCAAATGTGCTAAAACATTAGCTACATTTAAATCTAGACTCAAAACTCATCTGTTTAGCTGTGCATTTACTGAATGAGCACTGTGCTTCGTCCGAACTGATTGCATTATGTATAATCATTTTCTGTTTTTAACGGTCTTAAATTTATTTTAAATCAGTTTTTAAATCATTTTAAATCATTATATCAATCAGTTTTTACATTTTACATTTTTTGTTTTATTGTTGTGATCATTGTTTTTATGATTGTTCTACTTACTTTTTTGTGATTATTGTTTTTATTATTGTTTTTATGATTATTCTATTTCCTTTTATGTAAAGCTCTTTGAATTACCTCTGTGTATGAAATGTGCTATATAAATAAACTTGCCTTGCCTTGCTTTTGTTACTGTAACTGTAATGATCAATATATAAGTAATATTCATATTTTTATTAATTCTATTAATTAAAGTATTTTTTAAATAGTAGAGCAGTATTTATTTTACGTTCAGTATCCATTTTAAAAACTATAGGTCGATTTTAATCAGTATCGGCCAGTGTGGTCCAACCTATACCAACCGATACTTATTGGTATTGGTAAAATCCAATATCGGTCAACCTCTAATTATTATATTCAGTGGCTTCTCCTACTTTTCTTAGTGAGTTTATCAGGAAGTGATGATTTTGGGGTTTCTTTTGGACATGTTGGATGGAAACAGTGCTTATTCGCTAATGTTTTAAGCGAAATTCCAGTTTTGCGCAAAAAGTAAGTTCACAACTTATGAAACATAAAATTAAACATTTGCATTATTGGCTTAAATATGTTAACAGCCTAGATCTCACAAATGTTTTTGCTTTATATAATCATTCTCTTCCAGCACAACTTGTCTAGTCCCACAGTAACCGCACTACAATCGTTATTGTCTGATGACAGCTGGGTCTTAGTTTTATAGCTCTTGCAGAAGTATTTAAAGCATTTTTCTTATTTTCAGATAACTCCTATTTTAATCCAACAGAATGTGAGAAATATATCCAAGGAATAAATTTATAGATAACCAGTTGTTAATGTAATGAAATTCAAAATGACTTCATAATCTTGCACAAAGTTTATTTACATGTTACCCAAAGTAATGTTAATGTCTTTTTATGCATTACATTACATTTGTGTTCATTACAGTACATCAGTTTGTGTGAAGCTTTACACCTGTGTTATGAGAACACCTGTTTTATGAGGACCATCATAACATATTCTTGATATTTGACTTGACTGAAGAATTTCAGTGTGTTGTGTTAGTTTGACAAAAGCCTGGTTTATAAAGACACTAGTTATTATCGGGACATAGGTAACTCAGTATCTCAGTAATAACTAGTTTAAGCATTTCTGTGCAAAAAGGAGACTATGGTGACATAATGCATGTGTTAGCTGTCCTGTAGGTGATCATGACTCACTTATCTGTGCACTTAATCATAATTCAGACAAGGAATAGTAAGAAGTCTTAAGCTAAAAGAGTAAGGGCGGGGATGACTATGTTGCTATGGATGATGTCAGCATGCTTACTAACTATGCACACAGTGACTGGCTGATAGGAGAGGGGTGTCTGTCAGAGATTTATTCATAGAAATATTGTAGAGTGTGATTTTATGCTGCCATATTCAAATAAATCCATATGCCATATTCAAATAAAGATTTAAAAAATAAAAATGTTGCTGAATACATATTGGAATACATGCGACTTTTATGTCTCAACAGCCATCATAATTCTGTGCTGATGGGGGTCACTCTAAAGATTTTACAGACTAATAGTTCTTTGATGTCACTTGGTGAATATCACAGAAAGCTGTGGAGGTTGTCAGTGGAGAGACAGTGTGGTGATATTTTACGGTGTATTATAACAGCTCTATACAAGCTAAAGTTAAGGGGTTGTAATCTTTCTCCCCATTTTTGTCCTCCTTGAATTGAGCACTAATGCTTGCAGTGTGAACATTGCCTTTGACTAAGTGCCATTCAGGTTGATTGTCTCATTCTCTCTCTGTGACACACAGAAAGTTAGAAAGATAGTCAATATCAAACGAAGAGTGCCTCAACATGATTACAAATGTGATACTGATTTTATGCACAATTCATCAATAAACAAGAAGTTAATATTAAGAGACTTACATTTTAGACCGCATATTGCCTGTTTTTGCTCTATTTCGCCAACAAATAACCATTCCAAACACAGCCACAGCGCTGTTTTGCGTCTTTGAGGAACATGACGGTGTTTCGTTCTTGAATGAATCACCCGTTAAATAATTCAGTTCAATCGCAATGACTCACTTACTTAACAGTGACGTGCTGCCACCTATTAGCGGTTTTGATTTCACATTTTGTTTTGATTTCACAAGTATCTTCATTTTAAAAATACAGGTAAATATCAGTAATCATTGTTTTGTTTAAAGGACCCTGGCTCTTTGAGGCATGGGTACTTTTCAATCTCTACTACGTTCATAATATGGACACCTGTCGGGTATGCATTGTAGGACACTCAAGAAAACTACTTGTTACTCTACTACTTGTTTAAGAGGCTTTATTTTCTTCATGATGTGTAACTCCCAGATGAAGATAGCAGAACAGTGTCTTAAGAACTGCTGGGTCTAGAGTCTAAAGAAGGGAATGATGTCTCACTTTCAGAAAGACATAGAACAACAGTGTCCTGAGAACTCCATGACATGGCATCATGCAAATGTTTCTTTGATTACACATTTAAGGTTGTGAAGAGAACTGGGGCCATCACAAGTTCCAGAATGTCTTTTAAGGTCATTAACATCTGCCACACTTCATCACCCTCAGGTACTTTCATGAGAGGCAACAAACCAATTTTTATGCTCATTACCTCTTACAGATCTTTTTGTGGCAAAATGAGCAGGAATCAAATGTAGACTATTTGTTGGGTTTGCTTATAAGCATGTGTCAAGACGCGGCCAGACAGATGGGCCTCAGCACTTGGGGGGGCGCTGGGAACACTGGAAATGCTGGAGACACCGGACACAACGGGCTCTGGCTGCTCAGGAGGGACGGACTCCGAGTGCGTGCCAGTGGACGTTCCTGCTGTTGCACCATCTAAGTCCAAATAAATACAGGCACATGTTAACTGTGATCTGTTTCTTATTAATGGGTACACGTATTTGCCATGAAAACAATGGATACGTTAAATCTTTGGTGTACTTTTGGTTACATTACATTGCTACATTGCATGCATTTGAAAATTTAATGCAGACAGGTAAGATGTGTAGCCAGAGCTTGACACTAGAGTTACTCGTGCACTCCACTTAGGAGTGGCATGCTTGCAGAAGACCCTCAGTGGAGTGGAGTGACCCTTGACTCCCAATGGTGAGGGGAGATCAGAGGACTCATAGGCCAATGTGATGGCATCCACTATCCACCGACTGATGGTGTGCTTAGATGCAGCTAAGCCCCTGTTGCAAGACCCGTAGCATACAAACAACTGGGGAGACTTCCTCCACAGGGCAGCTCTGTGGACGTAGTTAAGTCTCTGCTGTTCCAGGGAGGCCTGGAGTACGATTGGCCGTGGCACAGATGAGGGCACCTTAGGGATGTACCCCGGCCTGAGGTACGAAAAGGCTTTGGCCATGCCAGACGCAAAGTCAAGGTGCAAAGGGGCCACAGAAAGGGCCTGGAGGTCGCCCACCCTCTTCAGAGATTGAGCCAAAGTAAGCCCACATGAGCCAGTCGCATTCTCTCCTGTGGCTTACTTTTGACCAACTGCATTTCTCTCCAGGGCTTACTTTTAACCAATCACGTTTCACACCGGGGCTTACTATTGACCAATCGCATTTTTCCCCTGTGGCTGACTTTTGACCAATCTGCGTCTGCTATTATTGTCATCTTTATGACAGGTAAGGCTAAGGTTTACCTCATTATTGAATATCATTATTTGTTCATAAATAGTGTATATTTTTGGAAAATAAAACATGTCGATATAGCTAGCTAGCATGTATAGCACACGTTTTCTTCAGTACCGGTGAACCTGTAACTTTTCCCGTGGTAAAATCTTAAAATCATCAACTGTCCACTAAATACTAAACTGTGTACAGTAAGTGCATTATTAAATTAAACACATGTCTGTGAGGGAACTGCATGGAGGTTAATGAAAAGCTAATAATTAATTAAACTATAACAAATATTAAAATTAAATTAAATCATTTTAAAATCAATTAACATAAAAGAACTTACTGAAAAATGAAATATTGTATTTGTTTACCTGCATGTCATGTGACCATAACCAATGTCAGAGAACCAATGTACATGCAAATATGTTACTTAATCATTAAAATATTTATTTAAAAAAAAAAAAAAGAAAAAAAAAAAAAAACGATTAATTTGTACATTATAATGTGTTTGAAAGACAAAACCCTTGGTTAAAGGTGGTTAAATAGTCTACAGAGTGATCATTCAAATAAATAAAAAAATTCTAATTAAAATTCAAATAAAATGTTGAAACTGAAATGGTTTTTATAAATCTGTGGTCAAATGCTGTGTCGCCACCTGATTAGCGGTCTTTGTATGAGTGTCCACAAAACTGGAAGACTTTTTGAATGTGTATAAGCAGTAGGCTATTTCAGAATATAAAATTAAAAGATGAAAAAGAGGAACTAGGAAGAACCTTTCAATTATGAATAATTTACTGCTATTGTGCCAATAATATGTAATCATATAATAGATAAAAAAGCAAATGTAGTCTGATTCCATGTATTTTAAAATGTAATTTAATCTAATTAACAGGTACTTAATTTTTGGAATCTGATTATGTGATCCAGATTAAATGTAATCAGTTACTACCCAGCTCTGCTTGTGTGTGTGTGTGTGTGTGTGTGTGTGTTTAATATTTTTTGGTCTTTTTTTCCAAATAAAGAAAATGCTTGTCTGAAAACCATAAGGATTTGGATTTTGTATGCCCTGTACAGAATATTTATGTAAAAACATTCAATGGCTGTAGCACCAGTGCTATATGCAAATAAGTTAACGTACAGCCCTAATATGATATTTATTGTTTTTTAATGGAGGAAAAAGAGGAAATTAATAGATGATAAAATTGGTGTCTTTTCTCCATTCTGCCACCAGAGGGCAACCGATGACCAAACGAACATGTTATTAGGCTACTACAGTCATGTGAAAAAGTTAGAACACCCTATTGAATTCCATAGTTTTCTGTATCAGGACATAATAAACAATTATCTGGTCCTTGGCAGGTCTTAAATTTTTGAAAATAAATCCTCAGACAAACATCATCACATGACATGTCACACTGTGTAAAACCAAGATGGAAAAGCCATGTGTGACAAAGTTAGGACACCCTATAATTCAACAGCCTGTAGATCCACTTTTTGCAGCAATAACTTGAAGCATTCATTTTCTGAGACTTTATCAGTCTCTTACGTCGTTCTGGAGGAGTTTGGACCACTCTTCTTTTCAACGTTACTCCAGTTTATTGAGGTTTGTGGGCATTTGCTTATGCACAGCTGTCACCACAGCATTTGAGTCAGGATAAGCTCTGGACTTTGACTGGGCTATTGCAACACCTTGATTTGTTTCTTTTCAGCCATTCTGTTGTAGATTTGCTGGTGTGCTTGGGATCATTGTCCTGTTGCATGACCCAATTTTGGCCCAACTTTAGATGTCGGACAGATGCCCTCGCATTTGACTGTAGAATACTTTGATATACAGAGGAGTTCATGGCCAACTGAATGACTGTGAGGTGCCCAGGTCCTGTGGCTACAAAACAAGCCCAAAATTATCAGCCCTCCTCCAGCATGCTTGTCTTTAGGTATGAGGTGCTGATATGCTCTTTAGGTTTTCACTAAACTTGGCGCTTTGCATTATGGCCAGACATCTCCACTTCGGTCTCGTCTGTTCAAAGGACAGACTTCTAGAAGACTTGTGTTTTATTCATATGCAACTTTGCAGACCTAAACAGTGCTGCAATGTTTTTTTTTTAGATAGAAGAGGCTTTCTTCTGCCAAGCCTTCCAAACATGCCATTTTTGTCCCATATTTTTCTAATGGCATTGTCATGAACTTTATCATTTAACATGTTAACTGAGGCCTGTAGAGTCTGAGGTGTAGTTCTTGGGTTGTCTGCCATTTCTCTGAGCTTTACACGGTCTGATCTTGGGGTGAATTTTCTGGGACGTCCACTCCTGGAAGGAGAGGTGTCTGTTTTAAATGTCTTCCATTTGTGAATAAACTTCAAATTGTTTGTAAATTGCCATATTACTCTTCTCAGATTGATGGCAGCAACAATTCCTTTTCTAAGATGATTGATATCTTACCTACTTGGCATTGTGTTAACACACACCTGAAGGCTCCAGACCAGCAAACTGCCAAAGCTTATGCTTTTATAGAGACGCTCAGACTTGATAATGATCAGTTCATCAAAGGTATTTGATTAGCAGTGCTTGACTGTTATTTACCCTCTTAATTCCAATGTTAACAGTAAGGGTGGTCTAACTTTGTCACAGAGGGCTTTTCCATTTTGGCTTTGTTTTTGTTCAGTAAATAATGACACGGTGCAATTTGTCATGTGTTGTTGTTCATCTGAGGTTTTATTTTCAAAATTTTAAGACCAGCCAAGGACCATTTTTTTAATGATGTCCTTATACAGAAAACCACGGAATTCAATAGGATGTTCTAACTTTTTCACATGATTGTATGTTTATGAAATTACAGTGTCTACAAAACTGGCAAAAATGTTTTCTATGTGCTTGAGTACAAATGATTGTTCTTTGTTGTTTCCTCAAACAAACAAACAAAAAAAGTACATCCGTCTCTTTGTTTCCGTTTCCTCTCTAATCTCTCTCCTATATGTAGCTGGCAGAAATGCAAATTCAGAAAGTACTGGTATCTATTAAGTTTAGTATATCTCTGGTCTAAAAAGTTACTAGTAACTAAAAAATAAGTACTAGTTCTATTTTTTCTTAACAGGAAGATTGTAATTAAATACTAGTCACTATTGGAATAAGTACTAGTATCTAAAAAATAAGAACTAGTATCTAATGAATAAGCACTAGTAACTTTACAAAAGACACTAGTAGCTAAAGAATAAACACTAGTACCTAAAGATTAAGCACTAGTAGCTAAATAATATCCACTAGTAGCTAAAGAGTACATACTAGTAATTAATGGAAAAGATACTAGTATCTAAAAAATAAGTACTAGTAGCATGAAAATAGATACTAGTACGGCTTTTAGATTAAATGTTAAAACATCTTGCGATTTAAAAAAAAAGATGCTTGTTGCTGTCACTTTGATGTCTATACTTGACTATGGTGATGTCATATATATGCATGCATCTCAGAGTTTACATGCTTTGGACACCATTTATCATGGTGCACTGAGATTTATAACGAATCTTGAACCTTTTACTCATCATTGTGTGTTGTATGCTTGTATTGGATGGTATTCCTTGTTCACTCGTAGACTAAAACACTGGCATTTTGTAATATAATAATAATATCTTGGGACTGATTCCTTTATATCTTCAGACCTATATCAGCAAAACACATGTGAGTAGTTATAGTCTTCAGTCCAAGGACAGAAGACTGTAATGCTTACTGTCTGTTCCAGTAGTGTGCACTGAACTGGGGAAAAAGGCATTTAAATTTGCTGCTCCCTCTGCCTGGAATAACCTATAAAATAAGGTAATGCTTAGGGAGCTGGTCTCAAAGGATGGTTTTTAAAGTGATTTTAAATGAGTTGGAGGCAGAAACATCTGGTTGTAGGTGCTTTGTTTGATTTAGCTATATATTGTTTCTTTTTATTGCAATTTGTTATTTAATTTCTGTTTTTGTACATTGATGGATGTTATTTGCTAGACCCACTTGTGTTTTGTGTTGCTGACAATATGGGCTGTAATTGTAAATGCAGTCACAGCTGAAGAGGTTGCAGGCACTGCTTCACATTGTGCCTAGCAACAACCTTCAGCCATGACAGTATTCACAATATAGTACAGCCATTCATAGATTAATGTGTACATACAAAATTATAATTACAAAATAAAAGTAAAAGCATTAAAGATTCATTATCACTAATTCTTATACTGATTAACATAATTATTTTTTTATCCTTTTTTTTTTTTAAATGTCAAGATTTTGAAGCAAGGACCAGTGGTCGAGGACATTGTGGTCACTGGTCTCATTTCTCACTAGCTATGTTTCCATTACCTGTAACGCCACGCCAGCAGAGGGAGCCCTCATCCATGGACTGACTGTTACCGCTCCCTCTACTGCTTCTTTGATTACTTCCTGTTTGGTGGCCATTTAAGGAGGCCTATACCAAACAGGTGCTGTGAAGTATTGTTTCCCTATCAAGTTCGGTCTCTCGACACTGCGTTAGCATACGCTTGGGGGTTATCCCCCTCCTCCCAAATACTGAAGCCTGATTGCATCGCGCCGGTAAACTTTACCGGCCAATGACGCTCGAGCGCTCGACCTAGGAGCGGAGCCACCCACTATATATAGGTCGGGCTGAGCGTCATTAACTCAGAATCTTTCTCCTTCACGAAGCAAGCATCGAAGACTTCTACTCACCGCCGTTAACTCTTCTTGCCGTTGACAATGCCCTAAGAGGACGCCGTTTGCCTCAAGTTCCCCTTTGGCGATCCGGCAAGAAGAAGACGAGATGTCGATTAAGGAGTGCTGTGCATGCGGGGGCCCTGTTGAGCTTCCTGATGCACATGACGTGTGTGTCTTCTGTCTGGGCCGAGCCCATGCAGAGGCCGCGCTGGATGGGCCTGACTGTCCTTTCTGTGAAGAAATTACAGTCAAAACCCTCCGGGCCAGGGTTTCTGTAATCCTGAACTGCGTGCCGGCCAATCCATTGCCTCCGCCCCCCGTCGCCGTCGAGCCACGGGAGGGAAGGCAGCCACTTGCAGAAGGCCCCTCTGATGAATGCATGTCGACTCAGTTCCTGCATGCTCATCACTCGAAAGAGCCACCTGTTTCATTCACGAAGGCCAGCCTCGGGATGATGCGCGGGATCTGGTCTCGTTTGGTGCTGCAGAGGACGACCTGGATGACGACGACAACGCCATGTCGACTTCAGCCTCTGGTTCAGGTGACTGGTCCGCCTGCCTGGAGCCGGAGGCTTCCCACAGTGAGGTGCGTGAGCCCCCGGCCCCCGATTGATGAGGAGCTGGTGAAGATCCTGTCTGAGGCTGTACAGGATTTTTGGTCTTGATTGGTCACCCCCTGAGCAACCAACCAAGAACAGGTTAGACATGTGGTATCTGCAGTCGGGCCGCCAGGTTGCCGCCGCCCAGAGACCCGCTCCCTTTTTTCCTGAGGTGCATGAGGAGATCTCGTGGTCTTGGCGCTCCCCCTATTCGGCCCGAGCCCAAGCCGCGGGATCATGTGTGCTCTCCTCTGTCGACGGTGCCGACCGCTGGGGTTATACTAATCTTTGTCCGTCCGCACATGGGTGGAAATCTGCGCCATTGTTTCCATCGAAGCCGTGCCGCACCACGAGCCACATCGCGGATAAGGCTTACATGGCAGCCGGTCAAGCAACATCTGCGATCCACACTATGGCCGTTCTGCAGGCTTTCCAAGCCAAAATGCTGCAGACGCTGGACGAGGAGGGGCCGGACTCTGCCGCCTTCAAAAAGCTGCACTCGGCCACTGACTTGGCGCTCAGGGCCACAAAGAAGACGGCCCAGGGAATCGGCCGCTGTATGGGCAGTCTCGTCACGTTGTAGAGGCATCTTTGGCTGACGTTGACTGACATGAGGGTGTCGGAGAAGGCTCAGCTGTTAGACGCGCCCATTTCCCTGCTCGGCCTGTTCGGGGATGCTGTGGGCTCGTTTTCTGAGAAGTTTCTGGAGTCAACAGTCAAAGGCGATGAGCCATTTCCTACCGAAGAGAGATCGGTCCGCTGCACCCCCACCACGTTCCAGATTCTCTTCTTTGCAGCATTCAAAAAGGCGCAAAAAGACCGCTGCCTACTAATTCTTCGGGAGCGGGGTGGACTCGGAGCCAGCCGTGAGGCCAAAAGCGAGGCAGTTCCGCTACCCGCTGCCCTTCCAGCGTGGTACAAGATCCTCAGCAGCGTTCCTGACTGCGGTGTTCTGAGGAGGAAGCTGCCGCCCGGAGAGACGGACGACGAGCCGCTTCGCAAGAGAGTTCGTCTTGCTGCGTTTCACCTGCCTGTTCCCTCGCATGTTGTGGGCAACCACGGGAAATGTTCGTTTCCAATAAAGTTTGCACTAAAACAAGAAACAAACACTGTTCAGCAAAAGAGCTCTTTTCCCTCTCACGATGGTTCCCAGTCACATGTTATAAGCAGAGTCCCGTTCTCGGACAACACTCCAAAGGGCGCAAGCCCCGCGCATTCTCTCAGTCTGAGCACGAGTGTCTCCCCGGCTCATGCCGGTGGCCCAGTAAGTGCAGAATGCTTCAACGATGCCCCTCAGGTAGTGAGCAGTTCCCGACGACGAGCCATCTCGGACGAATCACGGGGGCACTTCAACCCCTCTCGCACTATTTGGACGCGTGGCGCGCGCTTCCAGGTGTGTCAGAATGGGTGCTGAACACGGTCTCGAGCGGGTATACGCTTCAGTTTGCATGCAGACCACCCCGCTTCAGCGGCGTGATGATGTCAGATGTGCAGGAAAGAGATGCACCAGTTTTGCGGGCAGAAATTCGTTCTCTCCTTGCAAAACAGGCAATCGAAGTTGTTCCCCCGGAGAATACGGATTGTGGCCTTTACAGTCGCTACTTCCTAGTCCCCAAAAAGAACGGGGGTTTGCGCCCTATTCTGGATTTGAGACCGCTGATCCGCGCGCTGGCGAAACGCGAGTTCAAAATGATAACAGTAAAGCAGATTCAGCCCGGGGACTGGTTTATCTCGGTGGACCTAAAGGACGCATATTTTCACATCCAAATAGCCCCTCGTCACAGGCGCTTTCTGAGATTTGCGTTCGAGGGCAGAGCTTATCAGTTCAAAGTTCTCCCGTTTGGCTTGGCTTTGGCTCCACGGACTTTTACTAAGTGCATCAATGCAGCACTTTCCCCTCTCAGACAGAGTGGAATTCTGAATTATCTGGACGACTGGCTTGTTATAGCCCAGTCGTGGGATACACTGGAAAACCACAAATGCCAGCTTCTAGAGCACCTGAAGCGTCTAGGGCTGACGATCAATGTGCAGAAGAGCAAGCTTCGCCCCATGCAAAATATTGCATTCTTAGGAATGGATCTGGACTCGCGATCGATGAGAGCGCGTCTCTCTCAAGAGCGAATGCAGTCTTTGATCAGCTCTCTCACCTCGTTCAAACCGGGGAGAGTGGTGGTTCTGAAATGCTTTCAGAGACTGTCAGGGCATATGGCAGCAGCGGCTTTGGTGTGTCAGCTCAGGCTTCTGCATATGAGACCGCTTCAGCTATGGCTAAAATCCCGGGTGCCAAGCAACGCGTGGAAGAGCGGTCATTTGCGCGTCTTGGTGACTCGAAATGCATGCAGACGCTGGCCCCCTGGTTCAACACAAGGATGTTTGAGCAGGGAGTCTCGATGGGCAGAGTGGTCAGCAGGAAAATCGTTACTACGGATGCCTCCTTGACGGACTGGGGAGCCCTTTGCTATGGCAGAACGGCTTATGGCACGTGGACGAGCACGCAAGCAAAGTGGCATATAAATTGCCTAGAGCTGAAGGCAGTATTTTTAGCTTTGCAGAGCTTTCTTCCACTGATAAAGGATCGACACGTCCTGGTTCGGACAGACAACACGACGGTGATATCCTACATCAACCATCAGGGAGGTATTCGGTCACGCTCGCTTCAAAGGCTGGCGGAGCGCTTCCTCCTTTGGGCGGACAGAAACCTTCTGTCAATTCGAGCAGTTCATGTTCCCGGCGGTCAGAACTGTGGCGCGGACATGCTGTCCAGAGGGGGTCCGGTTCATGGAGAGTGGAGGCTGCACCCACAGACCATTCAGATGATTTCGAGCCTGTTCGGAGAGGCGGAGTTCGACTTGTTTGCCTCAGAGGAAAACGCGCATTGTCAGCTGTTCTTCTCACTGACGAACGTGCCTCTGCAGGGGGATGCTCTCTCGAGTCGCTGGCCCAAGAAGCGCAAATATGCATTTCCCCCAGTGAAGATTATGCCGCTAGTGCTGCAGAAAATCAGAGAAGAGAAGGGGACTGTGCTTCTGGTAGTGCCGAGTTGGCCCAACCAGCCGTGGTTTCCGGAGTTGGTAGAGCTCCTGACGGCTCCCCCGTGGCCGATTCCGTTACGGAGAGATCTCTTATCTCAGGCAAAAGGCTCGGTGTGGCACCCCAGGCCGGAGCTATGGAACCTGCATGTTTGGCAGGTGAACGCAGAGGGCAGACGCTAAACGTATCTCAACGATTTTTGGATACAATTGCAGAAGCGAGAGCTCCATCTACCAGACGTCTGTACAGTCTGAAATGGAAAGTTTTCTCTTCATGGTGTATTACGAAAGATGAGGACCCAGCCAGCTGTGATGTGTCCATCATTCTATCATTTTTGCAGGACTGCTTGGATGCAGGGCGCACGCCATCTACTCTAAAAGTGTATGTGGCTGCTATTTCAGCTTTCCATTTGCCTATCGGTGATCGTTCGGTCGGTAGGCATCATCTGGTGACAAGCTTTTTAAGGGGAGCGCGGAGGTTGCGTCCGTTTCGCCCCAATATGGTACCAGTTTGGGATCTGTCCTTAGTGCTTAGTTCACTTGCCGAGCCACCCTTTGAGCCACTGCTTTCGGCAGAATTGAAGGTGCTCTCATTCAAGACGGCGCTCTTGCTTGCTTTGGCATGTGGCAGTGGGCGGGTGACTTACATGCACTGTCTACGAACACTGCGTATATGGAGTTCGGTAAGGATGACTGTATGTTTAGGCTGCAGCCTGCAGATAAGAGTTTCACTTATCCAAAGATGTTCTGAGGGCAGAAAGGAAAACGATTGGTTTACAGATTCAACCAATGAAATTGAAGCAGAGGCGGGGTCAGGAAATTTGGACGTGTGGAGGGAATACTTCAGACAGAAACGTTATTAACGCTTCGTGGGAGGCATTTGCTGCAAGGTAAGTGAATTTACCATGTATTTTATTTAAAAAAATAATAATAAATCAATGTAACTCTAACGTTTACTGAGATAATTAGCCGGCAAAGACGCACAGAACAAGTAATCATCGACTACATATCATATCATATGCATTTTCATTCAACTGCTTTATCAGTCGATCGCACCAAAGCTGCTTATGGGGTAGATTGAGTAAAACATGCTTTTCCAATGCTACCGCGCTGTCTGTGATACTGATATGAGCGACAACAGAACTCGTTCATATCTCCGTGACATTTCATTAGTCAGTTAGCGCTAGCATTAACATCAGCGCTGCTCTCAGGGCAGGAGTAAAATAACAGTACTAAACTGAATTAAGCACTGCTCTCAGGGCAGGAGTACTCAATAGGTCCGTATTACTGTTATTTTTAGTGTACTATGCGCTGCTCGCAGGGCAGGAGTACTGAATAGGTTCATATTACTGTTATTTTTACTAAACTATGCGCTGCTCTCGGGGCAGGAGTACTGAATAGGTTTGTATTCCTGTTATTTTTACTAAACTATGCGCTGCTCTTGGGGCAGGAGTACTCCATAGGCTTGTATTCCTGTTATTTTTACTAAACTATGCGAAGCTCTCGGGGAAGGAGTACTCAATAGGTTCGTATTACTGTTATTTTTACTAAACTATGCGCTGCTCTCAGGGCAGGAGTACTCAATAGGTTAGTATTACTGTTATTTTTAGTGTACTATGCGCTGCTCTCAGGGCAGGAGTAAATCTAACAGTACTAAACTGAATTATGCGCTGCTCTCAGGGCAGGAGTAAAAAATAACAGTACTAAAGTGAATTATGCGCTGCTCTCAGGGCAGGAGTACTTAATAGGTTTGTATTACTGTTATTTTTACTAAACTATGCACTGCTCTCAGGGCAGGAGTACTCAATAGATTCATATTTACTGTTATTTTTAGTGTACTTTGCGCTGCTCTCAGGGCAGGAGTAAAAATAACAGTACTAAACTGAATTATGTGCTGCTCTCAGGGCAGGAGTACTCAATAGGTTAGTATTACTGTTATTTTTAGTGTACTTTGCGCTGCTCTCAGGGCAGGAGTACTCAATAGATTCATATTTACTGTTATTTTTACTAAACTATGCGCTGCTCTCAGGGCAGGAGTAAAAATAATAGTACTAAACTGAATTATGCGCTGCTCTTTGGGCAGGAGTACTCAATAGGTTCGTATGATCATTATTTTTTACTAAACTATGCACTGCTCTCAGGGCAGGAGTACTGCCCTGCTGAAAAAAACAGCTAAAACCAGCTTAAGCTGGTTGGCTGGTTTTAGCTGGTTTAAGCTGGAAGTAGCTGGTTTTAGCTGGTCTCCCAGCCTGGCCAAGCTGGTCAAGCTGGTCACCCAGCCTGGCCAAGCTGGTCAAGCTGGTCTCCCAGCCAGGCTGGTTTTAGCTGGAAGTAGCTGGTTTTAGCTGGTCTCCCAGCCTGGCCAGGCTGGTTTTAGCTGGTTTAAGATGGAAATAGCTGGAAGTAGCTGGTTTAAGCTGGAAGTAGCTGGTCTTAGCTGGTCTCCCAGCCTGGCCAGGCTGGTTTTAGCTGGTTTAAGCTGGAAGTAGCTGGTTATAGCTGGTTTAAGCTGGAAGTAGCTGGTTTTAGCTGGAAGTAGCTTGAAGTAGCTGGTTTTAGCTGGTCTCCCAGCCTGGCCAGGCTGGTTTT
Organism: Cirrhinus mrigala; assembly: GCA_036247105.1. Lineage (NCBI taxonomy): Eukaryota > Metazoa > Chordata > Actinopteri > Cypriniformes > Cyprinidae > Cirrhinus > Cirrhinus mrigala. The sequence continues at coordinate 1,721,900 of JAMKFB010000831.1, forward strand.
AGCTGGAAGTAGCTGGTTTTAGCTGGTTAAGCTGGAAGTAGCTGGTTTTAGCTGGAAGTAGCTGGTTTTAGCTGGTCTCCCAGCCTGGCCAGGCTGGTTTTAGCTGGAAGTAGCTGGTTTTAGTTGGTCTCCCAGCCTGACCAAACTGGTGTCCATTTGACCTAATTACAAATTAATCAGTTTGTTTCACTTACTGACAAGGTTCAATTCAAGGTAAGTTTAGTATCATAATCAGGCAGGCTAGATGATACATCTTAAATTATTTTAGTTGTTAATGATAATATATCTGAGAAGAGTCTTAAATAAATTGTAGTATAAAGTATAGCATAAAATCAAGCTAGCACTCAAAAAATCAGCATAGAACTCAAATCAGATTAAATTATTGTCTGAAGAAATACATTCACCATAGTTGTATGACCAAATATAGTCAGCTGTTTTATTTTTAAGGAGTGTTTCGGTATTAGATAGACTTTTACACAAAATATAAATTAAACAAACACAGTCTTTATATAATAGATAACAATCACCTGGAATTAAAAAAAACACTAGGAGAAAAAAAACAATATCTTTAACAAGAAATGCTTAAAGCGTAATCTGATCACGTGGTGGTTTGACGCAAACGTACAGAATATTGCTGTAAATTTTAAATCTACAGAGGCGGGATTTTCTTCAACGGTCGACATTCGGGAGCAGCAATGAGTACGATTCACAACTGCGGTAAGTGATTTATTTCACTTTTAATTTTTCATGCTTGGTAACTGCAGTAGGGTCTACATTTGCGGTAACCGCAGATTAACGAATCCTCCGTCCGCGGGGCGCGAGGGAGACTTGTGCCGGGTTTAGGCGGAAAATCTCTGGGTTCCTACGGTAATAATTACACGCTTCATTGACAACAGTTGTGATTCACGGGAACGTCGTGTTGTTCAGCACACTTTCTCGTGATTATTTTATGATGTAAATCAAATTTGCACAAGCAGTCATCTGTAAACACGGGCGCCGAAATGAAACGCGTGACGTTACTCAAGTCTCGCAACTCGCGGTCATCCCGTTCACGGAGGATGTAAACTGTAACTTAAACTCTGAACGGTGCTGTTAAAACGGTTAACGTAAGCAGAGAGACGTGCGAGAACCTTTGATAACTTGCTAATTCGCTTATTGTTTGATTGTAATGCTTTTTGCTAACTTTGGTTTAAAGAATGAGTTAATCCAGCCCATCTTCCTGTCTGGCCTTTTCGCAGCATATATTCACTCTGGAGTAACTTTACCAGGAGGAGACAGACGGAGATTTGGAGTTCATTCAAAGGTAATGGTTGCATTATAAGAATTTAAATACCTGAATTTTACGTGTAGATATTTTAGAAGATGTTTCTCAACTCCAGAAGAGAGACGAATTTTAAGGGAGAATGATTCAGATATCTCAAAAGCTAAAACTAATGTGAATTACATATTGCTTGTTTCCTGACTGATTTGTAGATATTACAGAGGAGCTAAGAAGTCGAAAGGAAAAGTGCCATCTATAACAAAAGGGCAAATGGTACAGAAGAGACCGGTTGAAGTGAACTCAAGTTGCCACCCTTCTTTGCAAAGTGAAGGATTGTCAGCAGAATTTCTGAAATGTAAGACATACACACATACCAAGATCTCCTTTTTCCTTTTATTATATTCTTTTATTATCTACATTGCCATTCAATAGTTTGGGATTAGTACAATTTTTTTTTTATGTTTTTAAGTCTCTTCTGTTAATCAAAGCTGCATTTAATTGATAAAAAATACAGAAAATTAATTGAAAAAAAAAAGTAATGTTGTGAAATATTATTGCAATTTAAAATATAGTTTTTTTTGTCTATTTTAATATACTTTAAAATGTAATTTATTTCTGAATTTTCATTTTTCGTAATGTCTTTTCATTACGCCAGTCTCACATGATCCTTTATAAATCATTGTAATATGCTGATTTATTATAAATTTTAGAATAGAATAGAAATATTTTTTTTGGAACCTATGATACTTTTTTCAAGATACTTTCATGGATAAAAAAAGTTTTTTTTGTTGTTTTTTTTTTTTTTTTTTTTACTTTTATCCAACAAGTATGTGTTGAACTGAAATTGATAGTAAAGACTTCTATTGTTAGATAAGATTTCTATTTTCTGTTTTCTATTTGTTCAGAGGTAATCTAATTTTTCTATTCATTCATGCATGCACTATATGTAATCATTTGGCCTGCCCTGTCAGGAAAAACACGGATTCAGTTGCAGGTCCAACTTAAATATTTATTTGTCAAAAAACACAAAAACACTGCCGGGGCAGAAGGCAGGGTGCCGCAATCCAGGGCAGAGAGGAATAAGGCGTGGAGAGAACAGAGCACAGAGTCCTAGCGTCAGAGCCTGACACAACGTCAGAGTGCGGAGATAACAGAGTCCTAGCGTCACGGCTGGCGCAACGTCAGAGCAGGGAAAGAACAGAGTCCTAGCATCAGTGCTGACGCAACGTCAGCGCAGGAAGAGAACAGAGTCCTAGCATCGGTGCTGACGCAACGTCAGAGCGGGGTGCTCCCTGTTGATTGAACTGAAAGAGACAGGAGTAGAGACGCCGTAACCTACGGCTCAGATAACACCAGGGCAGGAACTGGAGAGCAGGGATCTGAAGAAACGAAGGGCAGAGATGGGGCAAGAAAAGGAGTCAGATAACAAAAACTAACTGTACTTGGAGTCTGGAAACCACTGCTAGACATGACAGGACACGAGCAGAACATAACAAGTTCACACCACAACGGTCAGACACAAGACTGCACACGAGAGGAGCTTTAATAGAGGGAGAAATGAGGGACTAACTGGTCACAGGTGTGACAGCAGCTAAGGTAGTTAATGAGTAAACGAAGGGGAGGGGGAACCACAACGAGCACATGGCAAACTGTCAACACACACATGCTCCTGACAACAAACACATACAAGACAAGACAAAACCAATAACCCGCCAATCAGACCGAAGTCATGACAGTACCTCCCCCCCCAGGAACGCCACCTGGCGCACCCAGGAGGGGCTCACCTCGTCGCCGACGAAAGTCCTCGATCAAAGTCTGGTCCAGAATGTCCCGGGCCGGTATCCAACTCCTCTCTTCCGGACCGTAACCCTCCCAGTCCACCAGAAACTGGAAACCCCGACCACGGCGTCTAACGTCCAGGAGCTTTCTCACAGTGTACACTGGAGTGCCATCCACTATACGAGGGGGAGGAGGGGTCGGGGAAGAACCAACAGGATTAAGAGGGGACCGAAACACAGGCTTAACCCTGGACACATGAAAGACAGGGTGAACCCGACCAAGCGTGTGAGGAAGCTTGAGTCGCACAGCCACAGGACTCAGAACCTTGGTGATACGATATGGCCCAATGAACCTGGGTGCCAGCTTACGAGAAGGCACCCGGAGAGGCAGGTCCTTGGTAGAAAGCCATACCTTCTGACCACACACATACTGAGGAGCAGGAGTCCTGTGACGATCGGCCGCTGCTTTGGTCCGTCTGGAAGCCCGGGCCAAGACCTCCTTAGCCCTCCTCCAGGTGCGTCGGCACCGGCGGACGAAGGCCAAGGCAGACGGGACCGCAGCTTCGGGTTCCTGAGCAGGGAAAAGAGGTGGTTGATAACCCATGGAACATTGAAAGGGAGACATACCTGTGGACGCTACAGGAAGGGAGTTGTGGGAATATTCGACCCACGATAGCTGCTGACTCCAGGAGCTCGGATTATGTGATGCCAGGCAGCGGAGAGCTCTCTCGAGATCCTGGTTGGCTCGCTCAGATTGCCCATTGGTCTGAGGGTGAAAACCTGAAGACAGACTCGTTGAGGCCCCGATCTGTCTACAGAACTCTTTCCAAAACCGGGAGACAAATTGTGGTCCTCTGTCAGAGACCACATCCACCGGAAGACCATGAATCCGGAAGACGTGGTCCACCACCACCTGAGCCGTCTCCTTGGCGGAGGGGAGTTTGGGCAAGGGAATAAAATGGGCCGCTTTGGAAAAGCGATCCACCACCGTCAGAATCACGGTGTTACCTCTCGATGGGGGAAGGCCCGCGACAAAATCAAGGGCCAGGTGTGACCAAGGGCGAGAGGGAATGGGCAAAGGCTGTAACAGACCAACAGGAGACTGGTTAGACGTCTTATTTTGAGCACACACCGAGCAAGCCAACACAAACTGCCTGACATCCTGGGCCATGGACGGCCACCAAAATCGCTGACGGATGGCAGCCAGCGACCGCCGAACCCCTGGATGACAGGCTACCCTGGATTCATGACCCCAACGGAGGACCTCAGGGCGCAGCGCAGCAGGCACAAACAACAGACCCTCTGGACACCCCCTCGGGCCCTCCCCCTCCCGCACGGCCTTTCTCACCCGCTGCTCGACATCCCAAGAGAGGGATCCCACCACCACCCCCTTGGGGAGAATGGTGTCAGGAGCCACCTCCCTCTCAGGACCCTCGAACAGACGAGAAAGGGCGTCAGGTTTGGTGTTCTTAGAACCCGGCCGATATGAGAGGGAGAAGTTAAACCGCCCAAAGAAGAGTGCCCAGCGGGCCTGGCGAGCATTCAACCTCTTGGCCGAACGGATATACTCCAGGTTCTTGTGATCCGTCCAGACCAAGAAGGGCTGCGCTGCTCCCTCCAACCAATGGCGCCACTCCCCCAGAGCCAGCCTGACTGCCAGCAGCTCCCTGTTACCTATGTCATAATTTCGTTCAGCAGGGCTCAAGCGATGAGAGAAAAAGGCACAGGGGTGCACCTTTCCATCTCTGGAGGATCGCTGGGACAGAACCGCGCCTACCCCGACCTCTGAGGCATCAACCTCAACAATGAACTGCCGTTCAGGATCTGGAAGACAAAGAACAGGAGCAGAGATGAAACGGGACTTAAGAACATCAAAGGCCTCCTGAGCCTGACAATTCCACCTGAACGGTATCTTGGGTGAGGTGAGTGCCGTTAAGGGTGCAGCAACCAGGCTAAAGTTCCGGATGAACCGCCTATAGAAGTTGGCGAACCCCAGGAACCGCTGCAGCGCCTTCCGAGAGTCAGGGGTTGGCCACTCGGCTACGGCCCTTACCTTGGCAGGATCAGCTTTGATCCCCTCCGCTGAAATGATATGCCCCAAAAACGAAACTGACTTGGCGTGGAACACACACTTCTCCGCCTTGACATAAAGCTGGTTCTCCAGCAGCCGTTTAAGCACCTGGCGAACATGTTGAGCGTGTACCTGCAAGGAGGAAGAAAAGATGAGGATATCATCGAGGTACACAAAGACAAATCTGTTTACCATGTCCCTCAACACGTCGTTGATCAGGGCCTGGAAGACAGCCGGGGCATTAGTGAGCCCGAAGGGTAAGACCCGGTATTCAAAGTGTCCCGTTGGGGTATTGAAGGCTGTCTTCCACTCATCCCCCTCACGAATACGAACCAAATGGTAGGCGTTACGGAGGTCTAATTTAGTAAAAACCTTGGCTCCCTGTAACAATTCAAAAGCAGTTGACATCAGAGGCAGAGGATACCTGTTTCTTATGGTGATGTCATTAAGACCCCGATAATCAATACAAGGCCGCAGGGAGCCATCCTTCTTCTTAACGAAGAAGAACCCAGCACCAGCAGGTGAGGACGAGGGACGGATGAGGCCGGCATTCAAAGATTCACTAATATATTTGTCCATGGCCTCTCTTTCAGGACTAGACAGGGAGTACAAATGCCCTTTAGGCGGAGAAGTGCCTGGGAGGAGATCGATGGCACAGTCATACGGCCGGTGAGGTGGTAAGGACGTGGCCCGGGACTTACTGAAGACCCGGCACAGATCGTGGTACTCTGTCGGGACTCCGGAGAGATCAGCAGTTTCTACCTGAAACACAGAAGACAAAGAGCCAGGAGACAAGGCAGCACCTAAACACGAAGCAAGACAGGACTGACTCCAAGATAACACAGAATTTCCTGACCAATCTACGTGAGGGTTGTGCTGCACCAACCACGGGTGCCCCAAGACAACAGGAGCACCCGGGGAGTCAAGAAGGTACAGCTCAATTACCTCACGGTGATTGCCAGAGACAACTAAACTTACTGAAGGGGTGGAGTGGGTGATTGAGAAGAGGAGAAGACCATTGAGGGAACGGACAGAGATGGGAGAGGGGAGAGGAATAGCAGGAATGCCCCAGTGCGCCACAACAGAAATATCCAAAAAATTGCCTTCAGCTCCGGAATCAACAAGAGCAGAACAGGAATGCATAGTACCTTTGTACTGAAGGGCAACCGGGAGCAGGGTACGATACTTGGGGGAGTCAAGACATGGAGAGGCGCCCATCAGGATCCCCCGGCTTACTGATGGGCCCCGGCTTTTAAAGGACACTTTATGGCTCTGTGTCCAGGCTTCCCACAGTACAGGCAGAGGCCCCGAGCCAGTCGATCCTGCTTCTCCTTCGCGGTGAGGCGAAGGCGTCCCACCTGCATGGGCTCAGGTTCAGCTACAGGTGGTGAGGTGGTAAGTGAAGAATTGGATGCCCCCTCGTTCAGCGTCCAGGAGGGTCGAGTAGTCCACCGCTGGCGGCGGCGCCGAAGACGGCCCTCCACACGCAGTGCCAGTTCCACAAGAGAGTCAAAATCACGAGGCAGCTCATGAGTGACAATTTCATCTTGGATCTCCTCATCCAGCCCCTCCCGAAACCTAGCACGCAAGGCTGCTTCATTCCAGTCACAGGCAGCTGCCAGTGTTCTAAACTGGATGGAGTAGTCAGTGACTGAGCGACTGCCCTGGATTAACTGTGCTAGCTGGGAGGCTGCCTCGTCACCCCGAGCTGATCGGTCAAACAGCTTAGTCATTTCGGTTCGGAAATCATCAAATGTGGCACAGAACGGGGCACGGGCATCCCACACAGCAGTAGCCCAATCACGGGCCCTTCCCTTCAGAAGAGTGATCACAAACGCCACCTGAGACTCCTCTGTGACGTAACGGCGGGGCTGGAGTGCAAAGACCAAGGAGCACTGGGACAGGAAGGCCCGGCACGAATTAGGATCTCCATCGTAGGGGGGAGGACTGTTGGCATGGGGTTCTGGCTCAGCCTGGGGCAGAGCACGGGCAAGGTGGACAGCAGACCGGCTGGCCAGGGCTTCCTGCTGGAGTTCTTGCACCCGGGCATTGAGTTCAGCTACCTGGGCTGTTAGAAGATCAACCTCTCTTGATGTGACTGTTAACTGGGTGGTATGCTGCCCAAGGAGAATACCCTGTTGTGTCACAGCAGTCCTGACTTGATCCGCTCCTGCTGAATCCATTTCTGGTCTGACCGTTCTGTCAGGAAAAACACGGATTCAGTTGCAGGTCCAACTTAAATATTTATTTGTCAAAAAACACAAAAACACTGCCGGGGCAGAAGGCAGGGTGCCGCAATCCAGGGCAGAGAGGAATAAGGCGTGGAGAGAACAGAGCACAGAGTCCTAGTGTCAGAGCCTGACACAACGTCAGAGTGCGGAGATAACAGAGTCCTAGCGTCACGGCTGGCGCAACGTCAGAGCAGGGAAAGAACAGAGTCCTAGCATCAGTGCTGACGCAACGTCAGCGCAGGAAGAGAACAGAGTCCTAGCATCGGTGCTGACGCAACGTCAGAGCGGGGTGCTCCCTGTTGATTGAACTGAAAGAGACAGGAGTAGAGACGCCGTAACCTACGGCTCAGATAACACCAGGGCAGGAACTGGAGAGCAGGGATCTGAAGAAACGAAGGGCAGAGATGGGGCAAGAAAAGGAGTCAGATAACAAAAACTAACTGTACTTGGAGTCTGGAAACCACTGCTAGACATGACAGGACACGAGCAGAACATAACAAGTTCACACCACAACGGTCAGACACAAGACTGCACACGAGAGGAGCTTTAATAGAGGGAGAAATGAGGGACTAACTGGTCACAGGTGTGACAGCAGCTAAGGTAGTTAATGAGTAAACGAAGGGGAGGGGGAACCACAACGAGCACATGGCAAACTGTCAACACACACATGCTCCTGACAACAAACACATACAAGACAAGACAAAACCAATAACCCGCCAATCAGACCGAAGTCATGACATGCCCATGACTAAAAATTTCTGGTCAACTAGTAGTCATTTATTTTTAAGAGATTAGTCGACTAATTGCATATTAATAAACTATATAATTTATAATAATGAACCTTTAATTGCCTATAGCCCATCAGCGCTTAAGCACACACAAAGCTTGCCACAAAACACTGGCAGAAGTAATGATTATGAATGTGTCAGGTAAAGAAAACAGCGAAGAAGACTGCATTAACATTATAATAATTCATTAATATGTGTTATCTGTATTTTTGGCTGCAGTGATAGTCGATAACACTTGTCATCTCTACAGTGGATGTGCACGTTTGACTGAATGGATTACACAGTCTGAAAATATTTGTTTTCCATTTTAACGGGCTCATTTAAAAGTAGACATTTCGCTTTCTATAGATACATTTTTTCATGTCTGTGAAGTAAGCATGGAGTTTCTGTTTTTTTGACACCCTCAAGTTCATATATGTATGTATACACACATATATAATATGTATGTATGTATACACACACTTCCATTTGGATATATCAATTTTATCTTTATTTTAGCAATAAAAGGAACAACTATCAGGGGCATGTTTCTAAATTATTGCAGGCTATGTCTGGGATACAAAAGGAAAATGTGCAACAAAGACATGACACTATAGTTTGTTTGTTTCTAAGTAGTTTTACTTGTTGAAAATTAATAATCTAAATTATTTCTTTTTTAAGTCTGTTTCAGTGACTGGCGGAAACAAAAGGAGCCTGAAAGAAGAGAGAGAGAGAAGAGGGAGAAACAAGTGGGGCATTACATATCCCAAAAAAATACAAGATATAATAAAAAGAAAAGAAAAATGAAAATGCATAATATGTTTAGAATTCTGTTATCGTTCATCTTTTCATTAATTCTTAATATAGCTTTAGAATTGTAATCATTCCAATTATTTTGTAAATATTTTGTAAATATTTGTTATTAAAGGGGCTGTAAGATCAAATAAAAATCGTTTTAATGGTTCCTTGTGGTCCTGCAGATTATTAAAAGTAAACATATTACTTATTTGTTGCATTATTTGTCAGGAAAATTGAGGCAGACACTATGTAATCAATCCATCATCAAACATTTTGACCAGCTAAGACCAGCCTGACCAGCTTGACCAGCTAAGACCAGCCTGACCAGCTTAAACCAGCTAAGACCAGCCTGGCTGACCAGCTAAAACCAGCCTGACCAGCTTAAACCAGCTAAGACCAGCTTGACCAGCTTAAACCAGCTAAGACCAGCCTGACCAGCTATGACCAGCTAAGACCAGCCTGGCTGACCAGCTAAAACCAGCTAAGACCAGCCTGACCAGCTTAAACCAGCTAAGACCAGCCTGACCAGCTAAGACCAGCCTGGCTGACCAGCTAAAACCAGCTAAGACCAGCCTGACCAGCTTAAACCTGCTAAGACCAGCCTGACCAGCTAAGACCAGCTAAGACCAGGCTGACCAGCTATGACCAGCTAAGACCAGCCTGGCTGACCAGCTAAAACCAGCTAAGACCAGCCTGACCAGCTTAAACCAGCTAAGACCAGCCTGACCAGCTTAAACCAGCTAAGACCAGCCTGACCAGCTAAGACCAGCCTGGCTGACCAGCTAAAACCAGCTAAGACCAGCCTGGCTGACCAGCTAAAACCAGCTAAGACCAGCCTGACCAGCTTAAACCAGCTAAGACCAGCCAGGCTGACCAGCTAAAACCAGCTTGACCAGCTAAAAAATGTGGCCAAAACCCCTCTAAAACCAGCTTGAAAAACCAGCTATGACCAGCCTGGGAGACCAGCTTAAGCTGTTTTTTTCAGCAGGGTGGATAGGTTCATATTACTGTTATTTGTCATGTACTATGCGCTACGCACATCAAAGTATTTCTGTATGACTATAGGCCTGTCATTGACTCTTTCATGTAGTTTTTCTTCTCTTTGCAGAAAAACTTATTGGAAAAAAAGCAGAAGTCATCACTGATCCATACTTGGAGAAAGGGAATCTCTGGACTTCATCTATTTATCTAAGTTCATCTATTTTTAGTTGAGCATCTTGTTTTTTTTGAAGTGCCGATATTAAGTGTCAGAAACTCCAGTCTCACTTCCTGTTACCAATTACCTGTTAGGTTTGTTTGCATAATTCCAGCCTATGGACTTCATTAGCTCTCCCTCAAACGTCTACTTTGATCTGCCCTCAGTCATTGTGGTTGTAGCTGAGGCCAGAGTATAGTAGGCTCTAAAGATGTATTACATGTCCTTACGAAATTGTCAATTTTGAACGAGTTGTAAGTGAGTATCTTTAATCTTATGATTTTGCTAGTAATTCTGTTTGTTTACATTGCTATATTTCAGATGCTGTGCAGTGAGATGGTCAGTGATGTCGTGTTCCTGGCATGGAAGTTTCCTGCACAAAAGAAAGTGGTCCAGAAAATATATGAAAATGAGGATGTTCATGATTCAATATCCCATACTAAAGCCTTTAGGTAAAATTCTTTTTTTTTTTTTTTTTTTCCTTTCTTTCTTTTATCATGACTGTCAGTGTAAATTGAAACAAAATTCTTTATGCATTTCAATTGCAGGAAGACCTTACAAACATTTCTGGAGACTTTGAGAGACTGGTTTTGAGAAGATATTTGGCAAAGCAACCTATGACCTTGGGCTTGGTTTAAAGGGAGCCTGTTCAAATTTGTTCTTAGACTCTTTGTTCTTAGATGTCTAAAATAAAAATAAAAAATACAAAAATAAAAAACTTAAAAACCTCTAGGAATGATGATATCCACTAGTTAAAACTACAGCAGTTTAATGATATATCTTGCTGAACTTTTTTGTTGTGAAATGTCCTGTGTTTTATACATGCATTTAATTCACTGGATTTGTTTGTAATTTGTAATTGTATAAAAACAGAAAAAAGTCATAATTAAACTTATTTTATTGTAATATTGGACCCGTAAACTGATTATTTTCAATCAACATTTCTTTCATTTTGTTCTTAAACAGTCTGTACAACAGACATTGAATGATACAACATTAACAACACGATTATTAAAAAAATAAATAAATAAATAAATAACTCACAAGTTATAATTAAAATTACAAGTCTTAATTTCTCTGCAATAGTCCATGGGAGGAACATTAAGTGGTTGCACAAAGAATGACTGGTACAGTACCTTTTGTAATCACATTTATGTATCACCAAGTGAACTCTGTGAGAGAAGCCCTTTTCGGACAGTAGGAACATATGTGAAAATCTATGTACATGGCACCTCAGTGATAAAACTCATGGATTTGATTTATTCACAGTGTGATCATATGAACCCAGGAATGCACTGCTCACATGGCCTGTCGCATAGTTGTCTGCTATAAATTAAATGTCACATGCTTGGATTAAGAATAAATTTAAATTTAATATGTTATTTTAATCTCAGGTTCAAAAATAGACCCACTATAGCTGAAATGGTTTTCTTAAATTTTATCTCTCAAAATGATAGGTGTCATGAGAAATGTGAAGATTAGCAGAAATAAGTTGCATGCAACCTCTTATTTACATGAGGTAAATCAATCACGTTTATTTATACAGTGCTTTTTAACAAAACAGGTTGTGTCAAAGCAACTTTACAGTTTTTAATAGGACAATAGTGTCAATAATGCAAAAGTTCCATGTTGCAGCAAAAGTCAGATTGCAGAGGACTCATTTAGGACATTTAGGGATGTAGAGGTGGTCTCTAGGTGCTGATCCATTATCTGGTGACCTTGGAATAAGAAAGAAACAGACTAATATTAGTGTAGATGCCATTCTTCTTATGATGCAATGAGTACATCAGGTGTTATGGAAATTATTCCCGGTTCCGGTTGGCCTAATTAATGCAGCCTAACCATCCTTTAAAGGACTTGAATTATAGAAATGTGTTAATGTGTTGTGTTGGCCAGGTTAAAGAGATGGGTTTTTAATCTAGATTTAAACTGACAGAGTGTGTCTGCCTCCTGAACAGTGTTGGGTAGATTGTTCCAGAGTCTGGGCGCTAAATAAGAAAATTATCTGCCGCCACAGTTGATTTTGATATTTTGGGTATTTTCAAAGTTTTGAGAACGCAGCGGACATGAGGAACTATAATGACAAGGCTGCTTGGTTTATATTTTTATGTATGTAATTGTAGGCCTATATTTTAAAATTGTATTGCATACATATTACTGCCATAATAATGACTAATTTAAAATGTTTAAGTAATTTTCTTGTCTTTTTGTTCTTAACAGCTCCTACCCGCTGTGCTGGAGAAGTTATAAAATATTTTTGTTGTAGTTCATTTTGAATCGAATTCTTCAACCACACAACCTTGGTGCCTAAAAAACAGCATGTAATTTGGCTGGGAATTTTTACGAGGGTGATGGGAGAAAAACACCAACATTCTGGATTCGGATGGCCCTGTAAATGTTGAAAATCGCTTGCATCCCCATGATTAACAGTTACCGACTGAATCTGGCTATTATGTGCTTTTATCAGGTGGATCCAAACTTACACCATTTTTCATACATCTCCATTTTTGCACCATTTTGGACTCAGCAGCATCAGATCTTCAGTGTTAGCTCCTTTGATTTGTCCAGATTCCTCCAGGTAACTGAAGAATAAAACAAAAGATCAATCAATCATACAGAAATTGTCTACTGTTTTATAAATATAATGGTAATGTAATACAGACCAACTGAGTACTACTGCCCGAGAGCAGTGCATAATTCAGTTTAGTACTGTTATTTTTACTCTTGCCCTGAGAGCAGCGCATAGTACACTAAAAATAACAGTAATACGGACCTATTGAGTACTCCTGCCCCGAGAGCAGCGCATAGTTTAGTAAAAATAACAGGAATACAAACCTATGGAGTACTCCTGCCCCGAGAGCAGCGCATAGTTCAGTTTAGTACTGTTAGATTTACTCTTGCCCTGAGAGCAGCGCATAGCACACTAAAAATAACAGTAATACGGACCTATTGAGTACTCCTGCCCTGAGAGCAGCGCTGATGTTAATGCTAGCGCTAACTGACTAATGAAATGTCAAGGAGATTTGAACGAGTTCTGTTGTCGCTCATATCGGTATCACAGACAGCGCGGTAGCATTGGAAAAGCATGTTTTACTCGATCTACCCCATAAGCAGCTTTGGTGCGATCGACTGATAAAGCAGTTGAATGAAAATGCATATGATATGATATGTAGTCGATGATTACTTGTTCTGTGCGTCTTTGCCGGCTAATTATCTCAGTAAACGTTAGAGTTATGTTGATTTATTATTATTTTTTAAATAAAATACATGGTAAATTCACTTACCTTGCAGCAAATGCCTCCCACGAAGCGTTAATAACGTTTCTGTCTGAAGTATTCTCTCCACACGTCCAAATTTCCTGACCCCGCCTCTGCTTCAATTTCATTGGTTGAATCTGTAAACCAATCGTTTTCCTTTCTGCCCTCAGAACATCTTTGGATAAGTGAAACTCTTCTCTGCCTGCAGCCTAAGCGGGGATATGTGCCTAAAGTGCTTTCTACATCGTTTAAAGCACAGGTCATCACGCTTCAGGCGTTTGCTCCTCAGGATTCGGGGCCAGCAGCGCACCCACTATGCCCAGTGTGTGCCCTGCGGGTTTATCTGGAGAGGACTAGTCACTTCAGACAGGCGGAACAGCTGAAAATATAACAACATATGTTTCGGTGGCTGTACCAAAGGACTGCCAGTGTCTAAACAACGGCTGTCTCATTGGATTGTGGAAGCGATCGCGTTGGCGTATGCTTCTAGGAATGAGGTCTGTCTGTGGGGAGTGCACGCCCACTCAACGAGAAAAATGGCTTTGTCGTGGGCTTGGGCAAAAGGTATGTCGGTTCAGGATATTTGTCTGGCAGCAGGATGGTCTTCACAAGACACTTTTGCCAGATTTTACAACCTGGAGATTCTGTCATTTGCACCGCTCGTTCTATTAGTACAGTGATGTATCTGCAGCTTGGTAATTGGCCGTTGCCCACACCTGGCCACGCCCCCAGACGACGAGGGTGGTTTCGACTAGGTCCGGTAGGCCTTGGGCGTACCTATAATTGAAAACTGTAGTTAGCACTCTATACATGTGTTCGAGCTGTTTTTGAGTGGTATAAAACTGTATATGTACGTGGCTCCAGCAGTGCTGCGGCCAGTCCATGTGTAGTGTTATGCTGTATTACTGTGCTTAGTCCCGCTCGGCTAGAGCTGGAGGGCGTCGTTCTTCCCTGAGTGTTCTATGAAGCAGTTAACGTGCTCGGCTCTATGGGGTCTGGCTCATTAGACTCTTCTCACCATGTATGGGATTACAACACAGCGGGATTGTACGCATTCCCCAAGCGTATGCTAACACAGTGTCGAAAGACCGAACTTGATAGGGAACGTCTCCGGTTACGTATGTAACCTCGGTTCCCTGAAAGGAGGGAACGAGAAACAGCGCTCTGCTGTATTGTAATCATCAGAGTCTTGTACCTGTTCAAGCAGTCAAAAGATTCTGAGTTAATGACGCTCAGCCCGACCTATATATAGTGGGTGGCTCCGCCCCTAGGTCGAGCGCTCGAGCGTCATTGGCCGGTAAAGTTTACCGGCGCGATGCAATCAGGCTTCAGTATTTGGGAGGAGGGGGATGACCCCCAAGTGTATGCTAATGCAGTGTCTCGTTCCCTCCTTTCAGGGAACCGAGGTTACATACGTAACCGGAGACGTTTGCCTGTGCGGACTCTACCAAGTGTTTTCCCTGATTTCATTGCCTTGTTTAGTTATTTCCACGGTTTTGTTTCATAGTCATAGTTTTGTCTATTTTCATTGCCATAGTTTTTGTCTTGTTTCATTGCCTTGTTTATTTTGCTACTTTGGACTGCTCACTGGTATTTTGACGTTCTGCCTGTTTTTCTGGATTACGCTGTTGTTTTGCCCTGGATAACACTGTTTGTTTGGAGATCAACCCTGCCTGTCTTGACTATGATCTGTTTAATAAAGCTCGCATTTGGATCTATCACGCTTCACAAGAGTCCCGTTTACAGAATACTTCGCCTCTAGCGGGTTTTGGTACACAGATCAAACCATGGATCCGGCATCACGCCTCTTCTCCTCCGCTGACTCCGGTTGGCTGGTTCACCATTTACTGTGGGGGTAGCTGATGAGGAACCCTGCTATCCCCCAGTATCTGCCAAACCTGTGAATTTTTCCATCATGTCTGGAATTATTCAAGTCACGTCAGAGCCCTCTCATGCCATGCCTGCCAAGTCAAAGCCTGCTCCCGTCACGTCTGCCAAGCCACAGCCTGCTCACGCCATGCCTGCCGCTCCAGGGCCTGCTCACACCATGCCTGCCGCTCCAGGGCCTGCTCACACCATGCCTGCCCTTCCAGAGTCTGCACCTGTCATGGCCGCCATCCCCAAGGCAGTCCACAAGATGGCCGCCATCCCCAAGTCTGTTCGCAAGATGGCCACCATCCCAGAGCCTGTTCACAAGATGGCCGCCATCCCCAAGATGGCTGCCACGCCTGAGCCTCATCAGTCCAAAATCATCTCATCCAAATCTCATCTCGCCATGTCTGCCACACCCAAAGCAAATCAAGTGATGGCTGACCCTCTGGTGTCAAGTCAAGTCAGGGCTGCACTTTCAGTTCCAAGTCAAGTGACAGCTGTGTTTCCTGAGCCACGTCAAGTTACAGCTGTTGTTCCTGAGTCAAGCCACATTACAGCTGTTGTACCTGAATCAAGTCAAGCCACAGTTGATCTTCATGAGCCAAGCCAAGTTACAGCAGATCTTCATGAGCCAAGTCAAGTTACTGCTGTTGTCCCTGAGCCAAGTCAAGCCACAGTTAATCTTCGTGAGCCAAGCCAAGTTACAGCAGATCTTCATGAGCCAAGTTACTGCTGCTGTTCCTGAGCCAGGTCAAGTCACAGCTGTTCTTCACGAGTCAAGTCAAGTCAAGTCAAGTCAAGTCACGGCAGACCTCCCTGAGCCAAGTCACGGCAGACTTTCCTGAATCAAGTCAAGACACAGCTGCGCTCCTAACAGAGCCTTTTCCCACTATCTACTGTGCTGCTTGTCATGGCAATCGCCATTTTAAGCGTGTGGGCTACACATTGTACTCCAGAGGCCTCGTCTGACCACAGGTCTGCTCCAGAGGCCTCGTCTGACCACGAGTCGGCTCCAGTGGCCTCGTCTGATCACAAGTATGTGTGTAACACATGTGTCAAATAATATGCACTTGCTGCTAATATTAACTTCAGACCAGTAGGTTCGGCTATGGAGATGTAAATGAAACAACTTTTGCTTTTCTAAAATAAATAATTTTGTATTGAAAATAAATGGATTCCCTTTGGGATAATAAAACAAAATAAATCAAGTGTTCACAGTATTACAGTGTCAAATTGAATGTTAAATCACAATAAGACAGAATTAAAGATATTCACTGACTAATCTGGGTGCACCCAATACTAGGACATTTAGTTAGAATGCAACCTTTCAACATTAAATGTTCAAGTACCGACTTGACAACTTCAAGTAAAATAAAAATGAAAACAAAACAAGAACAACCCTTTGGTATCCAAAAGGACAATTCAGAATAATGATTCAATGGATTTTGTTCAATAACTCTGTTCAATGCATTCAGTTCTGTAAATTCACTGTGAACAGTCAATCTCAGGAAAGGTTGTTTTTCTTGTTTGATTTAGAACTCGAAATCAAAACAAAAGATTCATTTCGTGGAATTTGACTCCTTAGATTCAGTTCAAACAACTCAGTTCAGAAAAGTTCAGTTCGTTTGAGTCCGAATCGATTCACCGTGAAAAGATTCGATTTCACAGTTTCTAGAAAACTCCGTGCGGCACAAAAACCGAAAGAAAAGCAGATATTCGCCATCTTGCATCATCTTCTAACTGGAAGGGACAATTCCAGCATGGAAAAAAAAAACCTGACCAAAAATCCAAAAATAAAACAGATATCCATGCATTTAATCTTCTACGACTCTTTTTTTCTTTCTTGTTCTGAAACTTCGCTGCTGCTCACCTCTCGCATTTCACCGAGAAAACTAAAATGGGCCTAACGTGGTGGGGCGGGACTTCAACTTAAACACGACAGGATTGGTTGATCACTGATATGTCAATCAACTTACTGACATATAATCTTTTTAGATTTTATGATTTTTCTCACATCATATGATGAATTCTGCTTTTAATCATGAATTAAATTTCTCTTTTTTAAAAAAAAAAAAAAAGTAGTGATTTTATTATTAACAAATCAATATTCTAAATTATACAGGGTTACATGTGCTAGAGGCCTCACCTGTCCATTCATGAACTCACTTCCACGTCATTCCACGAGTCTGCTCCAGAGATCTCGTCTGACCACGAGTCTGCTCCTGTGGCCTCGTCTGTCCACGAGTCTGTGCCAGAGGCCTCTCTTGTCAACGAATTTGCACCTATGTCTCCAGAGGTGTTAGTGTACGCTGTAGAACCTCCCAAAGAGGCGGCGTCCACTCATGTTCCATCACAGCCAAGGAAATCGTCCATGAACTCTCTGCTCTATGGATGTCATTTGTTCCACTGTGGGTATCTATGCTCCTGTCTGCTCTGCCTGCCCCGCCATGGCTTCCTGCTCTGCCTGCTCCACCATGGCTCCAGGCTCCTTAGAATCTACCATGGTGGACTTTTCCTCCAGTGTTTCACTGCCTGCTACAGTTCCACGGCCCAGGTCCTCCAAGGTTCCATTGTCTGCCACAGCTTCACGGCCCAGGTCCTCCAGTGCTTCACTGTCTGTCACTGCTCCACGACCCAGGCCCACCTCCTCTGCACGGACCTGGCCCTCCGTCCCACCCCCTGTTTTGCCTCTGTTCCCCCACCCTCCTGGACTGTTGTTGTTTTGAGCGCCAGGAGTTGCTCCTAGAGGGGGGGATTCTGTAATGCCACGCCATGCGAGCAGAGGGAGCTTTTCTTTGCCATAGTTTTGTCTAGTTTCATTGCCATAGTTTTTGCCTTGTTTCATTGCCTTGTTTATTTTGCTACTTTGGACTGCTCACTGGTATTTTGACGTTCTGCCTATTTTTCTGGATTACGCTATTGTTTTGCCCTGGATAACACTGTTTGTTTGGAGATTGACCCTGCCTGTCTTGACTACGATCTGTTTAATAAAGCTTGCATTTGGATCTATCACGCTTCACAAGAGTCCCGTTTACATTACCGCTTATATGTGCATTTTGAAGCGTCGCATCAGAAACGTGTGATGGAAACACCACATTTTTAATAAAAATCCCTTAATTCGCAAAAAAAGTTTTCACGCTCGCTTGAAGTGTTTTTGACTTGTGCAAAAAAGGGTTAATGTGAGGGAGAAAAAAAAAAAAAAACGCATCAAAAAAAGTCATGTGACTTTGTGCTATGGGACGGCAAAACCGTCTAACCAGTGGACTGATCTCGTTCCACAGCATCTGAAATGTTATGGTCATTCTGAAATGCCTGATAAAGTATTTCTGTATAATTGCCTCCCAGAACTGTCTTACACAACTGCATTCCCAAACAGCAGGCATCCACCTCTAAAAAGACATCATCCCATTTATTGCGTTACATCTACTCGCTCTGAGGCAGAAGTAATTTATTATACATGAAAATTACTATATTCAGTGGCTTCTGCTACTTTTCTTAGTAATATATAGTGTCAGGAAGTGGCAATTTTGTTCTCTTTGACTAGTTGGATGAAAATAGTGCTTATTCGCAAATGTTTTATGCGATATTCCAATTTTTGTGCACAAGTTAAATTCGCAATTTTGGATGGAAACCCAGCTATTGAGGACTTCAAGTTTACAGCACCTTCTGAGCTGCTTGAGGGGAGTGTAGAAGAGCTCCTTTGCCAACTACCGCCTCATTTGGACATTATACACAACTACAGAAAAATAGAGAAAATAAAATCGTTAATGAGAAGTTGTCAGTTACAAGCCGTCTTTTTCTGTAATTGCAGTTTCATTTCATAAATGTACATGTTATTTTTTTATTTATGTTTTTTTACTGCATATATTTTTAAAATTGTTCATTTAAGTTATCTAAAATTGTTTAATGTGTGCATGTGTGTAAAACAAAACTGAAGATTTACATGCTTAATCATCTGTGATTGTATTTACATTGTTGTGATTGATTGTGGCTGGAATTTTTAAGAACTTCACATGTGCAATCTTATGTTAAAATCTCCTTTTTCCATGTGTTCCATTTTTTTTATACAAATGTTCCAATACATAACATTTTATATGTAAAATAATTACATTCTACTAAAAACATTCTTATATATATATATATATATATATATATATATATATATATATATATATATATATATATATATATATATATATATATATATATATATATGTATAAAGCTAAATATAGCCAATTAATAAAATTGTTCTTAGTGACCTTTTTTTTTTTTTCTTATAAAGACTGCAAGATCACAGAGACAGAGGAAGGAAGCCCTCCAAAGAGTGAGCACAGAAAAAAGATTTGGTCATGCTTATAAGTGAATTTAAGACTCTGCAGCCACCTTCAACTCTTCCTAACTGAAATACTACAGTGGGAACATGACATGTCAATGTTTCAGCCAGTATGCATATCTGCTGTATGAAGCAGCTTTAAAATAACTATTTGACCATTACATGCATACATCTTCAAATATCCATCACATTGATCCACTTCTGGGAACCCCAGAATGTGAAAAAGGTCCATGGGTTCCTATGCAGACTGAAACAGAACAGCAGCCAAACAGAAGTTAAAATCCTTAATGGCATGTGTCATTTACTTAGAAAAATGGTGGAAATAAAAGCATAAATAAACAGATTAGCCTGGTAATTACTGTAAACACAACTCAGCTCTGTGCAATTTTAGTGTTTTCTGCTAGTGAATAGTCCTGACAAACCATGATTGCCAGCTTAACGAGTTAAATTAAAAGTTTGCAGGGTAAAAACAATAAATGCTGGGCAGTGGGACATTTTGAGTTCATTAATTATATCAGTGCAATAAAGAAAATTAACTACGAAATTTTATATGACACTTTGATTTTATGAAAGCCAGTCAAAGTTTGTCTGTACTCTCCACATAAAAAAAGTTTTGTTTCAACAGAAGCATCAGCACCAACCCAGCAGGTGTCCATAATAAAACTGAATGAAGAAAACTCCTTTTTGAAATCAAAAATAAAGATCTTTGAGGACAAATGCTGAGATCTACAGAGTGAGAGGGATTTCTTGCACAGCAGTTTGACAAATGGTAAAACGCTGTCTGTCTAATAAATAGTACATTTTTAAATATGCACTCACTTAAATTGTCTAGGCACTATAGAGGTTTACTCATTAAAAATAAATAAATGAAACGGTATGTTTTTTTGCATACAATTCTGGGCAATCACTTGACATGAATATGTCAGTCACTTATTTCAAATCATGGAGAGAGAACCCTCAGGGTATTGGAATCTTTATGAGCTGAATTATGGTTAACTGAAAATGGACCCCTTTCACATCTTTACAGTAATCAGCACTGCAAGTATAGTTAAGTTTTTCAAGTTTAAATTTTTTAAGACATTGAGTACACATATAATGCTATATATTGTCACAGACTACTCTGGGACTTTGCGAAAGATCCAAGTGTAGCTTTTAATAAAGAGTACAAACACAGTAATCCAGGCTGATTACTGAAGGCTGAAAACTCCAACACAAAAAAAAAAATATATATATATATATCAGCAAAACCCACAAAGAAACAGTGCAACTCTACAGCACCCAATGCTAAGTGAGCAGGGTATAAATAGGGGAACTAACAACACTAATGACACACAACTGGAAACGAGACCTGATAGACCAAGCAATGATCGGGGAGGAGTGCCTTCTGGTGGCTGTCATTGTCACTCTAGCAAAAGTTCACCCAAATATTATGATTTCTGCTTCTTAGAACCCCACAAATATGAAAAGGGTCTATAAAGTTTAATCAGTTTTGAGTTTATTAAGAAGTGCTAAGTAATTAATTTGAACCGTAAGAGTGTTTAAATTAAGACATTTTTTTGTGAATTGTTTACCAAGTTAAATACACAAGTCTCCAAATGCATTGGTTTTTGTCAAATTAAAAATTGTTTTGCTTGTATTTCTTACCAGCGTTGTCAACAAAGGATAAAATGCAGGGAGCTTCCTGCAAAACCACAAAAAGTTGTTAACTCTGATTCTTTCAATGTCAACGACCTGCATTAAGAAAACAAGAATGCAAAAAAAAAAAGGCAAAGTTGATTCCTCATCTTTTTCTGATGAATCTTCTTCCATCTCTGATTCGTCTGTTTCCACTTCACCCTACAAATCAAGGAAACATGAAAAAATCAAATTCTATTTTTTTTTTATTTTTTATTATTATTATTTTAAATATTCATTTCAGTATATAAGACCCTTCTTTCTTGGCTGGGATCGTTTACAACTGCATTTGGGATCATTTGAAGCTGCATTTAAACTGCATTTTGGAAGTTCAAAATCGGAGCACCATAGCAGTCCATTATATGGAGAAAAATCCTGAAATGTTTCCCTCAAAAAACAATTTCTTTACGGCTGAAGAAAGAAAGACATGAATATCTTGGATGAAAAGGGGGTGAGTACATTATCTGTAAATTTTTGTTCTGGAAGTGGACCTTTAATCTAGCTTTATGTAAACTGTTTATTATCAACAGGGGATTGGAAATAACACTATTTTAGTAGAAGTCAATGACTGGGAGCCTTGGAGATTTTACTGAAAATCTAATATGTATATTTGAAAAACAGGGTAATTTTATGGGTAAATTTTATCTTGTGGTTCTAATGTTAAATGACTACTGATCAAACCAACTAAAAAAATTACAAAATGGGAAAAAGTGTTTAGCTAATCTTAGACTCCTAAACCAGTGATGGAGACACATCGTGTCCAGAATGCCTCTCTGCTGAGGATCAGACTGCAGACAAGCACAAATCATCTGAGAGCATTCTGTGGAAAACGTGGAGAGAGACATTGGATTATTAGTTTATACTTAACACCTGCTCTCTTTGAAGCTATAGGGTTTTTCCTGTGTGATGGAGAATTCAAATTGTCTATTTCTGTTCTTTGATGAAGATCTCATCTTGTGGCATGCTAGGTCTGATGCAGGTTGCTCTCATTGATTATGCATAGGTCGTTTGTGGGTCATATCCACACACCATTACGAACAGGAGGATCCCTTGTGACCACACTGTCATTAGCTTTCTGGTGCACCTGCCGTTGACCTTGACTTCTGGTGAATGGTACGCTCTTGTGTCTGCAGTGAAGATTACTGATATTTAATACATTCACACCGCACCCAGAGTCAATCTGTTCTGGTTCACCAGCAGGTTCTCCAGTTTGATGTCTTGATGGAAGACACCTTGTTGACTGTAAATTCTCTGTCGAGCTTCATGAAACTATTTTAAGTTCATGTAGGGCATGTGCCGCTCCATGACCATGTTGCAGTGGTCTGTGTTGTCCAGTAGTTTTATGGGACCCTTATGGGTGATGAATGTCAGGCCAATCTCCAAAGAAAGGTTTTCAGGATGACCAGTTTAAAAAAAAAAAAAAAGAAAGGAAATAGGATGTTTAGATGAAGGTGGTGAGAAATTAACATTTATATTGTGTTAGAGATTGAAAACAGAAAACAAGTAATAACAATAGAGAGTGCAGTAACTTGCCTCTCTAATATATATTTTTGATGTCTTCACTGAAAATTTCACAAAAATGTCACTTAAAAAAACTTAAATGATTGGCATTTGCACAGAAGTCACGTCATTACAGTCATAAATCTTCAGCAGATATGCAAAGTTTAAGTAAAAATATATTTAAACATTAAATCTATTAGTGTCTCTGTGCAGCTTTTCCCTTCATACACAAAGCCAAATCCTCCTTCACCCAATTTGTGGATGATTTTATAATGTCAATGTGTTTTTTAAAGGATAAACAATTGTGTTTAATAAGAAATTATATATTTCTATAGTTAATTTATAACTACATTTCTCATTCATTTTTACCCTCATCCAGGATGTCCGGCTCCAGCTGTTCCTCAGCAGTGGGGAAGACTTCAGTTATGGTTATAAATGTCAGGCCAGTCTCCATGGGGAGGTGTTTGGGATGACCAGGCAAAAAGAAAGGAAACATAATGCTTAGATGAAGGTGGTTTCCCAATTATTGTCTTGGTCCCCCAATCAAAGCAGTTTGCCTACTGAGAACTCATTTGTAGTCTGTGATTAACATTTATATTATATGTTATAAATTGAAAACTGAAGAGAAGCAGTTACATAGAGAGCCTATTCTACTCTAATATATATTTGGTGTTTTCATTGAAAATTTCACAGCCAACTACAAAAAAAAAAAAAAAACTAACAAACAAACAAACAAACAAGCAAAAAAACATTATTGATGTGACTTCTGTGCAGTTTAAAAAAGAAAAAAAAGAAGAAGCAAACTTTAAGTCCATTAGTGTCCCTGTGCAGCTTTTCCCTTATACACAAAGCCAAATCCACCTTCACCCAGCTTGTGGATGATTTTATAATGCCTGTGAATGTGGCTTATTAAAATATAAACAATTGTGGTTAAAATGAAATCTAAGTCTCTGATACGATCCCGCCTCATTCTGGTACTCGTCCTCAGCCTGCAGGTTGTATTTTCCAGCTCTGCGGTGAGGAAAGTGATCTTTTGGTCCTCTCTCTGCTTCCTTTCTTCCTCCCATCAATATCACCAGACCCAAAAGGCGTATCATCAAACAAATGAGGATGTTTCTCCGCCATGATGGTGGTGTTTTAGTACGCAGGTTCATGTACTCACTCCATATCATTCACTTTGTTACTGGGGGAAGTTACCAATTGTAGCAAAATTCATTTTTCATCTGCACACCCTCAGAAACCAACTACTGCCTTGATTGATATAATTAAGGATGACCATTGACAAATATTTATTATTTAGGTTTTTAAAATATTGTTTTATATATATATATATATATATATATATATATATATATATATATATATATATATATAGTAGCTTAATAGTATCTTTGTATTTTACTACTCTTTCATAGTATCTGTTTTTGTTGGCTCATTTTAAAAACATTTTAAAAAGTGCTTTTATAACAATGACATGATATATTCGTACTGTGTTTTTGTAAGTACATTTCTATGCACTTTTGTGATTTTTATCGTGTGAGAAGGACTTTTATTTTGGTGTGGCGTTGTGACGTCATAGGTTTGCGCCGCACCGCTCCTGCATCACTCGGCTGAGGACAGGTTAGTGTTTATAGTGTTTAAATCGATAGAAGCCGTTCAATACACTGTATCGTTTTTACAAGCTAACTAAATGAAGTAACTGTTTTTAAACGAAATATTTTATCTAACATTGATGGATGCTATTTTGTGTGAGTAAATAAAGCGCATCCACTCGTGAATAACAGAAAATGTGAGTCTCCCTATATCGTTAATCAGTTTATAGTGACAAGTGACTAAAGAAATGGAGCTTTTCGATACTCTGAGTTAATTGAACCAATTGATTCTTCAAATGATTCACTTGAAGCGTTCGAATCGCTACACTGCACGACACCTGCTGTTCAAAACAGTATAAATGCAACGAGAACAACAAACACCATCCTGTTGCAAATGTTTTAATGAAAGTGTAATCTATTAAATATAATCTACAAATCATTAAACACCTAACTTAAACGATAAATATCTAAATATTATTTTTTTATATATATAATCTGTGTTGTTCAATTATTTTGTAGTGATAGTTTTATTTATTTATTTGTGGCTAATCAGCTCATTTATAGGGCTAACTCTCACCCTAACTGAATCCCTTACCAGTGCACTGACTACTGAACTAGGGAGCTGATTGAGATGCACTCAAAGATTTAGTTTTATTTTCTTTTTGTTAATTCTTCTCAGATTGTCCAAATGCAAAGGAAAGCTCCTGGTGAACCAACAAAGATCCACGTGTTAGACTATCATAAAGATGGCGTTTATTAAAGAGGAGAGTGAAGACATGAAGATTGAAGAAGCATTTAGAGTCAAACAAGAAGATACTGAGGAACAAACAGGTTGGTTTTCATTCTCAAAGCTGAACTTAGTCATTTGATCTTTATTAAAACATCCAGCTTTACAAAAATGAATGATGTTTTTTAAGGTCATATGAGTGTTGTAATTAAAATGGTTTTATCTGACATGGAGCCTCATGTTAACAGACATCCAAGGTGAAAAAAGTGCATTTCCTTAATGTACTTATAATTACATAATACTAATTTTGTACTTAATGTACCAAAAATTATTCTTTAGTACTTCTCAAGATAAACTTAAGATCATCTGAGTGTACTCAACTGTGCTATATTGGGACACCATGAATATGAACTAAAGTGTGCTTTTAATTTATTTATACATCTCTGTATTTAAGAAGTGTGTTTAATATTTCAAATATATTTCAAAATATTTTCAAATATTTTCCTAATGAAATGATTTCAGATTTCCAAAACTATTTACTGGTTGCCTTCATCTTCCTGGCACTGTATTTTTTTGTCTATTCCTAAAATAGCTCTCAATTGGCTTCATGGCTGAAAGAAGGAAAAAATCAGACTCATGTTAGTCCAATTTTCAGGTCACATACAAGCATCTATTAAAAAATAATTTGATACTTTGACAAAGTTGTCTTGTGTTAATGTTAAATATGATTTACAAATGGCACATGTTAAAAACTGAAGATTACTGTGGGCTATGGGGAGCTCCACAAATAGCTAGATGGGGCAGATAATTCATGTAGTTCTGTCAGCGTTAATCCGAATACAATGCTAGCGATAATCTGAACAGAATAATAATTATTTGAAAACACAGAATTTTGTTTTAGGATAGTTGCATGCATGTATTCAGTAAACACCATTAATTCTAGCATGACTTTAGCTGAGACTTAAGTCAACCATTTGTATTGTTTTAAGCCATTAAATCGTAGTCTATTTTGTTGAAATGTATATCATATAGAATTCCGTGTTATGGTTTTACAAAAGTTACTATGAGCCATTTCAGAGATTCTGACACTGTTGTCCTAAATTTCCGACACTCTCTGAGACTCTGTGTGTGATGTGTCTCACTGCACATTGTTGTAATCTTGTTTTAAGAATATTTTACTTACATCTTTTTGCTTATCTAGTAAATGCGTCTTGATTTAAAACATTTTTTAAAAAAAGTAAGAAGCATTTTTTTTTTTTTTTTTTTACAATTATGCAAAAAAAAATTATGCAGTGTCTTTTATAGCTTTTCACACCAATTATGCGAATGTCTAGCTTGAACTATAAAATTACTAATTGAGTATTTGCAATTAAAGGACACAATGAGGCAACAGCGAAGCCTTCGTTGACGGCTAGTTGCAGGGTGTGTGCGAAGCAGGTCACTGATCCCCAAAGACCTCAGTTTGCTAGAACCATGTTACTACCGTTATCATGAACACACAACTGCTTTCTCTGAGCTTGACAGCCACTTTTGTTTTGAATCTTTTAGGTAGTTGGCTGTGTTCACAGTAGTGTCTTTAAAGGAGAAGTCCACTTCCAGAACAAAAACTTACAATTAATGTTCTCACTCCCTTGTCATCCAAGATGTTCATTTCTTTCTTTTTTCAGCTGTAAAGAAGTTATGTTTTTTGAGGGAAACATTTCAGGATTTTTCTCCATATAATGGACTGCTATGGTGCCCCGATTTTGAACTTCTAAAATGCAGTTTTAATGGGGCTTCAAACGATCCCAAATGCGGTCGT
Organism: Cirrhinus mrigala; assembly: GCA_036247105.1. Classification (NCBI taxonomy): domain Eukaryota; kingdom Metazoa; phylum Chordata; class Actinopteri; order Cypriniformes; family Cyprinidae; genus Cirrhinus; species Cirrhinus mrigala. The sequence continues at coordinate 1,748,758 of JAMKFB010000831.1, forward strand.
AAACAATCCCAGCCAAGGAAGAAGGGTCTTATCTGGTGAAACGATCGGTTATTTTCATTAAAAAAAAAATACAATTGTAATACTTTTTGATCTCAAACGCTTGTCTTGTTTTGCTCTCTTTGAGCTCTGTGTATTCTGGCTTAAGACAGTTAGGGTGTGTCGAAAAACTCCAATCGTATTTTCTCCCTCAACTTCAAAAATCATTTCAAAATCATCCTTCATCACTGCAGAAGCACAAGCGGGACAAGACGTGTGTTTGACGTTAAAAAGTATATAAATTGTATTATTTTTATGAAAATAACTGATCGTTTCGCTAGATAAGACCCTTCTTCCTCGGCTGGGATCGCTTGAAGCTGCTTTTAAACAGCATTTTGGAAGTTCAAAATCGGGGCACCATACCAGTCCATTATATGGAGAAAAATGCTGAAATGTTTCCCTCAAAAAACATAATTTCTTTACGGCTGAAGAAAGAAAGACATGAACATCTTGGATGACAAGGGGGTGAGTACATTATCCCCGTGTTATGAAATTCCCATTCAGCAATGTGATAGCAAGTTAGTGGTACATAGGATTTAGTGGTCAGCGAGGTCCACGCGTCCATAGTCACTCTTGCTGTCTTTTGGACGGCATGCTCTGGCAATGCTAACCAATCAGAGCTTAATATGGCACTCAAAAATGTTGCTGTAACCAAAGGAAAGTGTCTTCTTTTTTTTTTTTTAACTTAAATGATAATCGTTTTTATGATTGATTGTCGCTGTCACATTTGATCTGCAAATTTGTGTTTTGGCTGATAACATCTGTAACTTTAAAGATGATGTCTTTTAAAAGGTCTTTTGCTTTGCTCAGTACGAGTGTATCCAAGTACCTGGATATTAATTCAGTACAGAGAAGGAGAAGTGTTTTTGTTACAAGTGACCTGACAAATGCATTATAATCATGATTTGAGGATTCAAATCATGTTCAAAGCTTTTTATCATTTATTTTATGCTTTAAATGTCTAAAAGTGTTGATGTCTGTTGCTATGTGCCATTAAACTTGTATTTGTCTTTATTCACATTAGATCTGATGGAGCTGAAAGAGGAGTGTCAAGAATTTAATGAAACCAAATACAAAGATCAGCATGAGGAATATTGTCATTTCAAAACTGAAGAAAAATCTTTTAGTTGCTCAAAGACTAAAAAGACATCAAGAAAAAGATCTCAAAAGAAAGCAACTAGAAGTCATTTCACCTGCGTTGACTGTGGAAAGAGATTTGATCAAAAAGAAAATCTTAAAGTCCACATGAGAATTCACAGTGGAGAGAAGCCTTATACCTGCCAACAATGCGGAAAAAGTTTTGATCAACAAGGAAACCTTAATGTCCACATAAAAATTCACACTGGAGAAAAGCCATACTCCTGCCAACAGTGTGGAAAGAGTTTCAACAGAAAAGGGAACCTTAAAGTCCACATGAGGATACACACTAGAGAAAACCCTTTCACCTGCCAGCAGTGTGGAGTAACTTTCACTCAAAAAGGGAGCCTTAAAATACACATGAGAATTCACACAGGAGAGAGCCCTTTCACATGCCAAGAGTGTGGAAAAAGTTTTATTCGAAAAGGAAGCCATAAAAGCCACATACGAATTCACAATGGAGAGAAGCCTTACCCCTGCCCTCAATGTGGAAAGAGATTTACACACAAACCAACCCTTAATGCCCACATGAGAACTCACACTGGAGAGAAACCGTTTGTATGTCTTCAGTGTGGAAGGAGTTTCCGATATCATTTAACCCTTAATAACCATATGAGGACTCACTCAAGAGTGCACTGTTTTGGATGTCAGCAGTGTGGAAAGAGTTTCACAGACAGGAAGCACCTCAAGAATCATGTAGTAACTCACACTGGAGAGAAACCTTACATGTGCCAGCACTGTGGAAAAACCTGCAGAAGCAAAGCATCTCTTGATAGCCACTTGAGAGTTCACACTGGAGAAAAGCCTTTCACCTGCCCTCAGTGTGGAAAGAGTTTCACACTTAAAGGAAACCTTAATATTCACATTAGGATTCACACTGGAGAGAAACCTTTTGCATGTCTGCAGTGTGAGAAGAGTTTCATGTATCAAAGAGACCTGAAGCGTCATTTGCAAACTCATTCTGCAAAGAAATTATAGTGTTCTTCAGTGTGATAAAGGGTTTAGATAAAGGAGCAATTTCAAAATAATCTGTGTGTTCACTCAGGTTTTCAAAACCATTTAAATTCTACCAGTGCATTAAAAAAATAAATACATTTTGCCATCACACCTGAAAAGTTCTGCAGACATGAAACCTTTTTGTGTTCTTTGTTGAACTTCTGTGGAAAGAGCTTTAAAGTCCCCCTGTATTTAATAATTGAATCCTTTAAAGCTCATCTTTGTTCATCAAAATTAAAAAATCGTTTTGTTTTTTTTTTCCCCCTTTGTAAATAATTCTCACGTGCCTTAAAATGTTTATATGTTTAAACCAGAAACTGATTCAAAAAAAGAGGAAGACCAAATTAAACAGGTTTGTCTACAAGTAGATATGTCAGAAAGATGATGTGTTTTGTGTTTTAGGCTGTATTCACACTTGTAGTTCGGTTCCTTTGGAAGGAAAATGATACATTTTGTCCTGTCCACTTAGCAGGGTTCCCGCACCTTAGTTAACTTCAAATTCAAGGACCTTTCAAGGACTTTCCAGGTCCAGTACCCTCAAATTCAAAGACTTAATGTGGGGACACATTTCAAGTGAGAGCAAGGTTACATAGTGTTACCTTTTAAGACACATTATTACAGTTTTCATGTGTCAAACACAACTATGCAAATAAAAAAACAGGTTGTGCACCTGGCCAAGTGATGGTCCTTTGGATCTCTGGCAAGCCATTCTTGGTAATCTTTTTTTGGTGAGCCAAATATCTTGAAACTTGCATTTTCCAGGCATCACGTTTCAGCCTATTTTTGCAATGTTTCACGGCGTGTCTGTGAAACGTTGAAGTACCATCATAGTATTTTTGTGCGCGCATAAATGTCATGGCAACACACAACACAAAGTACCTCACACGGAAAACACTTAACATAATGCGTAAATGCATGTAACTAACATAAATCATAATAAGTGCTAGCGAAATAACACATTAGCAGACCGGAGGGAATGATATGGAATTTTTTCCAGAAGACTTCTTGCACAAAACAAATTCAAGCACTTTCAAGGACCTAAAACTGTTTATTTTCAAAAACTTAAGAGGGCCTTGAATTGTTTTTTTTTTTCTTCAGATTCACAAACTTTCAAGGATTCGAAGACCCATGGGATCCCTGGCTTAGCGTTCACACTGGCATTTTTGACAGTGAACCTAACCATTCACTATTCACAACCTGATTGGTCGGTTTGAAAGGCGTATATTTTGTAACGGAACTCACCGAACACTACAAACAAAAGGAAAAGGTGTTCGATTTAAAGTGGCGCTGTGAGTGTATGACATCAAAGTACCTATTCACTGATCGGTCTGCTCAGCGCCACTTTAAGTTGAATACACCTAATGCCATCTGCTGGACTAAGCGTGCTCGTTGTGTGTATATGATTTTATTTTCACCACCTGCAAACTCTCAAAAAGGTCATAAAAGGCACTTTACCTTCTCGTTTCTCCACGTTTGCACTCTGCTTATTTTGTTTTGGATATACCGCTTGTTCCTTTCGTGAAATCATGTCGCAGTGTCACATATCGTCATTACTTCCTGTTTTTGATTTGTTTAGAAGTATTTGGTTCTTGTTGCGTTCATATTTCATTTGAACCGCACCAGAATTCGTTTGAAAGCTAACGTAGACCCATCTTTTGGTGTACGAGGGTTCAAATGGCAGCGTTACCACTTACTTAAATGAACCACACTAACAGAGCAGTCGCACCAGTGCGTTTTAATCAAACCAAACATGACAAGTGTAAACACACCCTTACTGTCTTCAATGTCAGACATATGATGGTAATTTATATGATTAGCCTTTGGCTTGACTACGATATCAAACAGCTAATAATGTGTTGGTAATGTTAAAGGAGAAGTCCACTTTCAGAACAAACATTTACAGATAATGTACTCACCCCCTTGTCATCCAAGATGTTCACGTCTTTCTTTCTTCAGTCGTAAAGAAATTATGTTTTTTGAGGAAAACATTTCAGCATTTTTCTCCATATAATGGACTGATATGGTGCCCCGAGTTTGAATGTGCAAAATGCAGTTTAAATGCAGCTTCAAACGATCCAAAATGCGTTTGTAAATGATCCCAGCCGAGGAAGAAGGGTCTTATCTAGCGAAACGATTGGTTATTTTCACAAAAATAATACAACTTATATACTTTTTAATCTTAAATGCTCGTCTCGTCTTCTGTCTGAACTCTGTGTATTCTGGCTCCAATCGTATTTTTTCCCTCAACTTCAAAAATCATTTAAAAATCCTCCTACACTGCTGCAGAAGTACCGACCCAGTCTATGCAAAGTGAACATGCAAAGATTATCAAACACCCTTAACAAAAAAGATAAAACAGCGATGTAGGACAATTTTGAAGTTGACAGAGAACATGAGATGGGAGTTTTTTGACATACCCTAACTGTCATGAACTGGGAAAAAACAGGGAGACAGGGAGAGCAAGACAAGACAAGTGTTTGACACTAAGAAGTATATAAATTGTCCACTGTATGGAGAAAAATGAGGAAAGACAGACATGAACATCTTGGATGACAAGGGGGTGAGTACATTATCTATAAGTCTTTGTTCTGGAAGTGGACTTCTCTTTAACCAAACTATATTTCCCACCTCAGAGTCAGACGTTGTAATATACATCACATAAACAATTCACCCACTATATTTCTGAATGTACCCAGTTTTTCTTGTCCCTTCTTAAAGGTGTTCTTGTGCTCACTGTTACAATGCCCACAGAGCAAAAAACCAAGCATGGTTATTGGAGTAATTGCAAGTCATATAAAGATATGAATGGGCTCTGTTAAGACCCCCTGGTTTGCAGCATAGTTACTAATATGCTAATACACATTGACCTGATTGATTGCAACATGTTTGTGATGAAGAAAACGGTTAGTTTTGAACCACATTTTTTAAAACTGTCTTTGGTAAACTATAATTTTAAGGAGAAAATACTGTTTCCTCACAAGAGGACTTTAAATGGTTTTGCAATTAGAAAGGCACCAAAAAAATTGTATCTGTCACAACCTCTTTGTATTTAGAGACTCCTATATCACCATCCTAGTGTTCCCTGTGTCTGTGTTTCACTGTAGTTACTGATTATGTTCCTCACTTGTGTCTTGTTTAATTATTTGTTACTTTATTTAATCCCAAATCATTGTAGGTTATTGTCTTGGTGTTCTTTTAAGCTGTTGTGTACACTTGTTTGCATTTTCAGTGTTTATCTTTGATTGTTGTTGGTATTTTGCAAATAAAGACTTGCTGTAAGTAAATCTACTTCTCTTTTCTCCTTGTCTTCACCGTAATGTGACAGAATAACTGACCTCAGACGTTAAAGATGGATCAGAGCCAGCCACTATGTCCATCCTGCAGCAGGTGCACATGGATTGTCAGGTCAGGAGTTCATTACAGTAATTCTGAGATAACTTGACATGCCACTCGGAGTTGTCCACGTCCTTGGACTTATGAGTCAGAGAGAGTGGACAGCTCCTAGTAGAACATCACATGTTGTAATCTCAAAATTACAGTAATTATGAAATGTGAGCACAGCTTTAAAGGGAACCCTGGGTATTAAGACTTGTATGGCTTAATTTAACATAAATTATGTCTCTTACTGAAATATGTAGTAGAAAACCCATGAAAGATTTAATTTTTTTTTTAAAAATCCATGATATACACATTTTGGACTGTGAAGGGTGCCATATCTTGATTACATAGTACTGTTGTACTCAGTGAGCTACTGGCACTAAGCTACACTATTTGTGTCTACATAAGTGCATCTTGAGCGTCCAAAGGCTTGCAAAATTATGAGCATGAAGAAGAAGAATGCATCAAATGCATCCATTTGGTGCATTTCTGCAAGATTTTTAACAGGCTGGATATGCTGTCAGAGATGCCACTGTGAATGCATTCTTTAATTAGTTGTATAGCGGTTGTAATAATAATCGTAATAAATAATAATGTATTAGTCGCAGTATTAATATCAATAATAAAATGTTTTATTCTTAGTGGTGGCAGTGACTAGCAGTTAAAATGAAAGTTGTTTTATTTATTAGGATTGTTAATATTGTTATTTTATATTCATTGTTGTTGTTATTATTGGTATTTGCTAATATAATATTTTAATAACACAAATAAACCCAACACTTTTCAGATCTTTATTAAAATGTATTCATTCATGTATTGTTATTTTCCCTTCACTTTGTAGCTGCATAATTTGCTGTGAAGAATGATGTTGTAAAGATCTTGAGTTTTTCTGTCGAACTGCAGCTTTGTCTGTAGCCATAGAACCTCTCTCTGCAGTTACAACACTTCTTCTCTTACAGCATCTGGAAAGGAAACCACTATTGAGATTAGGTTATATTATTATCAATTTATTATATTGGAATTAATTTTATACTGCTTATATGAGACAATAATGTTGTTTCACTCTATGTCACACTGCCCCCCTGGTTTAGCTTCACTCTCTAAGCCACCAGGGATGCCAGCCAGGATAGGTGAATCTGCCCCAAGGATGTCTTGAACACATCTTCAGAATTCAGCTGAGGGTGGTCCTTTTTCCTGTTTTGTTATTGTTAGCTCTCTGTGGCAACAAAACACACTCTCCACTTTGCAACACCCTTAAGTCATTCCTTTAGGTAAAAGGAAATCATGCCTCAAGTCTCGTACTTAACAGAAAAACTTAAGGTGCTTAATGCAACTGGGCAAAAGTTTCCCTCCCTTTCTTTGTTGGCTGCTGATATTCAGACAGAGCACTTTGTCTCCAACTTTACATTGTCCATGTTTGGGAATCTTTTGGGTCTTATAATGATTTTGGGCCTTTTCCCACACAATTTAGAAAATTTTGTCCTGCTGCTGCATTACTTTTAACACCACCCCTCCTCTATAAATTCAATAAATTTAATTTGTTAAATCTGTTGGATGAACTAAATAACTAAATTATTCTTTCATAAAAAATTATACAATAATGCAAAATAACCCCCCCAAAAAAAAATGTTCTCACACTTAGACCATCCAAGATGTAGAGTTGTTTGTTTCTTCGCTGGAACAGATTTGGAGAAATGTAGCATTACACAACTTGCTCACCAACAGATCCTCTGCGAATGGAATGGGTGAATGGGTGCCATCAAAATGTCCAAACAGCTGCTAAAAAACATCACAATAATGCACTAACAATCCATACGACTCCAGTCTATCAATTATTATCTTATGATGGAGAGTATGGAGAGGAAACAGGTGCAATGCAAAAAGTGTAGCACCATTATAGGTATGCACAAAACTAGCATATCTACAGTATGTTCCCTGGGACCTAACCCATGAACATTATTTTTATGTTGTTATCTGCCATTTAAATATGAGGAACACAGGACCTGGGGTACACAGGGAATGACTCCCAGAATTATTATTAATCAATTCGTGTTAAAATTCTTTCTTATCATAAGAGTCAAAATATGCTGCACTTCACCAAATAACATGTTTTTCCTTTTTTTTGTAGTACAAACAGGATAAGTTCCGCCTGGCTGGATCCATCACCTACAATATAGAAAAATAAATGGTGAAGTTGCAATTCCACACACATGTTGAAGTTTGCTTCACAGCAGAGCTTACAGCTAACTGTAAAGAGTGACAAACACAGCGGATGAGGACTAGATGTTTTTTTTTTTTTAGAAGTCACTCTCCTCCCTGAGAATTTTGTGGACTCCATTGTACACTCCTGTCATCATTGACGCATTATCTGTGCCAATGCCAAGCAAATTCTTCCACTTGAGGCCACATTCCTCAAGAAAAGTTAGAACTGCTCTGGCTATTGTTCTAGCATCCCCTCCCTCCAGCTCAACAAGGCCTAGGTAGGTGGCCACCACATTTGCTTTGTCCTCAATGAAATATCGAATTACGATCCCAAGGTACTTGACTTGCTTGATTATAGGGCTTGGACTTTTCAGTGTACTGCTGGGTTGATGGATGTTGCCTGGCACAAAATTCTGTCTTGCAATAGAGACAGTAAGCCCTTGTGTCATTGCCCTTACGAAAAAGAAGATTCTTCAAGTGTGCTATTAGTATACTTCTTTTAAACTAAAAAATACTTTTAGTCTAGTTTTTATGTACTTCTCAGAAATGTGCTTTATGTGCTTCTCAGAAATATGCTCAAAATGACATTTAAGTATACTTGACTTATTAAAAGTCTAAATATATTTGAGCTATACTTGTGCTCCAAGAATCCATGTTTCATTGTTATATGGTAGGGGGTGCTATACAAAACTTCTGTATTCAGAATTCAAAGTCTTTTTTCAGCTTTTTGTTCAAAATGTTATTTATTTATTTCTTCACATTCAAGTGTTTATAAAAGAATGCAAGAAGCTAGAATAAAATTCTGTTTACAAGCAGATGCCCTGTTCTTTCTTTTGATGTTTTGTATGTTCAGATATTCATAATCATAACAAAATATATACAAATTAATACCTAAATAGAGACATAGTAGTATACAAAAAATATGATGTAAAGTTCACTTAAAAACCTTACGTTCTTAAGTATATTAGCATTATAAACACTGTATTAAAAACAACATGAAATTAAATTTGAAAAATTGGGAATGATGGACAATAAATATATAACAGAAATCTAACAGCTAAACTGTTTTTGCAGTATTGTCCTATCTTAATGTCCGTTAAAGAAAGACTGTAAACAAAACTTTATGTAAAAAAAAAAAAAAAAAAAAATCACAGCCACTGTCTCTAAAACAAATTAATTATTCAATTATGACAGACACAGCAATGCATCATGTTATATAAGATCATCATGTTTGTAGTGTATTCCAGGGGATTAAAACGTACTATATATATTTCAGACCTAGTGGAGTAATATTAACTGATAATAGAAATAGTAAATGCATAAAGTTGCATAAAATGGAAATACTCAATAAAGTAAGGTAAATCTACCTCGAATGTGTACTTTAAGGAGAAGTCTACTTCCAGAACAAAAATTTACAGATAATGTACTCACCCCCATGTCATCCAAGATGTTCATGTCTTTCTTTCTTCAGTCGTAAAGAAATTTTGTTTATTGAGGAAAAAAAAATCAGGATTTTTCTCCATATAATGGACTGATATGGTGCCCAGAGTTTGAACTTCCAAAATGCAGTTTAAATGCGGTTTCAAACGATCCCAGCTGAGGAAGAAGGGTCTTATCTAGCGAAACGATCGGTTAGTTTCATTAAAAATATACAATTTAAATACTTTTTAATCTCAAATGCTCGTCTTGTCTTGCTCTCCCTGAACTCTGTGTATTCTGGCTCAAGACAGTTAGGGTATGTCGAAAAACTCTGATCGTATTTACTCCGTCAACTTCAAAAATCATTTCAAAATCATCCTAGATCACTGCAGAAGTACCGACACAGTCTTTGCAAAGTGAACATGCAAGAAGATCAAACACCCTTAACAAAAAAGGTAAAACAGCGATATAGGACGATTTTGAAGTTGAGGGAGAACATGAGATGGGAGTTTTTCACATACCCTAACTGTCATGAACCGGAAAAAAACTGAGTCCAGGCAGAGTAAGACAAGACAAGCGTTTGACATTAAAAAGCATATAAATTGTATTATTTTTATTAAAATAACCGATTGCTTCACTAGATAAGACCCTTCTTCCTCGGCTGGGATCGTTTACAACCGACATTTGGTACATTATATGTGAATCATTGTTTTGGAAGTGGACTTCTCCTTTAATGGTTGGATTCGACAACTGATAACATAAAACATATATAAGACAGTACAACATTTACTGTAGGTATCATAAAATTTATTGACGACTTAATTTGAGAAATTTTCTATTGCGCTTTTGATTTGACTGTGAGATTCGCCGATTTTGGTCCATATAAAGAGTAAAGACTAACTATGTAGATGAGTAACTTTTTGCACTTTTTTGTGTCGCACACTACTCCCCTGCACTTACTCACAATCACCATACTACGGGTAAATAGCTTCCTACCCAGCCCAACTGTCTGGATAACTATGCTGATCATTTTTTTGGAAGGTAGACTCCAGAGCTATGACTAAATCCATGAGTGTCATGCTGGGCACTTTATGGCACTCCTCTCCTATGATGCATCTCCCATGATTCTCTCCAAAGATGCATTCCTGAGTAGCTGTCCATCTGCTTGAATTTCAATGTGCCACTCTGCATTTTCAAGTAGCTACAGTCCACATAGCTCTTTGCATTGGCACATTTAATTTCACAATTAAGACTTTAAGAACAATTTTACACTCAAACAACAATCACAAAGTTATATAATAGGCTATGTAATTACTATAGTTTACTATAGTAATCTGGAGCTGATCAAGTCGGTTGCTAAAAAAAACACTGAAACGGGTCTCAGGAGGAGCCATGCTTGAGTCTTTTGGTTTCAGTGCTAAAAAGCAGAAGTAAAAAGCACCATAGAAACATTTGCACCATAAATGCACTTTTTGTTCTGATGCTGGTGCTATTGAAGTAGAAGTCCACTTCCAGAACAACAATTTACAAATAATGTACTCACCCCCTTGATGGAGAAAATACAATCAGACTTTTTCGACATACCCTAACTGTCTTGAGCCAGAATACAGAATACAGGAGTTCAGGGAGAGCAAGACAAGATGAGCGCTTAACATTAAAAAGTACATAAATTGTATTATTTTTATGAAAATAACCGATCGTTCACTAAATAAGACCCTTCTTACTTGGCTGGGATAATTTACAACCGCATTTGGGATCGTTTGAAGCCGCATTTAAACTGCATTTTGGAAGTTCAAACTCGGGGCACCATATCAGTCCATTATATGGAGAAAAATCCTGAAATGTTTCCTCAAAAAACATAATTTCCTTACGACTGAAGAAAGAAAGACATGAACATCTTGGATGACATGGTGGTGAGTACATTATCTGTAAATTTTTGTTCTGGAAGTGGACTTCTCCTTTAACTTCTGTTCAGTGTTAACAGGTTGAGTTAGAACAATGTGTTATAATTTCTTATGAAAGTGTGTAAACAGAAATGCAGTTCAAAACTGCCTTTCTTTAAATGCATGAGTATATCATTTGTGTAGGAAAAGCATGTACTCACTATACTATACTCCTACAACAAGACAAGACAACTACAACAAGAAAAACTGCTCTTAAACTAGATGTGTGACAGGTATGGCTGTGGAATAGGGTTTGACCGAGAAAAAATTTCCAGTCAAAAGATTTTTTTAAAGCCTTTAACCCCTGTTTTTTTGTCGAAAGTACTTACTTTAGATGGAATTTTGCTTATAAATAAACAATATCCCCATAAAATATTGTTCATTTACAGATATTACCAACATGGTAACAATACAAAGCAGGTTAGAAATCTGCAGGCAGTGATTAATATATAAGGACAATATTTTGCAGTTTTGTATGTCCATCTATAGTTGGCATCATCTTAAGTCTTTGTGAATATTGGCGTCATTTGAAGTCTTTACAAGTCAGGCTGGATCCAAACTGGAACTGGCATAATCTTTATTTCTTTATTTATGCAAAATATGATATGTGATTTCATCACAGAACTGAAGTGCAAAGTTATGAGATACAGGTATGTGAATACTTGGCAACAAAGAATTTCTCTGTAATTTCAACTAAAAGAGTGTCACGGACATTATCAGAAAGGCTATTCCAAAGTTCAGGAGTAAAAAAAAAAGCACCACTTCCTTAAGTGGACTTTGATAGATCCTTGGTATTATCAATAGTGCAGAGTTTTGTGACATTATAGGCTGTTGCCCCTGTTTTTGCTTATTTTGCTATTATCTGGTTTAATCACATTCAGAATTTTTCTAGATCCCTTGGTAAAAGTATTATTTGTTCCTAGTATTTGGGGAACAGACACAGTCCCTTTAGAAAGGACTACATATGACACAGTATCATTTAAGTGGGAGGAACATAGGCCATCAGAAATTTAATTTACACTACCGTTTGGGGTCAGTAAGTGTTCTTACATCTTTGAAAGAAGTCTCTTCTGCTCACCACGGCTGCATTTATTTGATCACAAAGTAATAACAGTAATATTGTAAAATATGACTACAATTTACAACATTTTCTTTGTGAATATATTGTAAAATGAAATGTGTTCCTATTATCGAAGCAGATTTTTCAGTATCATTACTCCAGTCTTCAGTGTCACATAATCCTTATCATTATTTCTTATAATTATTAAAAAAAAAAAAAAAAAAGCTGTTCTGATATTTTTGTGCAAACCTTTTTGTGCAAACCATAAGAGTTTTTTTCTTTGAACTGTATTGTAATTGTACACTACTGTTCAAAAGTTTGGGGTCAGAAGACTGAAGACTGGAGTAATGACACTGAAAATTTTGCTTTGATCACAGAAATTGTTACTGTATAGTTACTTAGTAGTTAGTTATATACTGAAATAATAATTAAAAAAAAAACAAAAAAAACACAGTATTTCACAATATTACTGTTTTACTGTATTTTTAATCAAATAAATGTAGCCATGGCTGTCATATGTCTTGACTGTGTTCCCCTGTCTTGTGTTTAGGACTCTTGTTTTGTAATGTTTTCTATTCCTATTGTTTCTTTGTTCACATTCTTTGGCTCAGTTCCTGTTTTTGACTGGTCTGGATCTCAGTTGGCAGCTGGATCTGTGAATGGAAACTGTTCAGAGGCTGAGACGGAGGATCCAAATGCAGAATTTATTGAGAGAAATCCACAGAAGTAGTCAAAAACACATGGTGGTCAGAGTCTAGAAAACAGGTAAATAAAAATCCAAATGATCTAAAATGCAAAGGTAACACAAACAAGACTTCACAACAAATGAAAGTGAATGAGTACATTTGATAGTACAAATGACACAAGCAAATGACAGGCAGGCATAAATGATTAAACCATAATGAGTTTGAAAAATGGTTTATGGGAAATGTAGTTCATTTTGAAGGAGCTACAAAGTTGGAAGGAGTGTCATAGGGTACAAAGATCATAGGGTACTCCAGCTGGTAGGTGTGACAGTGGAGGGCAGAAGAGACATTTTTTTAAAAACAAAAATTGTATTAATGCCAAACTTTTAGTAGTTAGTAGTGTGTGTTTTAGATTTTACTTTACTACTCATGTTGTTTATAGCACATTGGAGATGTTGTCTGAAAGGAGGTTCACTCCAACGCTGCTGGGGCAGGGTAAGGTAGCCTAATACTGTAATCTATTAACTACGTATAAAAACCTGTCTTTAAGTACCAGATATGGGTTTCATACCATAAAATATTTTTAATATGACTGACTTTGTATTTAATGTGAATTTAATAAAAAACATTGCATTCAAAAGCGCAACAGAATCATGTATGATTAGTTATAATGTGCAGCGCTGTCTTGGCTCAGCGCCAGCCCAGCTAACAATTTTTGGTTCCCAGAACGTTCCCTGTTGGTTAGCCAGGAAAGTTTTCTTAACGTAAATAGAACGTTCCCTGTAGGTTAGAGGAACATTCTGGGAACCTACTGGGAATGTTCCTGCAATGTTCCCCTAACCTGGGAACATTCTATTTACGTTAAGAAAACTTTCCTGGCTAACCAATAGGGAACGTTCTATTTATGTTCCTTGAAGGTTCCCTGAAAGTTCTCTGAAGGTTCCCAGATCGTTATCGCTGCTGTACGTCAGCACTCGCGCGTCCCGTAGTAAGGTGGTGTGAAAGACGGACGGATGTGGACCTCAATAATCACTATTACAAATCATGTCTTGTTTTAAACATTGTTTAATCTATTGTTTAAACTATTGTTTAATCCTTACAGATAATCAGAGCACATTTAACCATCATAAAGTAGCATTAAATGAGATTTTTTAATATGTTACATTTTTCTTATTCATTAATACGTAAGATTAGAAGTACCATAACCCAGATTTTAGGTTTATTAAAGCACCAAATAACAATGACTTTAACAAAACATTGGATTTTAAAAATGTGAATTTTATTTTTACAGACATTAAAAACTAATAACTTTTATTTGACTTTAATTAGGATAATATTACATTTGTTTCTTACCACTGAATTAACTAAGATGTGCTTCTCTCTTTTGGTCAGTACACAAATACTTCTCCGTTAACATCATGTTCTCTTCAATTAGATGTGAAAATTTCCCTGAGTCAGATGTTCAAACTCATAATGAAAGGACTTGTTTTATCAGATGGACCCAGAAAAACTTTTACAATTTCTTTTAAAAGTAAATTTAAAGAATCTTTCATAGAATTTTATGTACATTTATATTATGTACAGTTTTATAATTGTACTACTGTATTGTTTGTTTTTTTAATGTATAATCTTTGTTTGCCATGAAATAGCCTATGATGCTAATGTGGCAATAAACTTAAAATCAAATCAAATCAAATCAAACTCATAATGCCCCAGAGCAGCTATTTCTAGTCATGTAATTACAGCTCCCATCTACTTTATGAATGGCGAAAATCTCAAAGTGTGTAATTAATTGTGCCCCTTAAGCTCAAAAGAAGTTATTTGGGCTAATTGATATAAAAAAGTTGGTTTAGACGTTACAGGTGCTGTTTATTACAAATGTTTATTTATTTATGTTTTTTTATTTATGTTCTCAGTGTTTGCAATTGTAGGGTTGAAAATCAGGACTAAATTGTAGAAGAATGAGTCTCTATGAGAAAAGAGATGAGAGGGATGTTGATCAAAACCAGGGAGCAGTATCTCCAGAGGCCAGCTGTGTGTCTTTGAAGAGTGGCAGATCCATGGAAAATACGCTCTGTGGTGATGGAACTGTGGCCTTTAACCCCAGGTAACAACCAGTACTGGATACTGAAGACTAGAGACCGAATTGCAACTTAAACATTAGTTATAAAGAGAAACCATAATGATGTTTTGTTAGTATCAGACAGAGTCATATCTAGTATTCAGCTATATGTCTATAAAAAGTGACATTGGCTCAAGTCTTTTGAATCCTTTCAACTAAAATGCTTGTTTAGATTTGTTCAGTGGCTGAAATGAGTTTCAATAATGTCATCGTCTCAATGTAAAGTATTGTCATCAGAAACATTTATAATCCATATTTTGAACAAAATTGTATCGCATGCGGAATTCACAAAGGAGAAACCTGATTCATTTATTCAATTTACAAATTGGATGTAAGCTGTCCAAAATCAATTCCTAACTCCTAATGTCAAATGTTTTATCAGACTCATTTACTAAGATAATGTATTACGAAAGCAAATTATAATTTGCTTAATAATTCGAATATAAGGTTTAACATGTCTATCTTAAGTTTAGTACACTTTTAATGGTTCAAAATTCATCCTTTAAACACATAAAACAAATGCTATAAATTAACAAAATACCCTAAATTATAGATAAAATTAATTAAATATGAATTTTATGTATAACGTAGAGTCTTTTGTTCATTCAAATAGGTGTGAGAATGGCTCACGTGACTTTACAAGAAGATCTAGCTGGTCATATTCATTCATTATTTGTGTTCTTCTTCTTGTTTCTACTGTGTGGATAGAGATGATCAGACTGGAGTCCTGCAGCAGGATTCTGACCAAAAAGCAGATGAGCTACAGAGAGTCAAAAATCAACACAAAATTAGGATGAAGAGCAAGTATGAGAGCTTATTTGAGCGGAACAGGATCTACACACAACACTATATCATACATGGAGAGAGTGAAGCAGTGAATGAAGAACATGAGGTGTTGCACATGGAGAAAACACCCAGAATACAAGAAACTCCAATCAACTGCAGCAACATCTTTAAAGACCTACCTGGACCAGGATTTAAGGAAAAAGGCAAAATAAAGGCAGTTCTTACCAAAGGCATTGCTGGAATTGGAAAAACTGTCTCTGTGCATAAGTTTATTCTGGACTGGGCCGAGGGAAAAGGCAGTGAGGAAGTTGATTTCATGTTTGTGCTTCCATTTCGAGAGTTGAACTTGATTCGAGATCATCAGTACAGTCTTCATAGACTTCTAATTGACTTTCACCCTGAACTTCAAGATGTGGACTCAAAGATTTATGAGAAATGTAAAGTTGTGTTCATCTTTGATGGTCTGGATGAAAGCAGAATTGCACTGTTGTTTTCAGACAGTGAGAAAGTTTCAGATGTTACTAAGCCTTCATCAGCCGGCATGTTAATTTCAAACCTCATGAAAGGAGATCTGCTTCCCTCTGCTCACATCTGGATCACCTCCAGACCAGCAGCAGCCAATCAGATCCCCTCCGAATATATTGACCGTGTGACAGAAATTCAGGGATTTGATGAGCCTCAGAAGGAAGAATATTTCCGGAAGAGAATCAGTGATAAACATCAAGCCAACAGAATCATTTCACACATTACAAAAGTAAGAAGCTTCCACATCATGTGTCACATACCCGTCTTCTGCTGGATCTCATCCACTGTGTTTCAAAAGCTCCTGAAAGAAGATCTGAGTGCAGAAATCCCTCAAACTCTGACTGAAATGTACATCCACTTCCTGCTCACTCAGATAAACATGAGGAGTCAGAAGAATGAAGAGGGAGATCAAGAGAAACTCCTGCAGTCCAACAGAGAACTGATTGTTAAACTTGCTGATCTGGCTTTCAAACAGCTGATGAAGGGCAATGTCATGTTCTATGAGGAGGACCTGAGAGAGAGCGGGATAGACGTCACTGATGCCTCAGTCTGTTCTGGGATTTGCACTGAGATCTTTAAAGAGGAATCTGTGATTCATCAGAGAAAAGTCTACAGCTTCATCCATCTGAGCTTTCAGGAGTTTCTAGCTGCTTTTTATGTATCTTACTCCCATCTGATGAAGAACATGGAGCCATTACAGTTGTTTATGGATAATAAACACGAGAGGAACAGATCTAAGAGAAACAGGCACAAATCCAAGACAATCTCTTTGTTTCAGCTACTAAAAGCAGCAGTTGATAAAACTCATCAGTTTGAAAATGGGCACCTGGATCTTTTTCTGCGCTTCCTGCTGGGCATTTCGCTGGACTCCAATCAGGAACTCTTAAAGGATCTACTGACACACACAGAGAACAACGCAAAGAACATTAAAGGATTCACACGGTACATTAAAGATGCAATCACGACAAATGACATTCTCTCAGCCAACAGGTCCATCAATCTGTCTTTCTGCCTCCTGGAGATGAATGATCAGACTCTGTTAAGAGAGATTCAGGAGTTTGTGAAATCAGACAAACACTCAGAGATGTATCTCTCTTTTGCTCACTGCTCAGTGATAGCCTACATGCTTCAGATATCAGAGGAGGTGCTGGATGAGTTTGACCCTATGGAATACAAAGCATTAGAGGAGGGCAGGTGGAGACTGATACCAGCTGTGATAAACTGCAGAAAAGCTCTGTGAGTATTCATTTGTGTCATCAGAGACAGACATAATTGGGTCACACTTTATTTTAAGGTCCAATTCTCACTATTAACTTCAAATTATTTTCTCCTCAAAAAAAACTTATTTGCTGTTTATTCATAGCCAATCAGGTAGGAGAAGTTTACTTCCAGAACAAAAATGTACAGATAATTTACGATTTTGAAGTTGGAGGAGAAAATGAGATGGGAGTTTTTCAACATACACTAACTGTATTGTCCCGGAATGCACACAGTTCATGCAGAGCTAGACAAGATGAGCATTAAAAACCGATCATTTCACTAAACAAGACCCTTCTTCCTCGGCTGGGATCATTTAGAGCCCTTTGAAGCTGCATTTGAACTGCATTTTAAAAGTTCAAACTCGCGAGCACCAGTAAAGTCCACTATATGGAGAAAAATCCTGAGACGTTTGCCTCAACAACAACAAAAAAATGATCTGTTATACATAATTATACATTATCTGTTAGTTTTTGTTCTAGAAGTGAACTTCTCCTTTATGTTTAAGTATGAGGTAGGAGTAAGGGATGTAGAATATTGTCAAGGAAAGTAAGACATTAATATGTGCTTTAGAAGTACTAATAAACAACTAATATGCTAGTAATATGCATGCTAGTTAATAGCGAGAATTGGTTTCTAAACTAAAGTGTTATCCATATTAGTTTCTAATTCAAACTCAAACTAATGCATCAAGGAAATCATAACCCTGGTCAGCGCCAATAGCCTTGTGGGCAGTGCGCCAATATATAGCGCAGTTGCGCTCATCCTGTGTTCGAATCCCGACTCGAGGACCTTTCCCGATCCTGCCCCCATCTCTCACTCCCACTTTGCTTCCTGTCACTTCTGATCTGTCCTGTATTAATAAAATGGCAAAAAAAAAAAAATCTTTAAAAAATCATAACCCTGTTTATTTAATTAATTTATATACAGAAAAGATGAGCAGTTGAAAGCACACTGAACAGTGAACAGTGAACAATAAACAGTAGAAGCACAGCTGTGTGACAAGGTGTTTAAAACCAAGTTGGCAAGTGCTAATTTCATATCCTGACTTTGTAATTGACTGTACAAAGAGTTTTCAGAGTTTTTAATTTTTTTTTTGCACTGTCATGCACTGAAAATAAGAAACATTACTTTAACTGTGTATCTCCTTGTTGTCTTTTTTGTTTTATAGTCTTGCTGGATTGCATCTTTCTAATCAGCAGTGTGACAGTTTGTCTTTAGCTCTACGATCATCAAATTCTTGCCTGAAACAGCTGGACTTGAGTAACAATAACCTGCAGGACTCATCAGTGAAGCTGCTGTCTGCTGGACTGAAGAATTCACACTGTCAACTGAACATACTGAGGTTTGACTTTCACAATAGACACTTTTATACATGAAACCCAGTAAATTGCCATATTGGCATGGCATGATGGCTTAGCACTGTTGCCTTAGCTTTCCCCATATGATAATAAGTGTATATCTGTGCATTAGCCTTTTGTTCTGACATTTGTCCAGGGTGTTTGCCTGCTTATGGTCCAAGATGCTGGCACTAATGGCATTTCATCTGCCTGTTTAAAACATTCCGCTGACCAGTTGACCCTTCTCATGGATCTTTAACAGATCACTGGAGAAGTGTGAAGTTCCCTCTTGCTTCAAACACTCCACCTCCATCTCAAAGAAATACAAATTCACTTCAGGACTTAAAGCAGTAGGTGTTCATAGGGCTACACCTCTCCAGTTCACCGTTTCAGCCAAGTCATTTTTGATTGCCTTCCTCATAATTCGCCAGATCATGTCCTTCAAATCCACTCCACCCAACAATCCAAATTCAAGTAGCTGAAATGAAAAATAAAAAAATGTTGGTCCACCACATTAGACCGAGCAAGACTGCTAAAAACACATACAAGTGTACTGGGGAGCTGCAGATTTTTTTATTTTTGTTATTTTGGATAAAAATCACAATCATGTATCATTTTTCAGTCGATTTGATTACATAAATGTTTTTTTAATTAACTATAAACTCCATAGGTAGACTTATTCATTGTTACAAGGAATTAATTTTCATTTGTTTCAATTAATTTTTAAATCCAATTTGATAAAAGCGTCTGCTATTTGAATAAATTCAGCTAACCAAAACCCACCCAGATTTCAGCTGAATATTTTCTTGTGGAAAATATTGTGGACCAAACTCCAGCCACGGCACAGCTTAATAGATACAATTTGCTTTTGTTTCTTTTGGTTGGCCAGATTGCAGCCAGAGCTCAGCGAAATGCTGTTTGACACCAGATGTGAAAAAAACTGCCAGCATTAAGCCAGAAGTGCTGAATGTAAGCCAGGATCGGCCCATACTATCTGGGATGGTTGCTATCTGGGATGGGTTGATTTCTGCATTGGTTTGAACAAAAACAGCATACAGGCTTATTGAAAATGTAAATTAATTTCCTGGTAGTAAGTGGCCACAGAATGCACTCACAGGAACACTACATTTAAAATAGCCTGCCGGATACATTTTGTAGCCCGACTTGAAAACACGAGAACTTCGGGCTACCGATTTAGCAAGCCCTGATTTAATAAAAAAAAAAAAAAAAAAAAAAAAATCTCACAAAATATCTTTTTTTTTTTTTTTTTTTTTTTTTTTTTTTGATTAACTGTTCAGCCCTCCAACCAGAATCAGTAATTTGGTTGTCCAGGTTTACTTGAAAGTTAAAGGCAGGTGTGTTAAAGCAGAATTGGAACTGAAGTTTGCATGAAGGTAGCCTCAGGAGCAGAGTTGGAGACCCCTGATTTAGACAGACCGGGCCTAATTACATTTGATCATTAAATGCATTTTATTAAAAAAGATTTTGTTTCAATTATAATTAAATCATTCTGATTTATGAATCCAAACATAGTGTTTACTGGAGTGCTATAAAGTGATCGGGTTCATGCGCACATTTATGTCACAAACTTCAAATGATATTTAATTTTTTGATGTGCACATTGCACAAATACACAGTTTCCCATTGTTTGCAAATAATATTCTCCTACAGTTGTTTCTTTTCTTTTGTTTAGGAGCAGACTTACAATTTATCTATTTTAGGTCTTAATTAGGAGACGAGGAACACATAAAGCTTTGCGCCATGCTTCTTATATTTACCAAGCAGTAAACTCGTCAATTCCCATGCCCAAAACAATCTGTGGATGAGAGCATGACTGATGGGATTGTTCTGCTCCACTTCACTGTTGATAAATGGAAGGAGAATTTAAAAATGACATTTATGACACTTCATTCTACAAAAACAACAGCTCATTTCACGCATCACGCCATATGTACAACATTGCACATGCGCAATACTTTCCAGTTTTGATTTTCAGTCTGATCAAATGTTTACATGTCCTTTTGATTGGATTAGAAAAGGTCTACAGCACCCCATTTGATCCAATAGAAATTTCATTTGGATCAAGCTTAGTTAAATTTGATTGAGATATTAACATGAAGGCTTTTCAGTCCAATTGAGCCATCAGTCCAATTACTAACGGATTATTTAGTTGCATGTAAAAAGTAGCTCCTGTTTCTGCTTATTAATAATTATATATTTAATTTGTAATGCACCTTTCTCAAACTCAACGCGTTACAAGTACAGAAAAAAATAGCAAATCAAACCAAAAATACATAATATCAAAAGAAATCACAGAAGCAAATCCAGAAGCAATTTACAATGAGGCTAATACAGAGAGATCTGAAAAATTGGCATTACAATGATATGGCCATATTTCAAAATAATCTGCCCAAGAAGCAGAATATACTGGAACTGGAAGGTACTGGAAGTGATCCGAAAATTGCCTCTTGGTGGGGAGGGGGGTTAGGAGAGACAGAAAGGCTGAAGAATGGACTTGGGTAGGGGGGTGCCATGACCCAGTAAGTTCATTGTGAACTTAAAAAATGAACGGGGCAGGTCTCTGACAGGGGGGCTAACTGGTAGCACCCCAGCTGGGCTGCCATCTTTAAATAAAGTGATCTGTGAGCGCAGCGAGGTGAGACTTGTGCTGTTGCAATGAGAGCAGCTTGTCTGAGCATGGCTTCGGCATGGGCTCTGCCCAAATGGGAGACACACTCAAGAGTGCACATCAAAGGAGTGCAGGCGTGCCCTAGAATATGCTCTTTAAGGTGAAATATAGAAATATGCTTTTTAAGATGAAATTTGCTCTAATGGTCATGCCGGATAGCCGCACAGGAAAACTACCATTCTCAGCTGTGAGACCTGTCATTATTGTGAAAAGCCATTTGCTTGTGCAACTCCAAGTATGGGATTTATTCAGTCTTCAGTATTTCAGACCTTTTCCATAATGAACTGAACTGTATTGATATTTTTTATTATTTTCTGTTATATTAATTTTACTAAATTTAAATACTCTCCTCACTTATCAAAATATGAATGAGCTTTATTGTCAATTGTGCTAACGCGTGCTGACTCCACAAGAGACTTTAAACTATATTTTTTTTCATAGTTTTTAGAGATAGGATAATTAACATGCATTTCTTATGTGATCCTTATTCTCAACTTGCCACAATTGTCATGCACAAAATACAGAAAACATTAACCATTTATCTCCTTCTCATTGCACTGTCATTCTTTGTCATAGACTTGCTAGATGTCATCTGTCCCATCAGTCCTGTGAAAGTTTGTCTTCAGCTCTTCAGTCATCAAACTCTCTAACAGAGTTGGACCTAAGTAACAATGGCCTGCAGGATTCAGGAGTGAAGCTGCTTTCTATTGGACTGAAGAGTTCACACTGTCAACTGGACATACTAAGGTTTGACTTTCACAATGACATATTTATGTATGTGACACCAAGCAAAGGACACATCCTTTGCAATTAACGTTATTGGTTATAATGGGGGGTATTTGGCTGCCCCGACCCAAGATTTTCCTAGTCTGTTAGAAGTTTTTTTAGCCATTCATTGATTATTCGCATGTTGATATTATTTTAATGAATCATCATATAAAAGCAAATTTAAAATATTTGTGTGTGAAATGTGGTATACCAATAAACTACATGTCTTACCAAACTCTAAGATGCAGAAATTGGTGTCAAATAGTAAAATATGACCATAGCACAAAACAGAATACAAAGCTGTCATATGGTTTAAAATTGTAGGCTCATGTACCTCCCTTGTTCAGCACAAATCTAAAATTTTCCATGCTTACAATGTAACATTTAATTGTTAACCTATTATTTCTTTTGTAAACAAAGCTTGGTACTAAATTTGTGTTGTAATATTCACCTAAAACAGCATAAAACTGTTATACTATCATATGTTGTAGATTATCAGGTTGATCGGCACAATCCTACTACAGGCTAAATTAAAAAATTAATGAAGAAATATATAGCAGCTGTGGTAACAATCTATTCGTGTTAAGTTCTTATTTTCTGTGACCAAACTGACCAATGAAAATTTGGTTGACTAAGCCTCTTCTTGTCAACTAACAAATATTTGGCTTGCATAAATCAAGGTTTTTTGGTTAAAGTCTGTGTAAAGTCAATTCTGAGAATAGTCTAAATATTATAAAGGTTAGAAATGCATTGCTGAAACATGCTACAAAGACTGTGAACTATGTAGTACTTAATTGTGAAGTTAAGGCGTTAAACATAAGGCATGTTAAAACATGGGTTTGATGAGCATTAATCAAGAAATAATGGTGAAAAGTCATGTGAAAGGAGACACTCTGATTGGGTGTTCCACAATCCAAGTACTTGGGTTATAACAAAGATTTAGAATGTAGCGACAGAAAAGTTTCCCAAAGTAAAAAAAAAAAAAAAAAAATAAATATATATATATATATATATATATATATATATAGTTGGACCTGAGCAACAATAACCTACAGGATTCAGGAGTCAAACTGCTCTCAGTTGGACTGAAGAGTCCAAACTGTCAATTGAACATACTGAGGTATATAAAAATTACTCTAATCAAACTAAACATGTCACTTTTGTTATGCTCTTGGCTTCCTGCAGAACCCAGTTGCTGTATTTGGTCTGGTGTTTCATTAGACTTTTTTTTGGGCCTAATGGTCAGTGAAGCTGATGCCAGTGTTTTAGCGTTATGCACAAAGCATGAGTAATCAGAATTCACTTTGGACACTTTTGTCAAGTTATCTTTAGGATCTCAGCCTTAGTCAGTTAATGCCTTTCAAAGACAACCAGCAAAGGAAGTGCTTTAGTCATTTTTAGCAAAAAAATTTTTTTAAATTATAAAATAAATAAAAAGAAAACAGATAGAATAGAAAAACAAAAAAGCAAGCTAGTGTTAGAGGCCTTACAAAAAGAACAGAGAAGCTAGTGTTATTTTTTTTTTTTTTAAGAAAACAAGCAGTAAATAAACAAATAGAGTATAAGTCTAAAAGGGCAAGTTTTTTTTTTAAAGAATAGAATTAGAATAGAGAGTGCTAGAGTTAGAGGGTCAAATAAAGATGGAAGAGATGTGTTTAGCTGATTCTTGAAGATGGCTAAGGACTTGGATTGAGTTGGGTAGGTCATTCCACCAGGAGGGTACATTTAATGTGAAAGTCTGTAAAAGTGATTTTGTGCCTCTATGGAATGGTACAGTAATGTGCCGTTCACATGAATTAATTATTTAATTTGATTAATTTAGAAAACAAACTAACAATGCAGTCAAACTACCTGTAATCAAGGAACAACATGCTTTTTCTCTGCATTGCTGGAACTAGGTGCGCATTTATGACATAATTAGTTAACATCTATTTTGACATGTACCAACCACATAACTTTGGTTTCACAAACAAAACTTAGACTAAGCCAGGATTAGGCCATAGTTCAATTACTACATTTAAGTAATTTTTATAAACATGCTTTAGAAAAAATATTACTGGTGTGCATCTTGAGACAAAATAAAGGCATTGATATATTTTACAATCAACCAGTGCAAGTTTTTTTAAGTTGAAAAAAAGCTTACATTTAGTCTAGAACTAGGCTTAAACCTTGTCTGCGAAACTGGGGGAGTGTAACTAAAAATGTCCATGGGACGTCTGGACAGGACATTTTATGGATAACAATGTTATGAGTAAGAGATAATAGACATAGCAATCATATCAGATACTCAGTTTAGTTAGTTCCTTGGTTCAATTATTGTTGGGGGAACTGTAGCACTGAATGAGTTGGCAAAACCCAGGAACATAAGATAATATATGCCGGTATTTTGAGTTAGAGTGACCATCAGACACGTCCAAAAGAGTTTTGTTGGAGTAACTTGTAGATTTGTGCTGCTTGAGCCATGAACCATTTCAGATGGTTCAGTTCAATTTGGTGAACTGGTTCAGTTATTTCACCAAAAAGAACCAGTTCAAAAGAATGATTTATTCTTATGATGATAATGATTCATCTCACTAATGCTCAAGGTATGGAATTGTCCCTGTGAAAATTAGAAAAGTATCCCTGTGCAGCACTTAGAATCAGCTTTATATCAGAACATATACAGTATGCAATGAATGAATTTAAATAATTAAGCAAGGAACTCGATGTTGTCATGTTTGTTTGAGGCAATAAAGCGGACATTTACAAAGGAATTGCATGAACTGCACAGGTCAGTGTGTGAAAGTGAATCTGTTTGCCAAACTAATGTGATGCGGAATTTTGTGTGTTTTTAGGTTATCTGGCTGTATGGTGACTGAAGACGGCTGTCGTTATTTGTCTTCAGCTCTGAGTTCAAACCCCTCACACCTGAGAGAGCTGGATTTGAGCTACAATCACCCAGGAGAATCAGGAGTCAAGCTGCTCTCTGATACACTCAACCATCCAAACTGCACTCTGGAGAAACTCAAGTATGTTGAGCAGGAAGAGTCACACCACTGTGTGTATATGTATAGACAGGTTTAACTTACATTGTGAAGTCCAAATGTCCCCACAATGATTGGAAAAACTTAAAAATTAGCTACAGTGTGGGAACTAGCCAGCGGTCTCCATAAGGAAAAATAACTAATACACATGACAAATGTGTGTGCACATAAATGTTTCTGTTTGTTCCAAATGTGAAAGAGTTGACACTGTATATGTTTTGTAGTGTGGATCATGGAGGGGAGTTCAGGATTAAAGCAGGACTACATAAATGTATGTCTACATGCACACACACATACACATTTTTTGTGATTCAGTGATGTTGTGTTATAAATGTCTATCTTCTTGTGTTCAGATTTCTGTGATCTCACACTGGATCTAAACACAGCCAACAATAATCTCATTCTGTCTAAAGAAAACAGAAAGGTGACATATGTGGAAGAGTATCAGACATATCCTGATCATCCAGAGAGATTTAAAAAGCATCCTCAGGTTCTGTGTAGAGAGGCTCTGTCTGGATGCTGTTACTGGGAGGCTGAATGGAGTGGACAGGCTGATATGTCAGTGGCATATAAAGGAATCTGCAGGCAAGGAAAGAGTGCAGACTGTTGGTTTGGATTCAATAAAAACTCCTGGCGTCTGGTCTGCTTTAATGACACATTCTGTGTCTGGCACAATTATTATCCCACTGACACACATGTCCCTTTAAGCACTTCTAATAGAGTAGGAGTGTATGTGGATGTGTCGGCCAGCATTCTGTCCTTCTACAATGTCACTGACACACACACACTCACACACATACACACATTCAACAACACATTCACTGAATCTCTCTATGCTGGTTTTGCGCTTATGGCTTATGAATTCAACTCCACAGTGTCTCTGTGTCAGACTGAAAAGCCTGTGGGCAACAACACAGACGTCACATGCACATGTGAATGAAACAAATACTCTCACTTTACATATCTTTAACATACACATGTAGGTATAGTAATATTAATGTGTAGCCTTGTTTATCTTTCCACAAAAACTGATAAATAATTCAAATAACTAGTTTTTTGAACAAGGAATCAGTAATATAGTACATATATATTTGCTTTCATATTGTTGTGAATATGAATAATGTTTATTTGTCTTAAATAAAAAACTTTAGGGTTAAAAAAAAGTTTATTTCTTTGCCACAACCCCCTTCTTTCTTACTAAAAGCTCATTCTGCATTGATAAGGTCAGAGAAGTGCTGATAGTGATCAGGTTCTATTGGTCGATGTGGGGCTGATGGGTCAATTTGAATATGTCAGGTACATATTTACAATGTTCAAATATGAGAATCCTAAATACTGCAAAAAAAATTATTTTATTGCACTTCTTGTTGTAATTCAGAAATATGCTTGTTCTGGAGTACTTAATTCTGGGGTTGGTTTAATTGCTGCAATCAGTGAGGAACATTGGGTTAAAATGCAATAAAGAATCACATGTTTCTTAAACTTTTACTTTCACTGTGTATGTATGTGGTTCTAATATATATGTAATATATCTCTGAAAAAATGAGTTAGACTTAAAAATGTACCTGATGTGTCATGAGAACGAAGCAGTCGAAGAGGTTCAAACAGGAAATTTAGCTGTTTTATGTTCTTTATCTCTTAAAGGAGAAGTCCACTTCCAAAACAAAGATTCACATATAATGTACTCACCCCCTTGTCATCCAAGATGTTCATGTCTTTCTTTCTTCAGTCATAAAGAAATTGTGTTTTTTGAGGAAAACATTTCTGCATTTTTCTCCATATAATGGAGTGATATGGTGCCCCGATTTTGAACTTCCAAAAGGCAATTTAAATGTGGCTTCAAACGATCCCAAATGCGGTTGTAAACGATCCCAGCCGAGGAAGAAGGGTCTTACCTAGCGAAATGAACGGTTATTTTCATTAAAAAAATACAATTCAAATACATTTTAATCTCAAATGCTCGTCTTGCCTTTCTCTCCCTGAACTCTGTGTATTCTGACTCAAGACAGTTAGGGTATGTCGAAAAACTCCAATCATATTTTCTCCCTCAACTTCAAAAATCATTTCAAAATCATCCTACATCACTGCAGAGGTTCCGACCCAGTCTTTGGAACGTTAACATTGTAGCATCTGGACCAATCAGACATACAGTTATTTGTTACATTTAACAAATAGTATTTAAACGCAACAAGCCAGCTACATGCTGGAGCTCTGGAGACAACCCCCAAAGCAACTAACACCCCAAAAGGGCTCAGTTGCCAGGACGACTATCTGATAAGAGGTTTTATTGCCCAGAGGAATGCACATTTGCCCATGCTACATTTGCCCATTGGAAAGACACAATGCCTATAGAAATAGACTCTTTCCTATTCATTCACAGACAAACCTTTCTTTGACCTTCCTATCACACATAGCCCAGGTCATTGTGTACAGTATTACTGCATTGTATTTTAATTTTGGCTGTTGTATTGTATTTGTCTTTCGACTGTTTTATGCATGCGTTATGATAGATGACTTGTCGTATAACCCATCTATGCCATGTTTGGCCTCTTTGTATTCGTATTTTGATGATCTAAAAGATGGTGTAAATTAGATGTTGATACCCATGTAACATATTAGCGTTTTAAGATACCTTAGTAGTTTTGCATCAACACCCAATCAAATTACATATGCAAAATACCATGCTCACAAAGAGTCGTGAACTTTCCCTCCAAAGGAGAAAGTTACTATTGGTTCGTGGACCTCCTGGAGGCACAGCCTCCAGAGAGCTTGAAGGCATCAAATGATTGATCGCCTCTCTCTCTTCACTCTTGTCGCTCTCTTCTTCCGATTGCTGCCCGTGTGGAGGAACCCACGGGGAGCCTGAGCCGGCACAGGGCGTGCCCGACAGGCCCCAACATCTAGAGCTGTGGCTCTCAACCACAAAGAGCCAGACGCTTTCACTCAACCCTGGAATCCATCCTCATGAAATGTCCTCGAACAGACATTTCTCTCTTCCGCGTTTTTAGCTTTCTTCACTTGTCTCACATGAGTTCTTTCAGAACCTAAGAGGATGAGGAGGATGAGCTAGAACTCGTCGGGACTCTAAGCTGCGCCAGGCCTTGCGGCCTTGTCTTTCCATTCTCCAAAGACCACAGGACTTCAGCTGAGTCCCTCTCAGCTCTTGGTTCTTCTTCAATTTTCACATGGGAAGAAACTCCCAGTCACCATTGAGTCAGAACATCTTTGGAGTTCATCACTCTTCGGACCCGGAAGAACGTGATCACGATTCCAAAACCACCACTGCTCCAAACCATCAAGACTTTCACCCGAGACTGCATTCGGACACTTGTTCATCGACCAAAGGCAATGCAAGTATCGTACATTTAACTAAACAAAACAGAGGTTTAGTACAAGCTGTAGACAGCACTGATGGTTTCACTCAGGTGGTTAACTGACTCCTTTCATAGCTACATTCTCTGGTCTCTCTAACTGCTTCTCACTGACCTTTCCCCCATGTATGAATGATTTCATGTTTGTTTGTTTAGATTAGTTATGTGTTAGTCCTTCGTTAATAAACTCTTGTGCGCAAATTACATGAGTTTTGATTCTGATTCTGCCTTGCAAATTGATGTCCCTTTACGATTCCGATTCGAGCTACATGTTCTAATGCAACAGTACTTTAAGAAAGTTATTTACTGAGCCCAAGAGAATATCATTTCTTAGAGTTGATATAAAAATTATACTGAATGTTCGCTGGACGAACAGATTAGTTGATGGAAAATTAATTCTGCTACAGTTACTACTGGCAGCTGATATAAATAATTGTAATTAATCAGAATTAATTGTAATTATTTATATACATTTCCCTTTGAGCTAAATCGCAACAACATGCAAAGAAGATCAAACACCGTTAACAAAAAAGGTAAAACAGCGATATAGGACGATTTCCAAGTTGAGGGAGAACATGAGATGGTTTTTCGACATACCCTAACTGTCATTAACCAGAACAAAAACAGTCCAGGCAGAGTAAGACAAGACGAGCATTTGGCATTAAAAATATAGAGTATATAAATTGTATACTTTTTATTAAAATAGCCAATTTTTGCATGTGCAAAAAGTGCAATAAATGTGCAAATGTGCAAAACGTGTACATCCAATGTCATTAAAGTATTTTCTTATACATATATTAATAGTAAAAATCCTTAATACCTCCATATAGAAAAAAATCTCAATATCCAAAACATACAAGATATATAATTATACTTTTAGGACACTGGATGTACATGTTTTGTGCCTGTGTGCATATTATGATTTCCATGGTAATACTGATTTAATGTGGTGCAGGTGTGCGTCGATTCATGGGGCATTGAGGAAGAGTTTTGTCTCGAAAACATTTTGCACCTTTGCACATTTATTGCACTTTTTTGCACATATTTTTATGACCTCTGATGCAGCATTTAATAAAGAATTCTTGAAGTATAAGCTTGATGTACAGTCGTGTGCAGATCTTGACTGTTTGATTGCTCGATGTTTTTCTTGGATCTACGCACCATACTAACTTGTGTTTTGGATTTTGGACATTTGGCGCTGCTCCTTTTCTGTGACTTTGTAATCTTTAGTATATAGAACTTGTCTCTAAATGTAATAGATATACTATAATATATTAATAACTACAGCATAACATGCCTAAATCATAAATATTGCTGTACAGTATTATTTATAAGGTTGATATTATATAGCAATAATATATATATATATATATATATATATATATATATATATATATATATATATATATATATATATGCTTGGGTTACTTTTTTTTTTTCCATTTTACTTTGACAGGACAGTGGAGATGAGACAGGAAGTGAGTGAGAGAGAGGGGTGGGATCGGGAAAGGCACCCGAGACAACTGCACCATATGTCGGCGCACTGCCCACAAGGCTATTGGCGCCAACAGGAGGGTTACTTTATATAAAAAAGAATTCATTAATGTAATCCAAACACCACAATGTGCAAGTAATGCAATATGATTCATTTTGAATTCCTTCAAGGTCACATATCTAAATAAGTCTATATTTTACAAAATCTATATTTAAGAAAATGCCATGTAGTTGTAAGTATGCTCCGCTATATAATAGATAGATATAGATATACTTTATTGTCAATGTGACGCAGTTATGGAAGTATCCGGAGACGTGGGATCCATTTGCAACAACTTTATTTTACACACAAACAATATCGACAGGCTTGGGTCAACAACAGCGGACAGGTGTGGTGAAGGCGAAACAAACGGGGTGGTCAGAGTCCATGCAAAAGGTCGGGGCCGGCGGCGATCAAAGGGAATAATCCGAGGAAATAGCGTGGGTCGAAAGAGGGCTGGCAGCAAAGGTTCGTACACACCATAAACAGTCCGGTTGGCAACGGGTAAGCTGTCCGATAGGAAAACGCTCGGGATTGATAGCATAACTAACAAAACTTCGCAGGGGGCTAGCCAGCGCGAAGCTCTGAAATGGCCGACAAACGGGAAGTGAACCGGAGGGACCCGGAACCGGAAGTGGAGCCCCAGGTGTGGGATTATGGGAAATGTAGTGGCTAGAACTCCAGTGAGGGCTCCCGCTGGCGGGGAATGGAGGGAGCCACAGAGACCGTCCCTGTGACAGTCAAACTTTAAGTCTGAATTTTTTCTTGCATAACAGTATGTTTGTTGCACACTCATTACAAACATGATTCACAAACATAAACACAACAAATACAATATAATACAACAAAAAAAATATAAAAATCCTTTGTTGTCATTTTATATGGACCTTGTTCAGTTCTAGGACAGCCTGATGTACAAAGGAATGTTTTAATTTCACTCGATTAAATATTGGGACTTTAAATCGATGATTAGATGGTAAAAGCACAAATTCATGATACAATACATGACTAGGATTAGAAACAATATTCTTAGCCAGCCTTAAGAGGTTCTTACGATAGGAAAATTCGTATAAATTTTCAAGAGGCTGTCCTACTATCTTTGAACAGATTTTAATTTGGTTTCTCAACTTTGTCTTTAGCCTCACAGACAAGCTCATGTACCAAACAGAATTGCAATACTGTAAGACACTCATAATTACAGACATAAAGAATAATCCAAGAATCTGTTTTGATGCTCCAAAAGACCTAAGACGACGCAGAAAATAAATTCTCTGCTTTGTCTTATTACACAAACTATCAATATGATCTTTCCATGATACCTATTACACCTAAATACTTGTACCATTCTACTTGTCTAATGTTTTCACTATGTATAACTACGGGCTTTGTAAATACATCAGATTGTAGACCTAAATACAATCTCCTCTGTTTTTTTAATGTTAATCACAAGAGCATTGTTATCATACCATTCCACTAATTTATTCACCCCCTGTTGGTGCAATCCCGTACCATCTACATCATTCAGCACAGATATTAATGCAGTATCATCAGCGTACTTTAAGATGAATTGATTAGACCTATCCACACGACAGTCATCTGTGTACACAGTGAAAAGCATAGCAGAACTGACGCAGCCTTGGGGTGCTCCAACATTTGTTTTAACTGCAGTTGACAGAGTTGTATTCAGTTTAACCATCTGAATTCTATTTGTAAGAAAAGAAACATACCAACGAATCAAATAGGGATTTACATCCAACCTAAGAAGAAGGGTAATAAGAACAGTGACTTGCTCTATGTGGTAACTGGACATTCTGCTTCAATGTGTTAGTACATTTCCCCCATAACTGAGTTGCACTAGAAGGTAAAGTGGTATTATACTTCATGAAGAGCTGCTTGACCAAGGAAAAAATAATTTAGAGATGGTATGTTTTCTCAGGATCTTCAAAGAACACAGAACGTCTTTCTATGCTTTTTTTAAAAGGGGTCATCGGCAAAGAGCAATTTTCCTACGGCCGTTGAAAGCCTCTCATTCGGGAGATGTCTTTCCGGCTGTGCACAAATGGATGCGGGGCATACATGGCTTCTTTTGACGGGTGCGATCTCTGCCTCATGTGTCTGGGCAGCGATCACGCTAAGGCAGGGCTCGCAGAGGCGTCATGTGTTCACTGCGAGCGCATGACCATCGGCACGCTTAGGTCCCGCCTCTCTTACATGAGTGGCCGCCCTGTAATCACGGCCAGCCCTAGTTCGACGCACTCCCAGAACGCTTCAGCTGCGCTGGTCAGAGAGCAGGGGGACTTGAGGGTTACAGTATGTGATGTTCCACCGGGTAAAGCCCCACGGAAGTCACGTTCCTCCAAGCGTGGTCCCGTGGAGTTGCCGAAACACGACACTCGCCCATCTCGCTACGGGCCTAGTGTCTCTTTTGGCGCTCCAGAGGAAGACATGATGTCAATCGTGGCATCAGAGGAGGATGTGCTGCCGGCTGAGGCTGATGGCTCCGCTGGACAGTCCTCTGCTGCGAGGGCTGCACAGTCGGAGTTTGACGCCGAACTGGCGGCCATGCTCCTCCGGGCAGCCAAGAGCATCGAGTTGGAGGTGCCTAAGGCGCCTTCTCCCGAGCGCTCGCGGCTGGATGATTGGTTCTTGGGTGCGAAGGGCGACGTTCCACTTCGCCTGCCCCAGTTCCTTTCTTCCCGGAGGTTCATGAGGAGCTCACTAAGACTTGGGCCGCCCCCATTACGGCCCGTCCACGTCAGAGCTCCTCACTCCTCACTACCCTCGATGGGGGGGCAGCCAGGGGGCACGTCGACGTTCCCCAGGTGGAGCGTGTGATTGTGGTGCATCTCTGCCCTCAAAACGCCGCCACCCGGAGGAATCGTCCGCG
Organism: Cirrhinus mrigala; assembly: GCA_036247105.1. Taxonomy (NCBI): domain Eukaryota; kingdom Metazoa; phylum Chordata; class Actinopteri; order Cypriniformes; family Cyprinidae; genus Cirrhinus; species Cirrhinus mrigala. The sequence continues at coordinate 1,781,917 of JAMKFB010000831.1, forward strand.
CCTCCCATCCAAAGCCTGTAAGCTTTCGTCGACTCTGGCTGCGAAGGCTTATGGTGCTGTGGGTCAGGCTGACTCCGCCTTGCATGCGATGGCCATCCTGCAAGTCTACCAGGCCAAAGCACTCAAACAACTGCACGAGGGTAGTTCTGACTCAGAGGTAATGCAGGAACTGCGCTCGGCGACTGACTTCGCTCTACGGGCGACGAAGGTCACGGCGCGGGCCCTGGGTCAGGTGATGTCCACCATGGTGGTCCAAGAGCGCCATCTCTGGCTCAACCTGGCGCAGATGTCTGACGTCGACAAAGTCCGCTTTCTCGACGCATCCGTCTCCCAGGTTGGCCTTTTCGGCGACACTGTCGAGGACTTTGCCCAGCAGTTCTCAGCAGTACAGAAGCAGACGGAGGCAATCAAACACATCTTGCCCCGCCGTGACAAAGCGTTGGGTGCTCGACCTCCGCCTGCTTGGGGGGCCTGGCTAGCGCTCCCCAGCCCATCTCGCTGGCTGATCCGGACGGTACGACTCGGCTACGCAATTCAGTTTGCGAGGCGTCCACCCAAGTTCAGAGGCATTCATTTCACATCTGTCCAGTCGGACACAGATGCCTCTGTCTTACGTGCGGAGATTGTGGGACGCAATCGAGCCTGTCCCTCCAGCCGAGATGAAGGCAGGGTTCTACACCCCTTACTTCATCGTACCCAAAAAGAGCGGTGGGTTACGACCGATCCTGGATCTTCGAGCACTGAATCGGTCCCTTCACAGGCTCAAGATGCTCACCCACAAATGCATTCTTTCATGCGTACGCCACCAGGATTGGTTTGCAGCCATCGACCTAAAGGATGTGTACTTTCATGTCTCGATCTTGCCTCGACACAGACCGTTCCTTCGGTTTGCCTTCGAGGGTCGGGCATATCAATACAAAGTCCTCCCCTTTGGCTTGTCCCTGTCTCCCCGAGTATTTACCAAACTCGCGGAGGGTGCCCTGTCTCCACTTTGGAGTCAGGGCATCCGCATCCTCAACTATCTCAACAACTAACTGATAATAGCTCACTCTCGAGATCTGTTGTGTCAGCACAGGGACCTGGGCCACTTGGGGCTTCGGGTCAACTGGGAGAAGAGCAAGCTCTCCCCTGTGCAGAGCGTCTCTTTTCTCGGTATGGAGTTGGATTCGGTCAACATGACAGCACGTCTCACGAATGAGCGCGTGCAGTCAATGCTGAACTGTCTGGAACTTTTCAGATGCAAGACAGCTGTCCATCTCAAATACTTCCAGAGGCTCCTGGGGCATATGGCAGCCGCAGCCGCTATAAGGCCACTCGGCTTGCTCCATATGAGACCGCTTCAGTGTTGGCTACACGACCGGGTCCCGAGATGGGCATGGCACCGCGGTACCTTCTGGGTCGGCGTTACCCCGGAATGCGGCCTTCTCTTCTCTCTGCGACACAAACACGTGCTAGTCCGCACGGACAACACAGCAACCGTAGCGTACATCAACCACCAGGGGGGTCTACTATCCCGTCGCATGTCGCAACTCGCCCGCCATCTCCTCCTTTGGAGTCAGACACGGCTCAAATCGCTGTGCGCTGTTAACATTCCAGGAGAGCTCAATCGTGCAGCCGATGCGCTCTCACGACAGCTCACCCATCCCGGAGAATGGCGACTCAACCCCCAGGTAGTTCAGCTAATCTGGAGTCGATTCGGCGAGGCTTAGGTGGACCTGTTCGCCTCCCCGGAGTCCTCCCACTGCCAGCTCCTTTAACTTCCCGAGGCTACCCTCGGTAGGGACGCACTGGCACACAGCTGGCCCCGGGGGCTTCTCAAGTACGCCTTTCCCCCAGTGAGACTCCTTGCACAGACCCTGTGCAAGATCAGGGAGGACGAGGAGCAGGTTCTGCTGGTTGTGCCTTATTGGCCCACCCGAACCTGGTTTGCCGACCTCATGCTTCTTGTGACAGTCCCTCCCTGGAAGATTCCCCTGAGGAAGGACCTTCTTTCTCAGGGGATGGCCACGATCTGGCACCCGCGTCCCGACCTGTGGAACCTCCACGTGTGGCTCCTGGACGGGACGCGGCACACCTCGCTGGCCTTCCCCAAGCCGTGGTAGACACTATCACTCTAGAGCCCCCTCTACAAGGCAGGCCTACGCCTTGAAGTGGGGTCTGTTCGTTGATTGGTGTTCCTCTCGCCGAGAGGACCCACAGAGATGCTCAATCAGAGTAGTGCTTGCCTTTCTGCAAAAAGGGTTGGAGCGGAGGCTGTCCCCCTCCACCCTGAAAGTGTACGTTGCAGCAATTGCAGCGTATCATGATACAGTGGAAGGCAGATCCTTGGGTTGATCCCAAATACGTCACTCGACGTAATGTCGGAGTGAACGACTGGGGGGGAACGTCTAGGTTACATCTGTAACCCTTGTTCCCTGAAGGAGGGAATGGAGACGTTACGTCCCCTTGCCACAATCCTGAACTACGCTGAATGCTGGGTTTCAGCTCGGCTCCTCAGCAAAAACCTGAATGAGTGGATGCACGCCGCCATCTTATATACCCGTATGTATGGGGGAGTGGCTTGCCGTGCAAGATCCACTCGCCAATTTTCATTGGTCTTTTCTCTTTAACTCAGAGGTGATTGGGCTCCCAAGAACGATCCCAAATACGTCACTCGACGTAACGTCTCCATTCCCTCCTTCAGGGAACGAGGGTTACAGATGTAACCTAGACGTTCATTATTACATCCAGCAACACAACACCTCAATCGTTCAATTGGAGATATTCTTGTCTAAATTGTTAGACTGTTTTATGTCTCATATATATATATATGTACCACTGCCAGTTTTGCTCTGTCCTCCTACAAAAGACAAAACACAATGCATGAACATTTGAATAGGGTACAGAGAACATACAGCAGTCTTCTGACTAGTTTTAGATTTTCAAAAATGTTTGTTCATCTTAACATTGGGACTAAAAAAGATATGCTATTGAGAGACATTTTATGGGTATCTTTTCGACAGTAAAGGAACCAATGAATGAGAAGTAGAATTAGCCTTTTAAAAATATAAAAAAATATTTTTTACTATCTAACAATGATCTTCAAAACTGTTTACCTTTCAAATTGCTGTGGATCAGAACCTCCAGTGGGAAGGCAGCCATTAAAAGAACACGCACCATTGAAGTGGCTGTTTGGGCCTACAGGGCAGAAGTCCTCTTAAGCTTTACAATTTATATTACCGTGCCATGTGCTAACTCCACCTGTGATTACATAAAAAGAGATTTTCAATATAAATTGTTTTCAAAAAACACATTTGAGTATGTATGTACACACCTAATTTCTCAGCAAACAGTACTTACATATTCCACTGGAACCCTAAAAATAAATAAATAAATGACATAAACACATACAATTAAACTCAACAATGTTGTTATAGACAGACTACTAGACATACTGGTAAACTAATTGAAAAAATGAAGAGCTTACCTACAAATTTATACACTTAGTTAAGAATGAACAAAGGAATGACACTAATGTATGGAGCCAGATTGGACTCAAAAATAGTATATTTACAGTGCACAGCACAATTCACATTCACAAAATCTGATTCGTAAATTCAAAACACAATTCATAAATGCACAAATGCTCACACCAATGCACCTTACCTAAATAAATGTAAAATGTTTACACAAAAATGTACATATCAATTTCTTGATTTAATTTCGGTCACAAATTTATGAATGATGTTACATGTATTTATGGATCATTGACTTTGAATTTGTGTGCGGTATTTTTGAGAGCTTCCTGGCAGGTTAAGATTCATAAATATCTTTTTTTCTGAGGATGTTCTGTTTAGCCAATCGCAGTGAACTTTTAATCCACCAATCAATGCTCCTTACTGAACAGACTCAAGAAGCTCAACTCTGTGCTTGTACTGTGCATTGACAGTGGAGCCTTCATGATGGCTGCTGAAGACAACGCTTGTCGAGTAAGTAGTAAAGTAAATTTATTATTACATACAACAGGGATCATTTTACCTGGTCAGAGTGTACGTGACAAGTTTTAAAACTCTTCTACGCCCATGACAAATGGAATCCCGTTACAATAGAATATGTCTGGAATTTACAAAGCGTGGAAGATGTTTGCTGAATGAGTGCCTTGTGCATTTCGAGCATGCAGATGTAACACCATATTTACACTGAACACGAGTTCCCTTGGTCACGACGTATTGCATCGCATCTTGCCGCTTGTATCTGGCAGGCCTGCATTTGGCATTGGGAAACCTGGACATTTCCTGGTGGCCTGACAACTGATTTGGCCTGCTGCCAGCCAGCCACTTTATTGGTTTTATGTACGTTACCAAAGTGATAATAAGTTTCTGCATTTGATGGAAAAATCTGTTTCACACTCCACGAGCATGTGATGAAAAATAAAAGCTTTTCATCGGAGGTGGAATCAGCTGCGAGAGCACTCGTAGATGTTTTAGCCAGGGACCTGTCTCCATGTTCGTCAAAAGCAGAGAACAGCACAACAGTATCCATCCCTTTCAGTTAGGGCAAGAGTCAGTGCTCCTTCAAATCCCTGATTTTAAAATGTTGTTACCCTAACTGCAATGAAACATGACATGTCACTGAGAAATTGTACAATAAGGTCTTTGTTTGTTTTTGTCTTTCCTAAGTCTAAAATTGTGTTTTCTTCTTTAATGTGTGGTGAATTTAGGCAGTTCCCTGGTACGTTCAAGTCTCCAAATGATCAGCCTAGGGGGAAAAGACGTTTCATGTCAACACCCACAACCTGTGTGAAAAGAGCGAATTTTTAGATGTACAGACGTGGACAAAATTGTTGGTACCCTTCAGTCAATAAAAGAAAAACTCACAATGGTCACAGAAATAACTTTAATCTGACAAAAGTAATAATAAATAAAAATTCTATGAATGTTAACCAATGAAAGTCAGACATTGCTTTTCAACCATGCTTCAACGGAATTATTAAAAAAAATAAACTCATGAAACAGGCCTAGACAAAAATGATGGTACCCCTAACTTAATATTTTGTTGCACAACCTTTTGAGGCAATTACTGCAATCAAACGATTCCTGTAACTGTCAATGAGACTTCTGCACCTCTCAGCAGGTATTTTGGCCCACTCCTCATGAGCAAACTGCTCCAGTTGTTTCCGGTTTGAAGCGCGCCTTTTCCAGACGCCATGTTTCAGCTCCTTCCAAAGATGCTCAATAGGATTGAGGTCAGAGCTCATAGAAGGCCACTTTAGAATAGTCCAATGTTTTCCTCTTAGCCATTCTTGGGTGTTTTTAGCTGTGTGTTTTGGGTCATTGTCCTGTTGCAAGACCCATGACCTGCGACTGAGACCAAGCTTTCTGACACTGGCCAGCACATTTCTCTCTAGAATCCCTTGACAGTCTTGAGATTTCATTGTACCCTGCACAGATTCAAGACACCCTGTGCCAGATGCAGCAAAGCAGCCCCAGAACATAACAGAGCCTCCTCCATGTTTCACAGTAGAGACAGTGTTATTTTCTTGATATGCTTCATTTTTCCATCTGTGAACATAGAGCTGATGTGCCTTGGCAAAAAGTTCCATTTTTGTCTCATCTGTCCATAGGACATTCTCCCAGAAGCTTTGTGGCTTGTCAACATGTAGTTTGGCATATTCCAGTCTGGCTTTTTTATGATTTGTTTTCAACAATGGTGTCCTCCCTGGTCGTCTCCCATGTAGTCCACTTTGGCTCAAACAACGACGGATGGTGCGATCTGACACTGATGTTCCTTGAGCATGAAGTTCACCTTGGATCTCTTTAGAAGTCTTTCTGGGCTCTTTTGTTACCATTCGGATTATCCGTCTCTTTGATTTGTCATCAATTTTCCTCCTGCAGCCACGTCCAGGGAGGTTGGCTACAGTCCCATGGATCTTAAATTTCTGAATAATATGTACAACTGTAGTCACAGGAACATCTAGCTGCTTGGAGATGGTCTTATTAAGTGTATACTTTTATTTGAGCACACTCACAATAAAAACTGAACTGTGTGCTTCTATAAATTAAAGAAAATAAACAGGGTTCTTTCTCAGTCTTCACTGTCTCTGCGAACGGCTTTTAGAAATGCGTCAATAAAATGAACCTAAACGCAGTGAATACTCCACACACCGACAGGAGAGATACATCTATAGAAAGCTTGATATCTCTACTTTTAAATAAATCAAGTCTTATCAAAAACAAATATTCTGTGCTAAAGTAATCCGTGTGAAACCAACGTGATGCATAGTTTTTCCCTCAGAGCTAATTATTTTTAATGTGATCACGCCCACGAGCATCTTTCCCTTTTGATATGATAAATAGCCACGTGCGCAGCGCCGCGTGTTAGCGCCCACATCATCGTAAACAAAGCTTGACAATTCATCAAGTTCATCTCGGCTACTGTTCGTTTCTGGAAGAAGACGCGCTGAGAGGAACGGCAGAATTTACCTTCAGAAAAAAGAAGATGCGCTGAGAGGAATCACACAGAATTCACCTCAGATGAAGAACAGCGCAACGCGCGGCTGATCCAGAGGAAGAGATCAGTCTGATGAGTAAGTAATGTTTCTTTAATTAACGTGTTATTTTGACATAAGCTTGACACATTTACTAGCACATTTACATTTTGAAAATGATATGTAGTTCATTGTATCAAAATTTCTTACGACGCGACCAAGTTTTCATGTTCTATATAATATAAAACAAAAATACGATATAAAAGTAATATTGTGTACACTGTAACACGATGAAAGCTACAAGTCTAAGTATGTCTAGATCATGTTTATTATTAATACTCTGTTCCCAAATAAAGTGTTATAATGTGCTAAACGATAATTTGTTTCTCAGATATAACGTCCTTTTTACATAGTACAAAGTATGCGTGAATCTGTGACTACAAGATCGTTATATACAGATTCTAATCTGCTCAGAGGTGTTTTTTTGTTTTTGTTTTTTAGTGATTTGATACCTGCACCACAGATGAATCTTGCTGATTTTTACTGGAGTCCCTTCAAACAGTTTCCTTCTGAGAGTGCTGTATCAACATCAGATGTTATTTTTCCACTGATTTTCTATGGTAAAATAAGCTCTGTGACTATGTTTTTTTTTTTTTTTTTTTTTTTTTTAACCTTGAATCCATGGAAAGAAGCAGCAAACACTTAAATATCAGGTATGGTTTACTAGTTTCACTTGCTGAACAGGAATGGCACAAGGTCTGTTCACATCTCTGTGGTTAGGTCAGTGAGTACAATAATAATCTTTGACCTTCATTATGTATGTTTTGATTATATTGTGTTGTAAATAAAATACAAATGACCAAAACCCCCCATTATCTTATTTTCCTCTCATTCTTTGTTACCTGGCTCATACTGACAGTCACACTGATGGGCCATTAGGGGACGGCCTTTTGTCTCTCAGGTGTGAATCACTAAATATTCATGGCCATTATCCCTCCCTCACATATGGCTTTCTATCACAAAACACGTCTTAGAAAATTTACATCAATATATTGTTTTCTGTGAAAGAGTAAGCACGGTCATTTTCACATCATTTTGAAGTAAATATTGTAGCCTACAAGAGTGATTAGTCAAAAGCCTTGTTCAGGACTATTCAGTATGAGTTTTATGGCCTTATTTCAGCTACATTTATTTTCCCAAAACTTACTAACCATGCATAATCTTTTTTTCCTAAAAAATGCAAACATGTACATCCATCCTGCTCACATATTATTGTAGCACCGTTTGTGCTGAATACAAAAAAATTATATGTTGGCCGGTAGTATGTTATAAGTAGCTGAAATAAGCACAAATGTCAGGGCATGTCAAAACATCTAAAGGGCCCCAAAATCACCTCAGACCCCAGAGGGTTAACATGCTTGTCTATAATTTTCTTTCTAAATCTCCTGAGACAACTCTTTCCTTCGCTTCCTCTGGTCCATGTTGAGTGTGGTACACACCATGTCACCAAACAACACAGTGACTACCTGGAGCCCTATATATAGGCCCACTGACTGATTACAAGATTGTAGACACCTGTGATGCTAATTAGTGGACACACCTTGAATTAACATGTCCCTTTGGTCACATTATTTTCAGTCTTTTCTAGGGGTACCATCATTTTTGTCTAGGCCTGTTCCATGAGTTTATTTTTTTAAATAATTCCGTTGAAGCATGGTTGAAAAACAATGTGACTTTCATTCATAGAATTTTTATTTATTATTACTTTTGTCAGATTAAAGTTATTTCTGTGACCATTGTGAGTTTTTCTTTCATTGACCGAAGGGTACCAACAATTTTGTCCACGTCTGTATGTCCTGCCTAAACCATCCCTTGTCACTCCAAAACTCTCAGAAGACCTAGTGTTTGCACATGCAGGCCTGGGTAAAAGACTTCTGAGTTTTCCTGACAACTTTCAACACAGTGAGGTAGTAACATACAAAACTATTTTGTGAGTCGAAATGTTTTTCCAAAAAGTTGTTTTTTATTGAAAATGCTAACTATTTGTTTCTCAGCTTGAAGATGAAATTCCAAAATTAATAAGTCTACAAGGAGGTTGGATGTTTTACAAATGGACAGGTATTGGTTACATTATTGATTTTAACTGGTGTTTTATGCCTTAATATGATTTTGTTACCACAAATATAATATATTATTGTAGAGCATAGAAATTACTTACATGACAACTAACGTCCTTTCTTTGATTTAAAAAAAAAAGGTGGTGGTGGGCAGCGTAAGCTCTCAGTTATTCACACAGACATTGAAGGATATCAGCTTTTAATAGTGGGAAGAACGTCCTGTATGTAGTTCCTTTACAGGAGGAACTGTCAACTGAACCACTGCCATATGATCTAGTTAAATTCTCAAAGATGCCACAGGAAAACTACATGAAGTGTGGCAAAAAAAAAGATACCATTGCAGTTGTTGCCACTTTATGTTGAAGACTGTAAAGAAACTTCTACAGTATGTCTTTTAATGTAGATGCTTTTATAGTGCTGTTCCACCTCTTAGTCAATGTGTACATGTCAGGTTTATGTGTAGAGGAGGAGACGTAGGAAGGAGCCAAGGACGAGGAAATCAAACAAAACGGGTTTTAATGATAAATCCAAACAGGGTACAGACAGGAACAGCAGGGGAACACACTCCAACATAACATTAACTAACATTAAGATCGGACAGCGGAGTGCCCTGGAGGCTTGTGCAGGGCAGACACAGGACGGAGAGGAGGAAGGCCTCCAGGGCGGATCAGGGAGCTCAGGGAGCCACAGCGGAGCATACAGTCTGGGAAGCCATGGTGGGTCAGGGAGCTCAGGGAGCCATGGTGGATCATGGAGCTCGGGGAGCCACGGCGGAGCATACAGTCCGGGAAGCCATGGCGGGTCAGGGAGCTCGGGGAGCCATGGCCGAGTATACAGTCCGGGTGGCCATGGCGGATCAGGGAGCTCGGGGAGCCATGGCAGATATACAGTCCGGGAGTCCATGGCGGATCAGGAAGCTCGGGGAGCCATGGCGGAGTATATAGTCCGAGCAGCCATGGTGGATCAGGGAGCTCGGGGAGCCATGGCGGAGTATACAGTCCGGTAGGCCATGGCGGATCAGGGAGCTCAGAGAGCCATGGTGGAGTATACAGTCCAGGCAGCCATGGCGAATCAGGGAGCTCAGGGAGCCAAGACCGAGTATACAGTCCGGGAGGCCATGGTGAAGCAGACACCACACCCCCAATTTTTTTGAGGGGAAATAGGGTACTGCCAGCCCGGGAGAGTACAGGAGGACCGGCTCTGGAGGCGCTGGCTCAGGAGGGCGCACTGGAGGGCGCTCAGGCAGCGCGGGCACTGGAGGGTGCTCAGGCAGCACGGGCACTGGAGGGCGTGGGCTCTGGACGGCGCTCTGGAAGCTCAGGCTCTGGACGCTTGGGCTCTTGACGGCGCTCTGGAGGACTGGACGGGACCAGTGGAGATGTAGGAGGGCTGGACGGGACCAGCGGAGACGTAGGAGAAGGAGAGAGGATATGGGCATCAAACCCCATGGGGAGCGCCAGGTCCATAACGTCCTTAATATATATTTGGCTTGCCACATGAGAGGCCGGCGGCCTAGAGCGCGGGGCGGCGGCCGGCTGACTTGAGAGCGCAGTGGCGAATTTTGTTGTACAGTATGTAATATTCCTGTAATATTCTTGTGGTAATGTGTGGTATTACTTTCACACTTTTTGTAGTATTTACCACATGATTTTGTTGTACAGCATGTAATATTCCTGTAATATTTTTGCGGTAACGTGTGGTATTAATTTCACATTTGTATAGTATTTACCACAGGATTTTGTTATGTAGTATGTAATATTCGTGTGGTACCACTGTGTGGTCACATTTCTATAGTATTTACCTGTTTACCTATACACCTATTCTGTGTTGTACAGTATGTAATATTGCCGTAATATTCTTGTGTTATTACAGTCATATTTCTGCAGTAATACTAGGAATTTCCTGTAATAAACCTGCGGCCCTTAATTGTTATATTTTTGGAGTGTTCTGTGGTATTCCTTTAACCTTTCAAGTGAAGGTACACTGTAAACCCCGATAAGCCTCAAAAACATTGAGTACAAGTAACTCAAAAAACTTAATGACTTTTTTGAACAGAATTTTCTTAACCGCTTCCATTTAACGCAGTGAAAATTAATATTTAAAATATAATAATATATTGTTAATTGTGGAAGATTAATTTCTACACACTGTAGAATTTAAACATTTTCCACAATACCACAAAACTTTTACAACCTCAAAATGCAAAAGCATTTCATTAACAAATATCAAATGCAGATGTACTTTGGTACATCTCAATAAATGAAATATAAGTCTTTTTAACCTTTTAAAACAAAAGCTTTTTTGCCCTAAATTGCCCAGCCTCATCACTAACAGGAGTCAAGTAAATGTGTTATAGCAAGGAAAACCTGTAAAGGCAATGTGTACAAGGATATCTGGCTTCAAACTGAAAAGGACAAGACAGCAGCAACAGTAAAATGACAAAATGCAAACATTTTACAAAATTATTTCTTTTTACAGGTTTACATTCAATAACTGCTGTTAGTGATAAGGCTGGGTGCATATATAATGCCAAAAAATTAGCAGACAGTAATTGTGCAGACAAGTGTTACTCATTCAGAAGATGAGAATCCCTGATGTCAGCTGTGTTGTAGTTTGGAGCGGTTAGCCAAGCCCAGGCCCAGTTCTACAGGGGTCTGAGCAAAAGCACCCTCACTTTAAGTAATAGCATGCTAGTGGAAGAGATCTAGCAAACTATCCCCGGAACATCTTCAAGATCTGGTTCATCAGACTCCTCCTGAATAAATAAGAGAGAGACAAACAGAAATTAATAACCAACTAACCAATATCAAGTCTAATATCATGTTTATTAATACAGTGTGTTATTTACACAACAGGTTGTGTCAAAGCAACTTTACAGTATTAAATAGGACAATAGTGTGTCAATAATGCAAAGGTTGCATGTTGCAGCAAAGTCAGATTGCAGAGGACTCATCTGGGTCTAAAATCTGCATTTAAACTGCATTTTTAATCTTCAGTCCACTGACCACCATTAAAATCCACTGTTTGGAGAAAAATCCTGGAATGTTTTCCTCAAAAACATTAATTTCTTTTTGACTGAAGAAAGAAAGACATGAACATTCTGGATGACATAAGGGTGAGTAAATTATCAGTAAACGGTGATTCTGGAAGTGAACTAATCCTTTTAGTACAATCATGTTAAATTTGTTTAGGTCAGAAAGCAAGGTAAGGAATTAGATAATTTTAACACATTATCACAAATCTGAGCAAGTGCTGTGTTGAAAAGTTTAAGTAGTACAAATGTAATGATAACACTTTGCTATGCAGAACATTTAAAGAAAAATGGCCCTCTTCATATTAATCAAACAGACAAATCCCATTCTGAATGCTGATGAAAATGTCATATATACTTGTGCTCATACATTTACAGTAACACTTTAGAATAAGGTAAACTTATTCACTATTAACTACAACTTTTCCCTCAATAAATTCCTAATTTGCTGCTTATTAATAGTTAGTGAGTTAGTTGTTAAGTTTAGGTATTGGGTAGGATTAGGAATAAAACGATTGAACACTACAGATTTTTATATACTCCACAAGACAAAATAATATCTAATTTAAATGACCACGTTCAAAAGTTTACATACCCTTGAATCTCAACACTGTGTGTCGTTTCCTGGATGATTCACGACTGTTTTTATCTTTTTTATCTTTTATCTTAAGTTCCTTGTTTGTCCTGAGCAGTTCATCTGCCTGCTGTTCTTCAGAAAAATCCTCCAGCTCCTGCACATTATTTGGTTTTCCAGCATCTTCTACATATTTGTACACTTTCCACATGTGACTGTATGATTTTGAGATCCATCTATGTAACAATGAGAACAATTGAGGGACTCATACATAAGTATCAGTAAATGTTTTCACCTTTTGTAATAGTAGGCAACACAATGCATTAAGAGCCGGGGGGGGGGGGTGTAAACTTTTGAACAGGAATGTTTTGAATGTGTACATTTTTCTTGTTTGCATATTCATGGAGTCGTTTTTATAAATTTAGTCATTATATAATATTAAAAATAAGTATATTAGAATGATTTCTGAAGGGTCAAGTGACACAACTTACACTGCCAAATCATTGGGAAATCATAAGGATTGTAAGAAAAGACTGAATTACATGTTACGCATGTTGCCCTTTTACAAAGGTTTATAACTATAAAACCTGTGTTAATTTAAGGCTGCTAAAGACCAGGTCAGATTTGTTGCAGTAGGCTACTCTGTTATTTAAACTTACACAAATGACATATTTCTATAAGCTGTTGTTCTTAAGTTTAATGTATTTCAGGATTTTAAGACAAGATTAAATTACATGTTTTACATTCATGTTTTACATGTTGCCCTTTAAGAAAAGTTTATTTCTAAGATAACTAGGATAATAAAGCAAAACTGCAAAAATAGTTGTTAACATGCAGGTTCTATGGCACAATAAACAATTGTGTGTGCAAGAAGAAGCACTGCCTTTTTTTTTTTTTTTACTTAAACTTTATTTTTGGTTGTAATATTTTAGCAAGAATTATCTTCCAACAAGCATGAACATGTTAAAAGTAGATGCATGCTACAAATATTTTTGACCTTAACCATATGTTCCTTATAAAAAGAATGTTGAAAACACTGGAAAGAAAAAGAAGGCAACCTTTCAGTGACCTGTATAAAAATTTTTTTTAGCAGTTCATCATCATATAATCATCTCACTGATTACCTCACTTCAGTTAAGCTCTCCACATACTGAACAGCTGCAAGATATATGTCTATCCCAAAACAATCAGAGTGTTGCAGTGGGTCAATCATTTGTTTAAGTTCTGCTATGTCATGGTCAGTTAACACTAGAACCGCCAGGGGTCGCTGTATACCTAAAAACGCCATGCGGGTAAATTTTACCCACGCACATGAGTAGTGTTTTGATGTGACTAAAGAACATTTATTTCACTGTATTATGCCACTGTCTTCATAAAGAACTGTCTAGAGTCATAGAAAATGATTGTCTAGTCATCAACTATATTTTTTGTCCTGTTGTTTTATGTTTAAGGCTTTTTATGCAGGCTACAGTCAGTTTTCATAACGGTCAAAATAAGCTAAACAAGCCTGCACTGACAAAGAGAACTAAAGGAAGTAACTACATATTTGGGTGATGTGATGATATAATTCATTGTTATTAATCAATATATTAAAACCATTCATGTTATTTAAATTACTAAAATAGCCTATAGACAATAACGTGTAATAATAATTCACCACGCTGCATAGGATGATGCGATGACAAATTCAGGTGCACAGCTTAACCTAATAAATTATTAATTTGTTCAGTTATATAATTTATAATTTGAATAAGTGAACAACGGCAATAAACTCCGGGTAATCAAAAAAAAAAAAAAGGTTGTACATAGATCGGTTTTTATTTTAATTTTTTTTCAGGAAACGTGCTGACTAGAATAAATGGCAACACAGAAGCAAACAATAAACAATAGAAATAGCAAAACAAAAGTTAAATAATTAATCCAAAGTCTGATGAATATGACTAACGTTAGGCTAAAACATCTAAATATGAGATCAGTCTGTCAGATGAGCCTTCAGATACTGAGCCGACCCAGGAGGACGCATAACTTACCATCAGACTCTCCATCACTCATGGTATTTAGTGCTTCTAATACCTCTTCGGCATCAATAAATCGGCTTCTTTTATTCATTTTGACTTTATTTATGAAACTGATAACTAATTCAGTGAGTAAAAAGCACTGCCTAGCAATGTACAATGTTACATAAGCGTAATGATAATGACAGCATGAAAATACAGGCATTATATATATATATATATATATACACATACATACACACGGGTAAATTTGACCCGTGTTGGCGCTTTTGACCCCGTTTTTCAATCTGGTGTTATCTAAACACTTTTTAACACCAGGGGATTTTAAATTACACAATTTTAGTAAAAGTCAATGACTGGGAGACTTGAGTGGTTTATTGAAAACCTGTAATGTACATTTGAATAATAGGTACGGGTAAAAATTTTCCCCGTGGCAGTTCTAGTGTTAATGGAATGTCTAGCTCTGGAACATTGACTGGTTTGGCTCTGCACTGTATCCACTGTTATTCCATTCAATGTCAATGTCCTAAAAAGAAAAGTAAATGTAGAGCCCTGATGGAGTTATTGCATTTGGGTGTGAGATTTTGTTCAATGCTCATGGGATGGTTGTCCCACCCATCAGAAAAGTCATACAGAATTTCCTGGATGCGTGGCAGGAAAACGAAATGGTGATTCACAGGTGATTCTCTTCCAAGGTGCGCAGGATGTTTTGATAAACACTTGTAACTCCAATGTAGACATCACGCCACAGACGCTCTATTCTTTGTTTTAACAATAGCATGTAAACACTCATTATATATATTATAACAATGTATGTTACAATGATAAAAGAATAGGCAAATGTGAAATGCTATTGTAGCTTCTAATAATATTTGTCTAAATTCTGTTATTTATAATTTTGTTATTTTACATTTTATATCAATGTAACAATGAGTTTCAAATAAAAAACAATTGTTAACAACAAAAAGCAACACATAATTCAAATTACTTTTGATTTTGCTTGCTTTTACCAGCAATGAAGCTATTATACTATTAACAGTAGTCCAGAAAAACAGGCAGAAAGTAATACACGAAAGGCAGACCAAATATAACAACAGAAACGCTCAGTAAGACAGAATAACTGGCAATACTTCGCAAAGGCCATGTGCTCAGTCTCTGGCTTATAAAGCCACCAAACAGGAAGTGAGTGGAGAAGCAGAGGGAGAGGAACACAGTCAGTACTCAGGTGAGGGCTCCCTCTGCTGGCTTGGCATGACATATAGTCAGTTCCACGAACTGAAAACATTAGCTGGGCCACACCCACATTTTCCCCTCAATGATCACCTGTCACTCTACAAAACAAAGCATTAAACAATGAAGCATTACTTAACCACAATTGATTATGAACCAGGTGGTCAAATCTTAGATAAAAGATTTGCTGATTTCTAGGTTTCTATGTAAAACAGTCTTACCTCTGTGGAAAGCCATGTTCATTTACAGCCTCACTGAATATGGCCAAATGGGTGTCAGAGCGATTATTGTTTGCCACCTTTAGGTACATTATCTGTACAATAAAACATAATAGGATGTAAATGTAAATTGATAAAATAAATCATTTTTAGGACAAGTAAAATGTGAACATTGCACTGTCAAGAAACTTAAGAAAAGTCTTACCTTTCTTGAATAACCATCCTCCAAAAATTACAATGTTGTACCTAGGTTACAGGTATAAACAAAACATCACTTGAAACAATAAAAATGACTACAAATTGCTACAGTTGATACAGTTTTTTTGTTGAAAACGCAGTTCATAGTCTCTCCCAGAATACTGAGTCAGTGTAACTGTGACCCAGTAGGTGAAATCCAGGTTTCAAGTGTCATAATGTAAATATGAGATATCAATATTTCACTATTATTTTTATCATTGGCAAGGCCTTTCTGAGTTATTAAATATCAATGTTATATTTTCACAGAATTCTCTTTACATTACATAATTACATAGGAAAATTTTATGTAGAAAACAATAAATCACAAAAAAAAAAAAAAAAAAAAAAAAAAAAAAAAAAAAGAAAGACTTTAGCTGGGATTTCAAATTAGAGTTACAAATAGCAAAAGTGTCAGTGTTACTGCTGAATATGAAAGATATTTTACTAACTACACTCTGGTATTACTTGACAATGATTTCTCAAATATACAAACTACCATTGTGAAATTCCATGCAGACTTACCATCGATCCATGAAATCTGTGCAGCAAGAGTGCGAAAGGCAAGAGCATATTCAGCCGCAGTCATTTTCCCCTGAGAGAGTTCTAGTAAACGGTCACCCGTGTTCTTGCCCTCTTTAGGATAGTCAAAGACCTCACAGAAGCGTTGCAAGAATATTTCAAATGTAGGAAAAGTACTTCCGTACTCTCTACACACCGCCGTAATCCACTCTAGTGCCTTGCCAGTAAGCAATGAACAAACAAATGTGATCTTACCAGCCTCGGTAGAATACAGCGTCGGTTGTTGATCCACAAACAGAGCACTGTAATATAAATCCTTTACATTTCGTCAGGTCGTCATCAGACTTCTTCGGGAACGCTAAGCGTGGACTCACTTGTGATGGCATCTCTGGAGTGTGTGCAGTGGCGGTGTTAGTTTGCGTTGCGGCCATCTCTGGTGGGGAAATGTTGAGATTCTGAAGTGCCTTTACTAGTTCCTCCGTGAGCAACGTGAGGCAATTCAGCTGGTGAACCAAAATGTTAACCATAGTAGAACAAGACTTCACAAGGAGGCAGGGAAAACATACTGCTTAAATAGGCCAGTAGATTGGTTACAGCTGGACCAGATGATCAGTGCCAGGTACAGGACTGATGGGAGATGTAATGTGAAGGTGAGCGTGTGTATGTGTGAGTCATTATTTGGGCGATGGAGCCCTCTGATGGTCGAAGGAGGGAATCATGGAGTTCGTCACTGTGACAAGTATATATAGTATATACTATATTATAATATGATAGGTATTTAATGAATGCAAAGTGTTGATTGATGCTTGTTATATAGTTGCTTGCTAGGTTTGTGTGATTCTAACATGCACACACACAAAAAAAAAAAAAAAAAAAAATTAGTGATAACAATAATAACAAACAAATTAATTAGATTTAAATCTTACATCAGGGACATCTGCATTCGATTTTATAGGCTGAAATAAATAAGCAGAAATATTACTACTGAGCAACCAAAAAACTCTAAAGGTCTTAAAATGTTTAAAAAGGCAATAGAAATGCAAAGGATTGTCATTACTAAATATTATTAAAACTTAAATGTTTTATGTAAACAAATCTAACCTCAATTAGTAAATGCTCTGTAGCCAGAAGGAGAGGTGGGATTTCTGTGAAAGTAAAATTAAATGTGAACAGATTTTGCTAAATACAGCAGAAGTGTAAGCACACACACACACACAATCAGTGGCAATGTTTCAATGTGTTTCAATGACAATCTGATTCTTTAGTGAAGAATTAGGAAAGTACATTAATACTGTCAGCAGCCAGCGTGAATACATGGATAAATCACAAGCACTTTATGATAAAACATTTTAAAACCATGAAGAGGGTCAACATCAACGCACACACACACACACACACACACTCAGATCCCTTGTCACATGTTCATTGCATTGCACCACTAAAGTGAGTGTCATGTATGAACAGCAGCATATGAAGAGGTATGAGAAATGCAGGTAGCTCGTAACCTCCTTGGTTTAAGGGGAATATATGTACAGTGCTCTGAACTGACATCCACCCTCACGGAAAAGGATTATCAGATGGTTGGATTCGCACCGCTCAATTTCTGTAGAATTATGCCAACAAATAGTTACACAATATATATCAGTTTTTTTAAGCAATACTATCTTGATACTAAAGCACATTGATAGAAACCGCACTCACCTCCAGAATTGTGTTCTTTTGGGCTTTGTTGACTTTTCCCACAAGTCAGCAGTGAGTGATGGCATTCTGGATGATCGATTTGTTGGACTTTGTTCGAATCCCGCCTCGTGGACCTTTCCCAATCCCAGAGGGGGGGCCTCTCTCTCCCACTCACTTCCTGTCTCATCTCCACTGTCCTATCAAAGAAAAATGGAAAAAAAGCCCCAAAAATAAATAAAATGTATTAACTCTGAAATAGCTAGTCGATATCAGTCAACTCACAGTGTGATGTGACAAAATAAATAAAAGAGTTCAGATGCAAAACCAGTTAAAAGCCATCTCGGTCAAAAATAAGATAATGATACTAAGTGAATGCTCCTGACACATATTATACGTCCATCAAATACTTTTACTTCAAACTCGCTAAATTCCAGCCTCAGCCCAATCAGAAGTACCAGTACTTACATAGAAACCTATACAAAGTAGCCAGAAAGAAACGCTCATTTTAAAGAAAAACGTCAGATGGATTTAACTGGTTTTGCATCTGAACTCTTTAAATATAAACTAAAATGCATGAATGTATTACATAATGTATTAAATAAATTAAAAATAAAGTAAAAACATGTAAATAAATTGAATTAAAAATAAATAAGAATAATTTGGAGAATTGCTGAAATAGCTAGTCGGTATACATCAACTCAAAACTGTGATGTGCTATAATGATTGCTTTTAGTATAGACAGTTATATTGATTATTATTATTGATTAAATGCAATTACAGTTTAAAACAGGGCGTTTTAAAAAGGAATTACAGGTTTTTGAGTAATATGAAGGTAAGCAGAGAACAACAAAACCAACATTTCTGCGTAAATCTATCTCTTTAAGACAAAAAAGTGGGCTTCACATTCATGATTCCCTGTTCCCGCTCACCTGTGTGAACTGGCCCCTCCTGATGCCACACTGTCACCTTCAGTAGCAGCAGACAACAATGAGAGAGACAATCCAGGGGGAGCAGAACAGAGACAAACTGCCGGAAAGAGGAAGAGTGACGTTAAAATCAAACGTAGCATGTACAGATGTGCAAATGAATGCATATCAAGTTAGAAACAGAGTGCATTAAAAGTAAATCTTACGAGCAGAACAGGAAGATTCAGCGTGATGCAGTGATTTAGGCTGTGGCTTCCTGTTACATGGGCATGGTTTGGTCACACCCTGCTCATCTGGAGGTTCTTGCTGCTTCTGCTGCAGCCCTTCTACAGTATTTACTTACACAAAGACACACTGAATCGAGCGTGACTGATACCTGGCTTCATCTCGTTTGAGTTCTGACTCTACCTCCAGCTGCTGCTTATGTATTCGCACCTCTTCAGTCTTAGACACAACTGGATGGGTAGACAGGTCCCAGTCTCTGCCGTGGGTCTCTGCTTCGTCTACTTTGTCCTGGTGGCCGTCTGCTCCACCGTGGTGGTCTGCTCAAGCCTGATGGTCTCCTGCTCCTTCTGTTCCACTGTGGAGGTCTTCTGCTCTGTCTGCCCTGCCGTGGTGGTCTCCTGCTCCGCCATGGAGGTCTCCTGCTCCGTCTGCTCCTGTTCTGGTGGCCCTCAGCCTCACCTGTCCTGCCGGCTCTGCCCTGGTTCCTTGCTCTGCTGGTCCTGCCTCAGTCCCCAGGTCCTCCACATGGACCTCGGCCCTGCTCCACCGCTCTCTTGGATTGTTTTGTGTTTGGAGCTTCTGGAAGCCGCTGCTTGGGGGGGGGGCTATGTCACGAACCTGGTCCATGAAATTCAGTCCGCTCACCACCAGAGGTCGCCGTGCCATTCTAATGACATTCACATTACACAGACTGTTGCTCTACACCCTGGGCTACATTTCCGATGTTCCACCTCACTGAGTACACACACCGGTGTATCCGGACTCACTATAAATACAAGACCCTTCCCACTATTCTGGGCCGATTATTGCATTGCATTTAGCACTCCCCTAGTCTTAGCAGCTTTACGGAGCCATCTCCAATTATCCTGTGTTTAGATTATTCTTGTTCTTGCCTTGTTATCTAAGTTTTGTTTCCTAGCTTATTATCTCATCTTGTTTAGTCAGCAGCCTACCCTGGAATTATCATCCCCTGTCGTGGATTTATTTTTCGTCTTGCTGTTTTGGACTCTGTTTGCACCTCGTATAACCTCTTGCATGTATATTGGATGACCCTTTTGCCTAACCCCCTGGATTACATTCGCCATTGATCGACCCTCGCTTGTCTTGGATTACTCTTGTGTCTTCATATACCTGTTTACCGATGTTCGACCCTGCCTGCTGTTTTGACCATGTCTTTGTTTAATAAAGCCTTGCACATGGATCCGCCCGCCTCTTGCCTCGTTCGCTCTGTAACAATGGTGGGGGAGGAAAAAAATGCAAATAGTTATCTCGTTATTTCAACATACAGTAATAACTCGTTATTTTGAGATATTAAGTTGTTATTTCAACGGAACTCGTTATTTCGAGATATTAAGTTGTTATTTTGACATAATAACTTGTTATTTGGTGGGAAAAAAATAAAACTTATGGTGGGGGAAGAAAAAACTTATCTCATTATTTCGACATAACTTGTTATTTCGAGATATTAAGTCATTATTTCATAATTACTAATTATTTTGTAGTTATTTAGATATGAGCCGCTAGAGGGCAGAATAAGACATGGAATCAATTAAAGAATGCATTGTAGTTATGCTGACCTACTGTTAAGCACTTATACAAGTTAGTGCTGCAAAATCCTAGAGGTTTATCGTGGGAATTTGCATTCATGCCAGGCATTCACTCCAAGCTAAGCTTTATTGAGGTTTATATAGCCCATAAATGCTACATATTACTGTAAAAGGTTGTCATTAACCCTCTGGGGTCTGAGGGTGTTTTGGCACCCTGGAGAAGTTTTGACATGCCCTGAAATTTGTGCTGGATGTGATAGTATAGAGTTTTTTCTATAAAATGATTCTATAAAATCATCTCATTCACTCGTTTACAGAAAACAGTATACTGATTTAAATTTTCTAAGACATGTTTTGTGATTGAAAGGGAATATGCAAGGGAGTGACAACGGCAATGAATATTTAGTGATTCACAACTGAGAGACAAAAGGCCCCCCACATAGCAATTGACATCTGGCCCAGCTCTGGGCCAAGCAAGCAGTTACACTCGGCCCAAGTGCAGCAAAGAATTACGGCCCTTGAGTGGCCCAGATCTGGACTACAGACATGAGCCACACCTGAGCCATAACTGGCCCAAATCTCAGCCAAATAGTAACTTATAACCAGCCCAGAACTGAGCCAGAACAAGTTTTAATAGTGCTACCCCCAAGCAACCATTGAATCAATGTTAAAAGTAGTTGATTTGTCAATGTTAATGACATTGAATTAATGTAACTTTAGTTCCTGCTATTAATGTTATAAAAAAAATTGAAATTTCAACAAACCACCATTGTTGTGATCAGTGATCGCTTTAGTTGGGCTCTTGATTCTTTGTACTTTAATGTTTGATTTTCTGTCTTTTATGACAATGTGTGAAAGCATATTGTTTGAGACAATGAAAGCTAAGATCTGTTGGGATCAGATGATGGTGACTGTAATCATTATGAGGTTATTTAAATAAGCTTACAATTTTGTGATACTGCAATGTGAGATTAAAGCCGAAGTACAGCTATCATATGAATTAACAGAAAATGAAAAAAAAAAAAAAATCTTAAAATTGCTGAATCAATTTGGGGGTTGTTTCATGTATACCAGATGTTAACCTGGCCTGGGATTACTTCAGATTAACATTCTTATCCTTATCAAATGACTCAGAATAAGTAGTAGAGATAATCCTCGGTTCAATGATACTGTTTCTACTTTTATAAAACAGAGGAATGCTGCATGGGCCAAGGCAAAGAAATCAAATAATTCTGCAGATTGAAACTCTTATAGAGCGTTACGAAATAAGTGCACAGAATTAATCAAAAGTGCAAAGTGTGATTATTATCTGTCTATGATAAATGAAAATCTAAATAATCCTGTACATTTTTGGAAATTAGTAAAGTCTATGTCAGGATCCAGACCGGTCTCTAATTTCATTTAAATGAAATTCATTTAAATGTTAATCACACTGAAGTCAAAGGCAGAGAAGTTGTTGCAGATACTTTTAATAATTACTTTATATCAGTCGGCTTGACTTCCAAGTCTATCAACTCGAGCGTCCATACTTCTATTGAAACTGTTGAGTTTGCTCAAAATTGTTCTTCAAATTTATTTAATTTTATGCCTATCACTGTTGCACAAGTTCTTAAAGCTCTAGAGAATTTAGATACTACAAAATCACCTGGAATTGATAAAATCGAACCTTATTTTCTACAACTGGCAGCTGATCTTGTTGCAGAACCTATAGCTTCTATATTTAATTTGCCTCACCTTCAATGTAATTGTTATGATTCCTGTCTGGTCAGCCCGCCACCGGAGGTCGCTGTGCATCTCTCGCACTTTCACATCTCACAGACTACGTCTCCCATCACACATCGCGCTGATTGTGCCAACACCTGTGGCCAATCAGGTGTGCTATAAAAGCCCCGGACTTTCCCCCTGTGACTCACGGAGTATTGTGGTTATTTCATTGTTCCGCGTATGTCCCTAGTTTCCTCGTTCCCTAGTTTCCGAGTTCCCGAGTTTCCTAGTTCCCGAGTTCCCTGTGTTTAGCTTTCTCGCCTTGTGGTTATTTCGTCTGTCTTGCCGCCTGCCTTTGGACTACTCGCTCGTTTGTCTGGATTATCCCTTTGCCTATCCCCTGCGGATTGTGTTCGCCGATCTTCGACCCACGCTTGCTTCACGGATTATTCTTGTGTCTCGCTCCATTATACCTGTTTGCTGTTGTCTACTCTGCCTGTTCGACTATGTCTTTGTCTCGCCCTATGAATAAAGCTTTGCAAATGGATCCGCTCGCCTCTCGTCTCTTTCCAACCGTTACAGAATACTCCGTCACAACAGGATCCAGCAGCTTTACAAACGGGCAGTCAACAAGTATGGACACAACAAGGTTTCTTTTCAGATTAAAACAAGGACCGCGATCATTAGAACAACACATCTGTGAATTTCTAGCCATTGCCAACCATTCAGACCTCCTGGACTATATTTTGATTGAGATTTTTTGTGACAGTGTGAACGAACATTTAAAGGTGAGATTTAGACGCGAGGGTCCGCGTTCGTCTCTGGCTGTTTTTTTGGACTATGCATTGTTGTGTGTGGACTCGTCCTTTACTGTGGGTGTCGCGGAGGAGGAACGTGACATCACGGTTGGGGCAGCCGCGAAGTTTAGTCAGCCACAAACCCCGGGACATTTTGATTTAATGATCGCTACTGCGGTATTGAGCCCCACCTGTGAGATGGCTGCTGCACTGGAGCACGTTCACGTAATGGCGGCTTCCACGGCGGCGGTTCTCAAGATGGCGGCCGCGCCAGAGCGCGTTCATGCTATGGCGGCGTCCAGAGTCAAGTCACGTCCCAGCTGGTTGTCCAGAATCAAGTTACGTCCCGTCTGACCGCCCAGAGTCAAGTCACATCTCGTCTGACCGCCCAGAGTCAAGTCACGTCTCGTCTGACCACCCAGAGTCAAGTCACGTCTCATCTGACCTCCCAGAGCCACGTCAGGCCATGACTGCCAGTGTGATGGCGGTCACTATTCTGAGTATATGGGCCGCACACTACGCTCCAGAGGTCTCGTCTGATCACAAGCCTTGCTCCAGAGGTCTCATCTGATCACAAGTCTGCTCCAGAGGTCTCGTCTGTTCACAAGCCTGCTCCAGAGGTATCGTCTGTTCACAAGTCTGGAGGGCTCCTGCACCTCCTGCTCCACCCTGGAGGGCTCCTGCGCCTCCTGCCCGCCCTGGAGGGCTCCTGCGCCTCCTGCCCGCCCTGGAGGGCTCCTGTGCCTCCTGCTCCGCCCTGGAGGGCTCCTGCATCTCCTGCTCCGCCCTGGAGGGCTCCAGCGCCTCCTGCTCTGCCCTGGTGCTCTGCCGACTCTGCCTTAGTCGCCTGGTTCTCCACATGGACCTGGCCCTCCAACCCTCGCCTTGTCTCGCCCCCGCCCCACCGTTCCCCTGGATTGTTTTTTTGTGTGGAGCATCTGGAAGCCGCTCCTTGGTGGGGGGCTCTGTTATATTCCTGTCTAGTCAGCCCGCCACCGGAGGTCGCTGTGCATCTCTCGCACTTTCACATCTCACAGACTGTTGCACTACACCCCGGACTACGTCTCCCATCACACATCGCGCTGACTGCACCAACACCTGTGGCCAATCAAGCGTGCTATAAAAGCCCCGGACTTTCCCCCTGTGAATCACGGGGTATTGTGGTTATTTCATTGTTTTGCGTATGTCCCTAGTTTCCTAGTTTCCTTGTTCCCCAGTATCCAAGTTCCCGAGTTCCCGAGCAATAGTTACTCCATTATTAAAGTGGGGTGATCCTGCAGATCCAAATAATTATCGCCCTATTTCCAGGGGCGTGTCTACATGGTGGCCAGGGGTGGCATGTTTCTTTTTATGGTTTTCAAAACTGAAATGTCTTTTAAGACCTATGATGTCTTTAAGTTTGTCCCAGAAAACACAAATGAGCACAGTATATAAAAAGAAGCCACTGCCATACATGAAGAACATTTTCAAAATATAATTTAACAAGTGGGACTGTAACATGAACTTCTGGAACTTATATTTAGGTAACACTTAGATGTGTAAGGCCAGCAAAAAGAAAATTATGGCAATGTATGGTTTTTAAAACTGAAATGTCTTTTAAGACCTATAATGTCTTTACGTTTGAACATTTTCAAAATGTACTTTAGCTGGGCATGCACATAATTTACCTTACAAGTTATTGTCAGCTTTACAACAGATCCATTTTCAAGAAGCTGGCATCTAAGACACTCACAGGTTCTCTTCAAAATTCAGAGTAGGTACTGTAAGTGCAAGGTATCTGCAACAGTGGACCACATGTATGTGCCACTGGACACCTGTGTAAACTCAATATCAATGTGTGAAACACAGATAACATCAGCTCCAGTGGTAAAGCGCAGAAATGTATGCAGTTTATCTTTGTCGAATGAGATCGAATGAACAGCTTTAAAAACTGTATTGTTTTGCTCTGAGAAGGTTGGAATTTTGAATCCATAAAGTGCTAAAACTGCAGAAACAGTTGGAAGCAGACTTTTTAAAGTATACTGAGCATCATTTAAAAAGCATACATTGGCTCCTGTATTAGTTGTTTGTGCTCAGTTTGAATGATTTATGGTATCTCCATCAGGAACAGCCCGCCCATTTTGGAAACATGTCGAGTAGGTCATCCCTGTCATACGCTTTTCCTTCCAGCACAGAGCTGCAGATGTCTCTCAAATGGCATGACAAACCTTGAATAAAACATAATGTATAAAACATGACTTACAGTGCATAGTGGCAAATATCTGTCATACTATTCAGTGGCTCATTTAGCATGCGGCACTATTCAATTGTACAATTGGCAACAATACTACAGTACATACCTAAGAAAAGATTCAATCAGCATGCCTGGTGTCGCTTTGTTCTCCCCATGAAGGAGACAGACTGCAAAGGCCAACGACAGCTTCACTGGAAAGTATCCATGATCCTGGTATCTTTTTAGTAGAATTCTACTGCCTCCCATTCCCTGATGCATCAATGACACATTCATCAACAAAGGTAACGGTTACACTTTATTTTGATAGTCCACTTTAGACATTCTACCAACTATAAGTAACTTTGCAAATACATGTCAACTAATTCTTATTAATTTGCAACTAAATGTCTACTAACTCTCAGAGTAGACTGTTAGGTTAGGTTTAGGGTTAGAAGAATAAGTTGACATATAATCTACTTACTAGTCTACTAATACTCTAATGAATAGCTGACATTAAGTTGCAAAGTTACTTACTGTTAGTAGAATGTCAAAAGTGGACTATCAAAATAAAATGTTGTTGTAAACTTTTTCTTAGAAACCAGGAGATGTTTTGGATATCTTGAAGCAGAAGTTTCTCTTTATTCAGAAACTAGCTGTGTGTCGCTGCAGTCATCAAAAGTCGTCTGACAAAAACTCAGCACAGTAGAATATTTAGGTTTCGAGGGGGAGGAGTACATAGAGGTGGAATCAATCTAAACAAAGCATGCAAATGTGGTACAGGAAATCAGCCCAGTAAAAGATTTTTCCCAGCCTTGATCTATTTTGAATACAAGTGTCATTCAAATGCATAGGTGCTTAAACAAAAGGCACAATTGAACCTTGAGCTTAGAATTCACACTTAACTTGGGAAACCTGCCAGATGTTCAGGAACTGCATAAAGGCAAAAGGTTACTGTCTCAGGGCCTGGACTGCCTGCTCTTAGAATGTCACAATATACATACACTTTTCAGTTCATGCTGTTATATTGGAACCTAGCATAGGATCAGCATATTTTAAACAGATTCTTAAATTTGTAATCCCACAGTGTTACCAAGGTAACTGACAGTCTAGCCTCACAATACTGGCATCTTTGAACCGTTCCACCATATCATTAATGATGTTGACACGATGTAGTCTCAGCACCTTCGGAGCAGAATCTTGATGTGTTACCAAATGTTCTACCTCTCTTGACCGGGATGGAATTTCTTCTAGATGTGTTACTAACTACCATCTGTTAGGAAGGAGATCTAGCCCTGGCTGAGTTAGCACTGGTTTACATTTACATACACACCATTCATATACACCCCCCGCCTCCTGCCTGGCAGCCGTAGTGGGGGGTGCACACGCTATCTCACGGCACACATACATAAAGCACCACGTTACTTTTCCCCTCCCTATAAAACATATTATACTTACATACATACCTGGGATCTGTTATATGTATTTTTGTATGTCTTACCTGTTTCATGTTGCTTTTGTAATGGTTCTGAGTCGGAGGAGGTGGCAGCAAAGCCAAATGCTATTGTGGGCGGACTCTTATTTTGAAGCCGGCCACACTCTTCCGATCTCGCCGATCACCTGGAAGGGGATTGGGGAAATGTATAAAAAGTGCTTCTGCACTTGTAAGTTTGTCTCTCAGTAGGCCGGACAAGTGAGCGTGCAATAGTAGTGCCGTGAACAAGTCAAAACCCCTTATCAACAATGTATATTGTGGATACCTGTGTATATATTGTATATTTTGGGATATTTTTTGATTTTGGGATATTTTTTGATCATTGTTTTGTTTATTTTTTCTTTTGTATAGTTTTTTTTTTGGTACTTTGTAAATATTGCACATCTGTGGATCACCTAAGCCTCACTGTAAATAAACACCACCTTGCACCAGAGTGCACTTTCGAGTCGAGCCATCCTTTTTTTCATTACAACACGGACACTTACCACGTCCAGGAGAGCTGCTGCAAAGCGGCTTTCTCACAGCGACTCTTCTTGATGTATTAACAAATGTGCTAGCTCTCTTGACTGAGAAGGCGTCTATTCTTGATGTGTTACCAAATGTGCTGCCTCTCTTGACCGAGATGGCGTTTCTTCTTGATGTGTTACCAAATGTGCTACCTCTCTTGACCGGGATGGAATTTCTTCTAGATGTGTTACCAAATGTGCTGCCTCTCTTGACTGAGATGGAATCTCTTCTTGATGTGTTACCAAATGTGCTACCTCTCTTGACTGGGATGGTATCTCTTCTTGAGGTGCATCTATTGAAAGAGTATCATCAGAGGTTGTGATGATGAGCTGGGTTATCATCACGTGAACATCAGTTTACAGTGTTATGAGGAGGTAGTCAGGATCCTCCACTGGACCAAACTGTATTTCATTATCAGATGACAAATGGGTCTCGCCCGTTATGTAGCAGTCATCGTTTTGTTCTGATGGTGTTTCTGAAGTTTGAAGATCCTCCGAAGAAGCTTCAGATTCTTCAAGTTCAAGTGTTACCAAGTAGAATCTCAGTACTCCCAGTTTAACAAATTCATACAGCCCTCCAACGGTGATATCATGTGGCATTTCACACTCTTGAAAATCATATATTTTGAAAGAGAAACTGACTTCAGGACCTTTTTTTGACTGACCCAGAGGAAAAAAAGTTCCTTTCCCAGCTTAATGAGGTCACCATAACCGGCAGTTTTCGGAACAGTTTTCTTGTCCCACCACCACCTTTTGTTCGAACTTGTTTTCCATTGTGTATCCATCCAAGTTCAATCCGTCTTGTCTCTTTGCAAGCATTTTTGTTTCCAATCAACTTTCTTGTGCTCCCACATTCCTCCTTTTCACCAGTGTCTTATGAGAAGTTTAAGGCATGTCCAAGTTTCATTTTCTTCTTTAGTTTTTCTAGAAGAGTTTTCTAGATGGTTGCCATTGTCACAGTAATGCCTTAACGCAACCCTATCACCAAGGGCTGGCAGGAATCTCTCCAATGTGTTGTCATTCATTGTTATTACTGTTGAGTGGTCAATCTATGAACATATAAATGTACACGTTTAGGGATACGTAAAGGCTGCAGTTTCACCCATCATGAGCAAAATTACTGACACTTAAAACTTACAACCCTAGTCCAAAGATGGATTAGGTCTGATAATGTTCTATTAGTTACATTTAAATTGATTCCTCTTGTAATTAGGGATGTAATGATACACCCAGAACTGGCTGAAAATCAATAAAAAATATGTGCTAAATGTTCTACAATCTACATGTTAAATAAATTACGAAACTTTTGAGACGGGGCTTATGTGAATGTATAGCAGAGGGGAACTGACTGTGTTCAGAAAAGTTTAGATGGTATTTTTCTTTGACCTTACTTCTGTACAATGCATTTTACAGTCGTGCTTGTAAGCGAGCAGCACTGCTTTGTTCACAGCGGTAACCAAGAAAGCGTTCTCTAAGACAGTGGTTCTCAATTCCAGTCCTGGGGGACCCCTGCTCTGCACATTTTGCATGTCTCCCTTATTTAACACACCTGATTAAGATCATCAGCTCATTAGGAGAGAGATCCATCAAAGTCACTAGATGGCAAGCCTGCATTTATTAGCCGAAAAAGCATAAAGGCTAAAGCTAACACTTCTGGTCTGGCAGTACGTGGGAAAGGAGACCGGAGGCCATTTTCTTTGAATGGATGCCAAAGGAAGAGAGGCTTCACTACACTGAACAAACAGCGTTTTAGAGGAAACAGCTTATTGTTTAATGAATCGACAGCCTATCTGCTAATCTTCAGCATGTTTTACACTAAACAATACTTTTGGATTAAACTATTTTTAGAGTTTACCACAAAAAAAATGCAGTCACTGACTTTTTGCAACAGGTGGGATTCAGCTTACGGCACTTCTCATTCATTCTTCTGATATCCATAAACGGCGATTGAGTGTCGCACAACTCTGACTGAAATTCAGTAATATCAAAGCTGTAATGTGATTGATTATTAGGGGACATGTGATCCAAGTTAGCCCATTAGCTGTTGCTTTCTCCAATAGTAAATAATACAGACCCTCTCATCTCCCTATAGTAAGAAAATCTCTGGATCCATTTACTGAACTAACGAGCTGATCATCTCAGTCAGGTGTTAAATAAGGGAGACATGCAAAATGTGCAGAGCTGGGGTCCCCAGGGACTGGAATTGAGAACCACTGCTCTGAGCGCCACATGCTGTCAGAATATGAATTTGCAGCCTGCAAATGCAGCCTGTCCACTGTTAAGAAGCTTTATGTTCAAGTTTATTTTGTATAGCGTTTTTTACAATACATATCATTGCATATTTTGTAGCATAATATATATAATGTGGCATAATTTTGCAAAGCTTAAGTCAGAACATTCTGTTTTTGCTTCAAATGTTAAAAACTATACAATCTAATTTAAATCAAAAACTGCTCATGCTGCATGTATGCAGCATCTTTGTTGGCATCGTGATTAAAATGCAGTGGTTACCTCTAATTTTAAATGGCTAACCTTACAGATAGTTTAGTCTGTAACAGAGCAAATAAAACATCTTGTTCATGTACTCATATGAAGAGATATCTTTTATTTGTATTATTCATTTATTTGATTTAGGATTTGTTTTAAAATTTCAATTTAGTTTTATTAGAAAAATATTTTAATTTCACAAAGATATATGAGCTGAGTTAACGTTACATCCCTACTTGTGATGACCTGTTTTACTAAAATTATTACCAACATAATCACTAAAATAAGTTCACTTCAAATGGAATATATGCAGTAACTGCGTTCAAAATAATTATCGTTTAATATGCATGTTTAAATGACCTTTTGCTCAATCATGCGCTTTATTGTGTCCTCTGGCACTCAACGATTGTGAAGGAAGTCATACAGTTCATCCTTCTTCTCTGCCATGACTGCGATGATCTAAGCCCACGTTTCTCTGCGTTTGCCAGCTCTGACCTTCCTGTTGTGTTGCGATCAAATGTGGCCGATGTACAGATGTCCTATGGTCAATAAACTCTTCTATCTAATCTGCAGTAGGTTTCATAATAGTCTACTCTTATCTTGGACCATACAGCAACAACAACAACAATAAAAGTTAAAATAATATTAATAATAATAATAGCCTTAGTAGTGGTAGGCTAACACAGTGCAAGCCAAGTCGATTAAATCAGAGTTTCTGATCGGGCCAATAAAGGTCAAGCACATGAAGCAAAACCCGCTTGTTAAGTCTGACGTCAAGCGTCACCGCTTTCGGGTCCAAACAATACCACCAGAATACAACAAAATGTGCTAATATACTATGAAAGTCATTTTCTGCCAATTCTAAATAAATCAATTTAATTATAAAATTGAAAATGAAAACCAGATTAACAATTTCATTTCATAAAAAGCTATATGTAAAATATGTGCCAAAATGGAAAATGAAATTCTTTAATCTTCATTTTCATTTTCACTGTGAAAAATGAAAAATTTAAAAATAAAATGCAGTTGGTTATTTGACATTTCATTTTCACTGCAATCTCGAGGCAAAGCTGTCTATCTTGAAATGAATAGGCAAATGTGAAAAATATAATGCAAATCCAATTTTTACAAAGCTTTTTATTAATGCTCATGCGATAATAGTGACACAATTTAAATTAAAATTTAAAGTTTATTTTCCGTTATATTGTCTCTTATATTTCAGTTTTCATTTTAATTTTCATTTTTAAAGCGACGTACAGAGGCCCATTCCAACCACAGTCAAGGAAAAAATATATGATTCTGTAAGTCAGAAAAATGTGAAATGCTCTCATATTTAATAGCTTACAATAATGACTGACCTCTCTCCTATCAGTGAGAAAATGTCTATTACTTCTACGCATGTGCCAGGCAGCATAGCAGAAGGGAGCGGCACGCTAGCGACACCCGCTGGTCAGAGAACATAGCACGTTCATCAAAACAGTTATTTTCGTTAAAGTCTGTGTAAACTACAAAGTGCAGTTTATAATATCATTAAATAACATTAATGATAAATTATCAGCATGTATTTTATACTTTTCCTTTGCACGAGAAGGTGTATAATGCAGAAGCAGAGTGATTACCATGATTACAAATGACGCCTGCTTGTGCTCACTATTGGAAACTGTCAGACCTGTGTGTGCCTTTTGGACTGTTTGTAGGTGTTTTCCCAGTGTGTGCCCATATTTGGTCTTCCTGTTCTTGTTAGTCACGTCATTGTCCTAATTATTCGCACCTGTCTGGTTTTGATTGGTTTGTCTGTGTATATAAGGTTGGTTGTCCCCTTGGTGTCTTGTCGGTGATTACATTGTCATTCCGTTCATGTTTGTCGTGGTTGCTGTTTTCCCTGCATTTGGTTTATGTACACTTTGGATTATCTAATAAACTGCACTTATTTGGCTCTCCGCTCTTCTCCTGCTCATTCCACGCACACAACGACTATACTGTGACAGAATCACCAACTGAAACAAGATGTTCCGGGCTGAGGAGAGGATCATGAGCATTCGCCAGGCGGAGAGGCCGTTGGAGCTGTATGTGGAGGAATTTTTGAGCCTTTACCACCTGGTGAGTTGGAGCGATGCGATGATTAACACATGTTTCTTAATGGGGCTAACCGATGAAACTCTGGTCAGTTCGATCGCTTATGAAGAACGCTGCAAACCGGCTGCAGAGTTTATCAACCATGTCCTTGCTCTTTGTAATTCCAATTTTTGTGTCGATGTGGAAGATTCTGATCTTCCCCCATTAATAAACACGTGGCCGCTCCAGCTCACCATCAGCCAGGTTCCTCCACATGCTGCTCCAGTGAGCTCGCTTCCTCCGGTCCTCCCTCGTGCACCCCCATTCTCCACAGTTCCTCTCTCATTCTCAGCCCGGAGCCCGCGGCCAGCACTCGGACGCCGCCGCCCGCGGCCAGCTCTCGGACGCCGCTTGTGGTCATGATGGCCCACATGCTGGACCCACCCCTAAGGTCTGTACGGGCAGCGAAAACGGAGCTCCATCACGTCACAGCTGCTACCCCTGAGTCAAGCCCAGCTACAGCTGTGTTTTCTGTGTTAAGTCAAGTCAGAGCTGCTCTTCCTCAGTCAAGTCAAGTTACTGCTGTTGCTCCCAAGTCCAGTCCGGCGTCCACGACCAGTCGAGCTTCCGAGTCCAGTCAAGCTTCTGAGTCAAGTCAAGTTGCAGCTGCGTTTATGGAGCCAGGTCAAGCTGCAGCTGCGGCTATGGAGTCAAGTCAAGTTGCAGCTGCATCTCCTGTGTCCAGTCAAGTCACGGAGCCCGAGCTGCCTCCAGCGCGCACACCAGAGCCCGAGCTGCCTCCAGCGCGCCCTCCAGAGCCGGAGCTCTCTCCTGAGCGCCCTCCAGAGCCGGCGCTCTCTCCAGCGCGCCCTCCAGAGCCGGCGCCTCCTCCAGCGCGCCCTCCAGAGCCGGCGCCTCCTCCAGCGCGCCCTCCAGAGCCGGCGCCTCCTCCAGCGCGCCCTCCAGAGCCGGCGCCTCCTCCAGCGCGCCCTCCAGAGCCGGCGCCTCCTCCAGCGCGCCCTCCAGAGCCGGCGCCTCCTCCAGCGCGCCCTCCAGAGCCGGCGCCTCCTCCAGCGCGCCCTCCAGAGCCGGCGCCTCCTCCAGCGCGCCCTCCAGAGCCGGCGCCTCCTCCAGCGCGCCCTCCAGAGCCTGCGCCTCCTCCAGCGCGCCCTCCAGAGCCTGCGCCTCCTCCAGCGCGCCCTCCAGAGCCTGCGCCTCCTCCAGCGCGCCCTCCAGAGCCGGCGCCGCCTCCAGCGCGCCCTCCAGAGCCGGCGCCGCCTCCAGCGCGCCCTCCAGAGCCTGCGCCGCCTCCAGCGCGCCCTCCTGAGTCAGCGCTACCCGAGCGCCCTCCTGTGTGGGCGTCCCCTAAGCCCGGCCTTCATGCGCTCTCCTGCAAGGCCGCAAGGACTGTGTGCTCGGCCATGGCTTCCTGAACTCCCGGACCCGCCATGGCCGCAAGGACTGTGTGCTCTGCCATGGCTCCTTGAACTCCCAGACCCGCCATGGCCACAAGGACTGTGTGCTTGGCCATGGTTCCATGAACCCCCTAACCCGCCAGGGCTCCTAGAGCTCTTGGATCCGCCCTGGAGGCATAACCACGCACCCTCCTGTGTCTACCCTGCACAGCCTCCAGTGCGCCCACCCTCCCACCCCGGTATATTATGTTACGGCGTGAGACGCGCCTTGGGGGAGGGGGGGGGTAATGTCAGACCTGTGTGTGCCTTTTGGACTGTTTATAGGTGTTTTCCCAGTGTGTGCCCATATTTGGTCTTCCTGTTCTTGTTAGTCACGTCATTGTCCTAATTATTCGCACCTGTCTGGTTTTGATTGGTTAGTCTGTGTATATAAGGTTGGTTGTCCCCTTGGTGTCTTGTCGGTGATTACATTGTCATTCCGTTCATGTTTGTCGTGGTTGCTGGTTCCCTGCTGTTTTCCCTGCGTTTGGTTTATGTACACTTTGGATTATCTAATAAACTGCACTTATTTGGATCTCCGCTCTTCTCCTGCTCATTCCACGCACACGACGACTACACTGTGACAGAAACATTGGATGGATTACCAAGGAAATACTGTATTCTTAGTTACATGAATGTTTCTTATGAAAATTAATCAAGGTTTTACTACAAACAAATACATGGTTAATAGTTAAACCATGCAAATTAATCATGGTTTTACATTAACCATTTAACCATGGTATTTGTAGTAAAGCTGTGGGCTGGCAAAAAAACAATCTGTCAAAAAACATTGCTACACATTTTTCGTAAGGGTTGTTAACGTATCCAACTAAAAGTAAGTAAATAAAATGGCATTTATTCATTAATAAATGCGACTGTAACATCTTCATACAACGTAGCCTATGGGTTTATGTGTTGTCACGAATCTGGTTGGTGACCTGCAGTCCGCTCACCACCAGATGTTGCTCTCACCCTGTCACTACACTCAGACTGTTGCACCACACCCCGGACTACATTCCCCGTCATTCAGCGCGCTGATTGGGTCAGCACCTGTGACCAATCAGCGGCGCTATAAAAGCCCCGGTCTTTCACCTTGCAAGCCACGGAGTATTGTTGCTGTGATTTATCGTTGTGGTTATTGTTTCCTAGTTTCCCGTGTTTAGTTCTCTCGCCTGGTCTTCTTGTTTTCGTCTGTCTCGCCGCCTGCCTACTGGACTCTCGCTCGTCTTACGGATTATTCCCCTCGCTTCGCCCCTTTATGGATTATGTTCGCCGCTGATTGACCCACGCCTTATTCACGGACTCTCCCCACGTCTTGCCTGTGTTATACCTGTTTGCTACTGTTCTGACCCTGCCTGTTCGACTATGTCTCTGTCTCGTCCTCTTAATAGAAGCTCGCAAATGGATCCGCTCGCTTCTCGTCTCACTCTCAATGTTACAGAATACTCCATCCCAACAGGATCCAGCAGCTTCACCCCTGGACAGTCGACAGATAGGGACACAGACAGGATTCTATTCAGGATTAAACAAGGACCGCGCACACTTGAGCAATACATCTGTGAGTTTCTGGCTATTGCTAACTATTCCACCCTCCTGGATTGTATAATTATAGAGATTTTCTGTGATGGCATAAATGAGCCTTTGAAGGCGAGACTCAGACGCGAGGGTCCACGTTCATCACTCGTGGAATTTATGGACTTTGCTTTGGTGACGGTGGGCTCATCGTTCACTGTGGGTGTCACGGATGAGGAGCGCGACATCACGGTAATGCCGGCTGCGCAACCCGCTCGTCAAATGGCGGCCGCGCCGGAGCGCACTCATGCAATGGCGGCTACTACGGAGCCAGTTCACAAAATGGCTGCCGCGCCAGAGCGCGTACTTGCAATGACGTGACAGCGGTGCCTGTTCGCAAGATGGCGGTCGTGCCGGTGCGCGCTCACAAGATGGCGGTGACGGCGGAGCCTGTTTACAAAATGGTGGCGATAACGGAGCTCCGTCACGTCACAGCTGCTACCCCAGAGCCAAACAAAGCTAAAGCAGTGCTTCCAGAGTCAAGTCAAGTTACAGCTGCATTTCCTGAGTCAAGTCAAGTTTCCAAGTCCAGTCAAGTTGCGGCTGTGTTTCCCGAGTCCAGTCAAGCTGCAGCTGCGTTTCCTGAGTCAAGTCAAGTTTCCGAGTCTACTCAAGCTACAGCTGCATTTCCTGAGTCAAGTCAAGCTACGGCTGTTGTTTCTGTGTCAAGTCAAGTCAGAGCCACTCTTCCTAAGTCAAGCAAAGTCACAGCCATGGTTCCTGAGCCAAGCAAGGTCACAGCCGTGGTTCCTGAGCCAAGCAAGGTCACAGCCGTGGTTCCTGAGCCAAGCAAGGTCACAGCCGTGTTTCCTGAGTCAAGCAAGGTCACCTCCGTGGTTCCTGAGCCAAGCAAAGTCACAGCCGTGGTTCCTGAGTCAAGCCAAGTCAGAGCTGACGTTCCTGAGTCAAGTAAAGTCCTAGCTGGTCTCTACGGACCAAGTCAAGTCATCACTGATCTCCATGAGTCAAGTCAAGTCACTATTGACCTTCACGAGCCAAGTCAAGTCATTGCTGATCTTCATGAGCCAAGTCAGGTCACTACTAATCTCCATGAGCCAAGTCAAGTCACTATTGATCTCCATGAGCCAAGTCAAGTTACCGCTGACCTCCATGAGCCAGGTCAAGTCACTGCTGATTTTCACGAGCCAAGTCAAGTCACTGCTGATCTCCAAGAGACAAGTCAGTTCACTACTGGTCTTCACAAGCCAGGCCAAGCCACAGCCGGTCTCCACGAACCAAGTCAAGTCACAGCCAATCTCCACGAACCAAGTCAAGCCACAGCTGATCTTCATGAGCCAAGTGAAGTTATTGCTGCTGTTCCAAAGTCACGTCACGTCCCGCCAGACGGCCCGAGTCATATCACGTCCCGCCGGATGGCCCAGAGCCACGTCACATCCTGCCGGACGGCCCAGAGTCAAGACACGTCTCGTCAAACCGCCCAGTGCTTCGTCACGTCTCGTCTATCTGTCCAGAGCCTCGCCATGTCTCGTTTGACTGCCCAGAGCCTCACCATGTCTCGTCTGACCGCCCAGAGCCTCGCCATGTCTCGTTTGACTGCCCAGAGCCTCACCATGTCTCGTCTGACCGCCCAGAGCCTCGCCATGTCTCGTCTGACATCCCAAGGTCACGGCCTATCATGATGGCCAGCGTGCTGGACCCACCACTAGTGTCAGTGAGGGCAGCAAACATCCCAGTGGCATCAACACCTTCAAAATCCACCATTAAAGAGGTCCTGCCACCCGCCACTGCTCTTCCCTTAATGGCGGTTGCCATTTGGTGTGTGTGGGCTGCACACTGTGCTCCGGAGGTCACGTCTGTCCATAAGTCTGCTCCTGAGATCACGTCTGTTCACAAGTCTGCCCCGGAGGCCCCGTCTGGTCACAAGCCTGCTCCAGAGCTCCCGCCTGGTCACAAGCCTGCTCCAGAGCTCCCGCCTGGTCACAAGCCTGCTCCAGAGCTCACGTCTGTTCACAAGCCTGCTCCAGAGGTCTCGTCTGGTCTCAAGTCAGCTCCAGAGATCCCGTCTGACCACGAGTCAGCTCCAAAGGCCTCTCCAGTCAGAGAAGCTGCGCCAATGCCTCCTGAGGTGTCAGTGCCCGCTGTAGAACCTCATAGGGAGGCGGCGTTATCTTTTGAACTCTCTGCTTCTCTCTTTATTCTGTTTGCCTCCTCTGTCCCTGCTCTCCCCAGGTCCCAGTCCATGATGTGGGTTCCTGCTCTGCCCTGGAGGGCTCCTGCACCTCCTGCTGGGCCTCCTGCTCCGCCCTGGAGGGCTCCTGTGCCTCCAGCTCCGCCCTGGAGGGCTCCTGTGCCTCCAGCTCCGCCCTGGAGGGCCCCTGCTCCTCCTGCTCCGCCCTGGAGGGCTTCCGCGCCTCCTGCTCCGCCTACTGCTCCACCCTGGAGGGCTCCTGCACTTCCTGCTCTGCCTCCGGCTCTGCCCTGGAGGGTTCCTGCCCTGCTGGTCCTGCCTCAGTTACCGGGTCTTCCGCATGGACCTGGTCCTCCAACCCTTGCCCTGTCTCACTCCCGCCCCACCGCTCCCCTGGACTGTTGTTCTGTTGGAGCGTCTGGAAGCCGCTCTTTGGGGGGGGGGGGCTGCTATGTCACGAATCTGGTTGGTGACCTGCGGTCCGCTCACCACCAGATGTCGCTCTCACCCTGTCACTCAGACTGTTGCACCACACCCCGGACTACATTCCCCGTCATTCAGCGTGCTGATTGGGTCAGCACCTGTGACCAATCAGCAGCGCTATAAAAGCCCCGGTCTTTCCCCTTGCAAGCCACGGAGTATTGTTGCTGTGATTTATCGTTGTGGTTATTGTTTCCTAGTTTCCCGTGTTTAGTTCTCTCACCTGGTCTTCTCGTTTTCGTCTGTCTCGCCGCCTGCCTACTGGACTCTCGCTCGTCTTATGGATTATTCCCCTCGCTTCGCCCCTTTATGGATTATGTTCGCCGCTGATTGACCCACGCCTTCTTCACGGACTCTCCCCACGTCTTGCCTGTGTTATACCTGTTTGCTACTGTTCTGACCCTGCCTGTTCGACTATGTCTCTGTCTCGTCCTCTTAATAAAAGCTCGCAAATGGATTCCCTCGCCTCTTGTCTCACTCTCAACGTCACATCAATAGCCTATAACACGTATTTTATGGAGGTGTCTATTAAGTGTGTTCATCTGAAGGATAGGCTAGATACAAAAAACATATTTAAGATGATTATTTAGAATGTAATCAAAGTCAAATAAATGTTATTCATTTTTAATGTCTAACATAGTGAAAGATAATTCAATCTCATTTAATGATCCTTATGATGGTTAAATATGCTCAGATTATCTGTAAGGATTAAACAATAGTTTAAAACAAGACATGGTTTGTAGTAGGGATTATTGAGGTCCACATCCGTCCGTCTTCCATACTGCTTACTACGGGATGGGGGAGTGCTCACGTACAGCAGTGGTATTGGAGTGAAGAGGTTAGGAGAACATACTGGGAACCTTCAGAGAACTTTCAGGGAACCTTCTTGGAAAATAAATAGAACGTTTCCTATTAGTTAGCCAGGAAAGTAGCCAGGAAAGTAAATAGAACATTCCCTGTAGATTAGGGGAACGTTCTGGGAACCTACTTGGAACGTTACGGGAACGTTCTCAGAATTGTGCAGGAATGTTCCCGGAACATTCCCAGTAGGTTCCCAAAACGTTCCCCTAATCTACAGGGAACATTCTGTTTACGTTAAGAAAACTTTCCTGGCTAACCAACAGGGAACGTTCTCGGGAACGTTCTGGGAACCAAAAAATTGTTAGCTGGGTAGGGCTGCTCACGGCCAATCACTCTGACGTTAATTTAGATGAATATACGCTGTATAGGCGCATTTCAAGTGTTTATGAGGAGTGTGGGACTGGGAGTATTACCGGGCTTACTGCATGACATGCAGGCGCCTGCGCAATCCCTTGCATTTTCTTTCCTGCGGAAAGAAAGGCTACGCTTTCTGCCGTCTCAGGCAATCTCCGTAAAATGGAGAGCTTCACAGAAATGAACTGGCTCACAAACACATTAACTAAATCTATAGAAAGCTTGAAATGTATACTATTAAACAAACCAATTCCAAAAAAAAAAAAATCTCTAATCATGTAGACCGTATGGAAAGCATTTCTCTATTAAAGCACATCATGTTACAGTGGCATTCGGCAACTTCGTCTTTGCAGTCGACACTGGCTGAAAAAGCACAAGTTTTGTAATAAATAAAATGACTCTCACCATAGTGTTTAATTTTCAGAGTAAAATTAACTCTTTTTGGAGTACAAATGTAACACTGCTCAACACTGAATGGTGTTACTATAATTTAACACTAAAGGGAATTAACTCTGAATGGTGTTACCACAATTTAACACTAAGGGAAATTAACTCTGATTTGTGTTACCACAATTTAACACTAAGGGAAAATTATCACCAATTAGTGTTAATATTTCACTTTGTAGAGTTTATATACATTTTTATTGGTGAAAAATTCCCTCTCATTAAGTACAATTTTAAAATCCATTTGGTGTTGCAGTAGGTTAAAATGCTGATCAAATAACTCCAGTAAGTATCAATATTTCACTCTGTGGTGTAACTACACATTAAATACATGGACTAGAACAGAACAAAAAACAACTTTGTCAATGTACGACTTAAAACATTTATTAAAATACTGTTAGGCCTAAACACTAATATATGACATCTGAAAAAAACATCACATCTGCATAAAATGGCAATAGGGCACTATATGCAGTACATGTTGTGCCACATTTCACTTGAAAATCAAATGGTTTGAAATAAAAGCCCATTAACATTCACTACCTTTAAAACTCAGTCTGGATGAAGTCTGACTGTAAATGCATGGTAATGGTCATCAAAATAGAGTGTTTCAATCAGTTTTTCACTTAACAGTACATTTTCATCTTTCACAGCAATAGTCTTCATCTTACAAAACACTGGCATCTCACATGTTACTTCTATACAGATAATAAAGTCAGTGCAGCACTCTGTGCCATGATGTTTGATCAATAGACAAGTTCTGATATCTCCACTCCTAGTTTGGAAGTCATGTCCATGCCACCTTTAAGTCCACTCAGTTCCACCATCTAGCCAGTCAATCTGTACTGGCTAAAAGACTCCCAGATGTTGTGAACACCTCTTCAACTGTGCCGATCTAAACAAATGTTTGAGCACTACTTTATCCTGCTGTCTCAGCAGTCTCACGGTTGTCAGTAGTGTCAAAATTATGGTCACTTTGCTCAGTATGTTTTGTATTAAAATGTTTTCTAAAACCTAGTACCAAACACAGAACTGCACCCTGCCTCAGATACACATAAGGTGAAGACTCTTTCCAGGAACAAAACCATGAACTAATCCAAAGTGCCTAAGAAGCAATTTTGAACCACATAACTCAGCCTGACAAACAAAACACTATGAGGGCAGAAAAACTTAAGGCACCTAGCTAAGCAGCCTTGCTCTAACCTCAGCAACACAAGGACTCTCTTTCACTTTGCCAACATCTATGTTGTACACAGTGGTCTGAATGAAAGTGTACATGTTGTGTAGCATAATGTTGTGAGAGGTGCCAAAAACAAAGTGTGCCTTAAACAGCTTGTCAAAGGCACCAAGAGAAGAGGTTGACTTGCATGGAATGGCATGCTGATCAAGAACAATGAAGTACTGGTGAACTGAATTCTTCTGAGGTCCCACAGCCAGGAGGTAGGGCTGAGCAATAGCTTTGATTTCTCGAAGATGCTCCTCAATGTTTGTTTCACTCTGAGAAATCCAAGCAAACTGAAGAGAACTGTCACTGATATGTTAAATATAAAACTGAAAAATAAATAAAAGAAGAAAGAAAGAAACAAACCTTCTTGAAGACAACAAGGTGTTTTTCTGCTTGAGAAGCAGACACCTGGTCTTTTCCTGGCCTTGGGCAGAAGGTGGGATCAGATGCAACAGAAGAATTATAGAAGAGAGGTCACTGTCCCAAGCTGTTTAAACACATACATTATGTAAGTAAAATCTAATCAATAATGCAAACTGGAAGTGAAATAATAAAGAACATTAAAAAATGTGTGGGGGCTACATCTTGCACCCATAAGTTCCTTAGATAATTTGTTCAGTAATATTTCTAATTAATACTTAAAGTATAAAATTAATCTTAAACATCTTACCAAAATTAACTGACTTCTAACTTCTGAGTCCCCAGTTGAAGATTCAGCTGCTGGCAGTAGTTCTTCCAAATCACTGGTGCTTGGAAGCTTTTTGCACTGCTGAATCACTTTTTTCTTGAATGTTGTGGTCCACTTCTCCAGTAGCTTGCCTGACACTCCTTCTCCAAACATCAGAACAAAGTCTTGCTCAATCTAAGAAGAGGCAGAAAAGGATCACCCAATTTTTTTTTCTAAGTACCAGACAAATCATTATGGACCCATGTAGCATTGAATAAACTTATATTTAGACATCAGTACATTTTTTGTATTGTGAAATTATTAAAAGTATGATTATAAACACTTTACCAAGCCTTTAATGGCTTTGAATCATGGAAAGACTGTCAGTATATCACTTGACTGCATGGGGTCAAGAACCATGTTGCGGTGATAGTCGAATGTCAATTTCATTTTCTTCTTGATGGCATCCTCCCCAGAAGAATGGCTCATGAATGCAATTGCTTCCTTGCATTCATCCTTACTCAAGATTGTCTCTGGATTAAACAGTGACTGCCGTCGTACAGTTGGTCAACCAGAACCCGCTTCAGCAGACGTTCCTTGTCCTGATGAACAACAAAACATTTTAAAAGCTTTAACACTGCTTAAAGAATTATAAATAAAGTTAATCCTTAAAAAAAGGCAACTTAGCAACAGAACTCTTGTGAAAGATGGCAGAATGAGCTATATAAAAAAAAACAAAAAAGGTAGATATCAGAATTTCATTGTGTACCTTCAAATGACGCATGTCGTTCCTTAGCTAAGCCTCTCTGCATAGTTTTGATTCTCCATGCTAAGTACCCAGTACTGCTTTGCCATCATAATAATGTTCCTTAGAGAAAAATACAAATAAAAAGTCTTTAAATTTAACAAAATACACCACCTGTATTTCAGCAGCATTTAAAATGTCAACACAGAATTAGAATTCAAAGCTGACACTTTTTGGAAAATAGGTCACTGAGGTAAGGGAACAAAGCCACAATTCCTCTGGCATATTTTTCTTTCCCCTCCTTGAAACTCCCTTGAAAAAAGATTTTTAGCATTTTTTTTTACATGAGTTTAAACAACAAC